>CM023199.3:30317919-30581475 GCA_004115045.4 Sinella curviseta | reverse complement strand
AAGTGAAATTAGTGATACCATATTTAATCATTGTAGATCGTGAATACTACAGAGCATGTCTATCAAAGGAGAATGGACTCCACAAAATGCTGTGGGTGTTTCGCAACGGAGTATTTTGCAACGCATTTTTCTTCGCGGCGAGCGCATTGCTATTTCCAACTGCCCCTTGGAGTATATTCCCGACGCACTTATTAAAGTCTTTGGAGGACAATGAATCGGCCTGGCAGCTTTCTAGTACATTTATACAAGTGGCGTGGCGCATTGTATCCTCCGTTCTGACATACATTTGCTGGAAAATTGCGCAGAATTTTTGCATGTTAAACGCCGGCCCAAATATTCTGATTCCGGCGTTCTGTCTTCATTTTACCACCTACCTAGTAAAAAGGTATGAATCGCATTGATGGTCTTACGACAAAAATTCAAGAAGCATGTAATAAGTCGTCATCATTTTAACAGGAAATTAGACACCACTTCTGGCAATAAAGGCGTGGGAGTGGTTGCAAGAGTGTATAGAGAAATTCAATTGGTGTGCGGAATTTACAACGACGTCCACAAGGGAACGTTTGTGCTTGGCTGGATGATACTTGTTCCAGTCGCCTTTGCTTGCACGTCCCATGTCCTCATCTCCAGAATGAATCAAATGGATCTGCCGACATTGTTGGTTTTTGCTAACTACAATGCATGTGCTGTGTTGATGGTATTGTTTCTGTTTAAGGCTACAGCCAAGGTGTATGATAGCAGCAAACATTTGTTGGATAGTCGCTGCGACGGACAGATCTCAAAGTTTTGTAAGGTGAAGATGATAAAGTCTGACGCTGGGAGAGTTATTACGGAAAACCAAAACTACAAACAAGCCAACATGTACTGGAAAAGCTTTCCGAAAATGAGGATATCCTTCTTTGAAAGCAATTTCTTTGAAAGCGAAACTCCTTTGGTGATGATGGATTTTATAATAAATTGGGCGGTAAGTTTGGCATTGATGGGGGTTTAACTATAACATCCGTAACTATCTTGAGCTCATAACGTCTCATTCCACATAGTTTGCGAATAAGAAAGGATGGCGTGCAGGAGAAGCACTGAAGGTAAATATATTTTAAGTATGTTGACCTAGTACCAACGAAACAATATGATAGCTGTTATATGTATCCCCTTTTTACATCAATTCAAAATATGCTCGATGCATATGGCAATGTGGGCTTATGTGTTGTAAAAATGGGTCATCGCTGTAATTGTGGCACTTGGGTTACGAAAAATTCATACGTAGGTACATGCTTTGATGAAAGAGACGTGAAAGTCTTGGGATAAATTTATATTTGGATGTCTAATAATTTTTTTTGCAGCGCTGCAATTAATTAATTTGTACTAACTTATAATGCTGGAACAATTAATTATTATGCTTGGTTTTCACTGAAGCGAATAAATAAAATTGATTCATGTAAACTGAATGTGTGAGTTTTTCTCTGTCCATATTCTTCTCTATGATATATTTTGTTCTTGCCCGGGAGCAGTGAGAAACCGACTGTCCTATCCACCGTCAGATTTCCGGATGCAATCGTAAAAGCCACCAAAAATAGAATTTAGCTCTCCGACATTTTTGTCCACCACTGACGTCTGTAAAAGGGAGTCAAATTTTTGTCAAGTTAAATTTCCTTTTTTATTCCAATTTGGCCTTCTTTTTAAATTCTGAAATGAGTTCAGTACCTTGCCAATTAAAAAAAAGTAGATGCAACTCGAGAGAGTAGATAGGCGAAAGGTTATATGGAATTTCCATCATGGAAATTGGTTCGTCATGACATACATAAATTGGGAGATGGTTCTGAAAAGAGCCGAATGAGCTTAGCTTAGTTTTTTAAATCTTGTTTCCTGACCTTAAATTCTATTTTTTAAAGTAGAGACTTTTTCCGATCACATGACGTAAAATAAATATCTTTTCTTCCGAAGCACTTAAAAGCAATTTTTATAATACAAACATATAATTACTTCACTCTATTTTCCCCCAAGCCACTTTGAATGCTAAGGCCAAGTTAATCTTGTCAGTAGATGCTAAGCCCAAGTTAAAGATTCAAATGCTAAGCCCTAATATAAATTTCCTGTATGCTAAGCCTAAGTTAACTATTCTCATGCTAAGCCCTAATTAAAATTTGCTGTATGCTAAGCTCAAGTTTAAAAATCGTCATGCTAAGCCCATGTATAGTCAGATCGTCCATGCTAAGCCCAGTTTAAAGTTAGCCCATGCTAAGCCCAGCTTAAAGTTAACCCATGCTAAGCCCAAGTTATTGCTCGCCCATGCTAAGCCCAAGTTATTGCTCGCCCATGATAAGTCCAGGTTAACGTTAACCCATGCTAAGCACAGGTTAAAATTTGCACAAGCTAAGCCCAGTTTATTGTTCGCCAGAGCTAAGCCCTAATTAATAAATTACTGCAATGCCGTGCAAGGCGGCGCAGACCGAAGGTCTGCGACGCCTTGGGGATGAGTATGCCCAGAATATTTACTTAACGAAATATATAAAATGTTCCCATTCAAACCCAAGTTAAATTTCCTGCTAAGCCCAAGTTAACTTTCCCCAATGGTAAGCCCAGGTTAACTTTCCCCAATGCTAAGCCCAGGTTAACTTTCCCCAATGCTAAGCCCAGGTTAACTTTCCCCAATGGTAAGCCCAGGTTAACTTTCCCCAATGCTAAGCCCAGGTTAACTTTCCCCAATGCTAAGCCCAGGTTAACTTTCCCCAATGGTAAGCCCAGGTTAACTTTCCCCAATGCTAAGCCCAGGTTAACTTTCCCCAATGCTAAGCCCAGGTTAACTTTACCCAATGCTAAGCCCAGGTTAACTTTCCCCAATGGTAAGCCCAGGTTAAATTTTCCCCAATGGTAAGCCCAGGTTAACTTTCCCCAATGCTAAGCCCAGGTTAACTTTCCCCAATGGTAAGCCCAGGTTAACTTTCCCCAATGGTAAGCCCAGGTTAACTTTACCCAATGCTAAGCCCAGGTTAACTTTACCCAATGCTAAGCCCAGGTTAACTTTCCCCAATGCTAAGCCCAGGTTAACTTTACCCAATGCTAAGCCCAGGTTAACTTTACCCAATGCTAAGCCCAGGTTAACTTTCCCCAATGCTAAGCCCAAGTTAACTTTCCCCAATGCTAAGCCCAGGTTAACTTTCCCCAATGGTAAGCCCAGGTTAACTTTCCCCAATGCTAAGCCCAAGTTAACTTTCCCCAATGCTAAGCCCAGGTTAACTTTCCCCAATGGTAAGCCCAGGTTAACTTTCCCCAATGCTAAGCCCAGGTTAACTTTACCCAATGCTAAGCCCAGGTTAACTTTACCCAATGCTAAGCCCAGGTTAACTTTCCCCAATGCTAAGCCCAGGTTAACTTTACCCAATGCTAAGCCCAGGTTAACTTTACCCAATGCTAAGCCCAGGTTAACTTTCCCCAATGCTAAGCCCAAGTTAAATTTTCCCCATGCTAAGCCCAAGTTAAATGTCTCCAATTGTAAGCCCAAGTTAAATTTCTCCAACGCTAAGCAATGTTCAGCGGGTCTCAGCGCAACAAGCAAGATTCCAGTCCACAGCCATTTCGTTGCTGCACTACAACAAATATATCAACTTGCATTTTACTGTTTCAATTGACCCCAAACAAATTCAATTCACTTGTCAGGTATTCAACTTCAAGTGAATTCATTTGCATTGAGTTCAATTTTTATGGCACAAAATATTAGCCGTCATAGTAATAATTGGGGACTATTACGGTTACCGGTGACGCTCCTGAGACCGCCAGGGCGGCTCTTGTTTTTATTATTTTTACATTTTACACCAGAAGAACATTAAATTAATTAATTAGCTGAATAATCTGCCGCCCGTTTAATTTTATTGTCTTTCACTCAACAAATGGCAAAACGTTTTTCTTAGTTAATGTTGTTATTATAGTAGGTAATTAATTATTAAGTTCTTGTCGTCGTTCTGTTATTTTGCTGTATTAATATATTTAAACATTCACAATAACTCGATTTGTTAGTTTCCTTTTGGAATTCTGTGACCTCATAAAAAAGTAATTAAAAGATTTGTTTAAATATTTAAAACATAAAGTAAAATTAAAAGAGCAGCGATGAAAAAGTAGGGGAATGAACGAACGAGGGAAAAACGAGGGTAAAACGTAGGAGGGAAAAAGGAGTGCAACAAAAATTAATTCAAAGCATACATTTATTACAATATTACTGCTATGATGATGGTTTTTAGGTTGAAAATTAAAGATTGGAATTCTATGAAAGAAACAAAACGAACAAGTAAAAAAGTCAGAACAATAAATAGGTTTTGATTAGAGATTCTCGTCGTGTAATTAACGTGTGTAAAGGTGCAAGGATACATATTACACATTGTACATTGGAAAGGCGTGAATTCATTCTTTTTTCATTTGGTTGTCACTAAATGAATGTTATATCAAAAATACATATGTTAAATAATCGTCATCAACACTTCAACCCCAACCAGTATTGTCGATTTTCGACTACGGAGATACATTCCAAATCAACTGTATTTTTTCCTTCAGTGTTTCATTGGTCATATAAAACTGCCTATATATTTTAAACTAAAAAGCATATGAAGCTGTTTTGACGATTATTGCATCAAATTCCATTATAATTGTATTAACATGATTTGTTGATTGAAATTAGTATTAGTATTTCAGTAAAAGTAAATTTCAGTGTTTATCTTTGCAACTTATTTTGAACATCGTAGAATATGAGCAATATTTATGTAACCAAATTATATGTCAGCTTGGCATACACAATGTTTCTTGATTTAATATTACCCATAATGGATTAATAGCACGAAGATCTGATTATGAGTACACTAATTAAATATTGGTTTCGTTTTCCCCTATAATCTTCCTATATATTTCCTGGAGTAAGGATTTTCGGATTATGATTGGTTAATGTCGAAAAGTCCTAACATTGTTTAATTACAGTGCTTTTCTCTAACATTTGCAACGAGAATAGTTTTTACGACGAAAATTTCAGGCATTGCGTCTTTACTCTGGCACTTTTCAAACGTTTGTTTGGTTATTATAGAGCATATTGTTTGCTTTTTTAGAAAAGGCTTCTTCCTGTCGCTTTACAATTCAAATAACAAAAAACATTATTTACAGAAATTGTTGTTCAGTTTTTCTTGAGACTTGGTCGAAACGAGAATTCGGTATTCAATTTTAGTTGACATTGACATAATTTGAACATCATAAATATAATAATCAAACAGTATTGCTCTCCCCCAAGTAATATCTTACACAAAGCAACAAGAATGTTGCAAAATCATCTCAAATTTGTTGCAAGAGTGTGCCGCACTTCTGCGTTCTACGACAGCGTGTTGGTACGTTGGAGTAGCGAAATTAATCAGCTAACAACATGCAAGAACATGGAAGGAAAACGAGTAAAACAGTTGAGAAAGCTAAGGATCCACGCAGTACTGATTGCTGTACTAATCCTGGGAGGAATTCTCAAAGGAAATGCTAGCAACGGCGTAAATTATTTTGATTTGTTCTTGTACGGCTTTGGAGTAGTTGCCAGTGGAATCGGTCATTGCTGTGTACACGCATGTGTCAATAACGAGCCAATAATTTGTGCATTCGTCAACTCACTTCTAACGCTTCCCAACACTCAATCGACAACAAAGCTGAAAGCCACCAGTACCTTGGCTCAAGTCAATATGTGTCTCTCGTACATATTCTACTACAGCATTTTGTTCACGCCCTGCATATATGTATACATGTTTCACTGGCTCTATCCCTGTAAACCGGAAATTGTTGGATACTGGATAATACCCGAATGCTCGTCATTCATCTCCACGGATAACATGGTCGCAAATTTTATGGTAAAATTTCCCCTGCTTGCACTGAATTACTGGATGATGGCATTTGGGCTTAATGCTGGAATGTTTGTGGTCTGTCTACTGATGCTTTTCTGTACCGTTAATCTTACAGAATATCTGAAAATGTAAGTAAACCTTTATGCCTGAATGTATCTAATGAATGGTTATGTTATTCGAGCTGTATTGAACTATTAAAAAATATACCTAAATAGGTTTGGACAAACTTCACCATTTGGAAACACCACAAATGTTCAGATATTCTTGCTTCAGTACAGACGCATCCAAATAATGGGAATGCTAATGAACGAAATCCAACAACACATTCTGCTCTCTGTCGTCATGGCATCGATTCTGGTGCAGTCCTTTTCCATGGCAGTTCTGACAAGTGCTTCTAGTTCGCATCATGTTAATTTGGCTATAACCGCTTTGTTTCTTCTCATGTTCGTTGACTCTCTGTTATTAAATGCACTTTTAATTGGTGGCATGTCCCACGTCCATGTAGAGTCAACGAGGACACAGGCTGGACTAAAGATTGCCTTTGGGCATGAATGTGGTCTAAATAGAAGAAATGTTAATGTGGCCCGTCGAATTTATAATAGCTTCAGTCACATCAAAGTACGATTTGGAACGGTCAATTTTGTTGATCGCCTTACTCCCCTAAACTGCGTAAATTTTGCAAACAACATCACGGTCCAATTGCTCTTACTTACTCACTAATTAGATCTCTCTTGCATTAGACATTTTTATCCTTCATGCTAAATATATGTGCAGTGAAGCATGTTTCCCTCAGAGGTAAAATAATTATGTGCGTGAAAGAATTACTTACGTTTTAACTATATGTATCTATTCCTTACATCTATAAGTGCACTTACTTCAATTAATTTTATGATTCATCTCATTTCTATGAAGCAAATAAAATAGATTGTCTACTGTCTCCAATAAAATGACAAAAGGAATTGTACATTGTACAGCTGTCTCACGCTGTCTTGTTTAAAGATGTTTTAAAACTTTGGATGTTCTATTCGGGAATGTTCCACAGAATTTCAGCTGTAAGACAGCGTGCTCATTTGATATGAAGATCCATTAATTGCGTATTACATTGAAGATTGAAAAACAGGACATATGACAAATGAATTACACTCCAGCACTAAATCGATTTCCTGTTGCTTTCACTACAACTTTTGGTAAAACCTTTTGTGTGTTCAGAATTTAATCTGTGACATAATGGATACTGGTTTGAGTCAAAAGCGTTTTTATGTTTACTATTTTGTGTAGTCAACTTGTCAAAACTGTTACACATATATATGATGTTTTAAACATATAAATTGTAAATTGAATGTAGTTGCAGGCAAATTAGTAATCACAACATTTTTAAGAAGCCATAAAAGTATCACGTAGTAGGTAAGTATATGTATTTTACATACTTTGTGAACCAACATTTCAGTGTATGCGTCTTATGTGATTAATTGTATTTTAAATGAGACCAGTTGACTGATTGACATTGAACTGTTTTTAAATGGTTGTTCTTTTACTATGCAGTCATAAGTACGTATAAATTCCATATTATGAGTACATGACCTCAAACAGTTTTCAAGATTTTAGCGATAAAAAACGAAGTCATATTACTGGCACTTGCAATTAATTTTTGATTTTCTCAAGCTGTTCCGATGTTGCATAGGAATTATTTTTATTTTAGCCGTTGCCGACACCGTTAGAGTCTAACGAGTACGTCATGTCAGACAACTATGTGACTGTAACGAGGTGATATGCCCCTTGGTCGGATGAGAGACAAGTGCCGTTTTTCCGGGGATTTTTTTACATGAAAAAATTCCGATAGTAAATAATAAAGCGTGTCTCATAATTACATGCTTTATTTTATTTAATAATAATTACTCTCTAAAACATGTCCAAATCGACTGAAAAACGGTATTTAAACGTAATTTAACATGTAGATTACTAATACAGTGCTTATTTAACTAAATGTTACACTAATTAAATTAATTGTAATTATATTTAATTAATAATTAAGCTCTAAAACATGTCCAGATCGACTGAAAATCGGTATTTAAACGTAATTTAACATCTAGATTATTAATACAGTGCTTATTAACTACCGGAAGCATGAAATGCTTGAAAGGTAGTTATAGCGATTGATCTGTTTGTCTGTCTGTCTGTCTGTAAACACTCTAACTTCCCTCCACGTTGACCGATTTGACTCAAATTTGGCATAGAGATACCTTGGCCCAAGGCCACGTTCCCTATTGAATTTCAGCCATCCAGCTCGTCATTGACCGGAAGTACGGGGGTCGACGTCTTTGGGGTGGTGGGGGTGACAAAGCAGTGAAAAATTTTTATTGTATGAATCGATAGAGGGGTTCAAGACGAACATTTTTTGCCAAGGCACCATGGGTCAAATCGGTGACCTGGCGATGGGAGGGGGTCTCGAATGTATAGGGGTTCCCATGCATAAAAAACATTATTGCACAAATCGGTGGATATGTTCAGTTTGAGTTAATTAGACTTAGTTTAATGGTCAAATGCATATAAAAATTAGTTTGTTCGGCATGCACGACTATTCCGGTAGTTATATATTAAAGGTTTACACCTTACTAGTTTAACTAAATGACTAACTTGATTAATTATTAATTAAATATCATTGCAATTAACTTAATTAGTGTAACATTTAGTTAAATAAGCACTGTATTAGTAATCTACATGTTAAATTACGTTTAAATACCGTTTTTCAGTCGATTTGGACATGTTTTAGAGAGTAATTATTATTAAATAAAATAAAGCATGTAATTATGAGACACGCTTTATTATTTACTATCGGAATTTTTTCATGTAAAAAAATTCCCGGAAAAACGGCACTTGTCTCTCATCCGACCAAGGGGCATATCACCTCGTTACAGTCACATAGTTGTCTGACATGACGTACTCCTCTGCGTTAGACCTACTCTTTGCATCCCAGTCGTGTAGGTTATCTCTACTACTATCGTGTAGGTTAAATTGAAAATGGCCTGAAGAGCAAGTTATAATTTTCCTCCTCGTTTTCCCAACTATCCCAACTGCTCTTTCGCTTTGATGTTGTTCATTCGGATTTCGGTGTAAAAAACAATGAAAATTGAAAAAAAAATCCGAGTATGTATGTATTTCGCTATAATATTGCTGGCGAAAATATGGAAGGCTGAAAAGCGACTCTTGGAAAAACTCATGAGTAAACAAGGCATCGTTGTAAAATGTGTGCCGCGTGGCGTAAATACATAACTCATGAACCCATCCATGAAAATCATCTTTTTCAAACTCTCCATGAAAATCAACGTAAATAACCTTTAAAAACGTTTTAAATCTCTAGGTTCTAGTCACTAATATGTAATATTAGCTATAGGAAAAATTTCTTTCTTTTAAATACAATCTTAATTTGCCACGAGACAATGGGACTACTTGCGTAAGTGGAAATAGGTCAACCATGTAGTGGAAGTGGAACAGCTCTCTCCTTCTTACACGCTTTTCATTAGGATGTTGACTCTTGGCACTTTTCAACAGAAAAATAGCACCTTGTTATGGTTATTGTGTAAGCGAAATCACAGGAAGAACAAGCAATAAAATTTCCAGATAAAATGCCGAATGCCATGAAAAACACAATAAGCGTCAAAGAAAGAACAATAGACAATAGAGTGAGTTCAGATCTTACAGTATACGTAATGTATTTATATGTCATGTTATCTGTTTCTTTGGCTTTTGCATTTCATCATCAATTAATTATTTTCCTTCTATAAAAAATTCATTCAGTAATCATCACAGTGTCAATTTATATTAAAATTCTGCTCTATATTATATTAATCTCTAAGTGGAACCGTAAGGAAAGATGGTTTCACGAACCTTTGCAGTAGTACTTTTTGTGACAATGGTGGTGGCATTCGCTGTTGCGGTATGATAAGTTTGTGTGGTAGGTTGTTACTGCTGCATGATAAGTTGTATTTAATTTCAATTTATTTATGTATACAGGAGGACGCCACTCCAGGTCCAACGCCCAGCGGTAATCCTTTGTCGTCCCACGTGCTGGACACATCTCTCGGCCGTCCAGCTTCAGGAATTAATGTGACTCTATCAAAACAGGCCAACGGAGAGTGGGCGCAAATATCTGCCAAGTAAAATATTTTCATTAAAAAATATACAAATTTAGAAAACCTTATTTCGTTACACTATTTAATGTTTAATTTGTTATGATCAGAGTTACCAATGCGGATGGGAGAGTTGGTCACATGATCTCGCAGGAGGAGTTCACCACGGGCTCGTATAAGCTCCACTTCAACACGCAATCGTACTATGACGCTCGAGGGGAAAAGACATTTTACCCCTATATAGAAGTCACCTTCCAAATCGAAAACCCGACGGAACATTATCACGTTCCAATATTGATAACTCGTTACAGCTATTCTACCTACCGAGGCAGCTAAATAATAACAGGAATGTAGGAACAGGATGACATGTTGCTGGAAATCACATAGGATCTATGTCTAAAAAATTATTTATTTGTAATCCCATTACATACACAAACAGGATTGACGGTTTAATCCAAAGTCTTAGATGATAATAAAAATACTATTTCGGTTTCAATACTGTTCAATACTGGTTAAAAGTAAAACTGTTTAATAGTCTATGAATTGTGCACTGACTGAAGTGGAGGTGAAATTGTCGAGTTCTCAAGGTGCCCCGTTCACGCACATTTTTGTCACTTTTTATATTACCTTCCGTTCATTGCAGTAGAGAAACCTTATACTACATTGAATTTGTAAAAAAACTATTTGTAGATACAATGCTTGTACACGCTTCTCCACTTATCTGTGCTTATCTGTGTGGAATCCACACTGAATATTTTCATGTAAACTTGTTTATAAGAACCGAGCGTGACGCTCGGAGCGTTGTCAGTTGTCACATAAAGCGTGATTATGTCAGCATCAACATGTGTTGGTATGAAAACGAATACTTTCGTTTTTCTTCTCATCTGTCTGTTGTTGAGTGCACAAGCACTCGTCTCGTCTATCACGATTTCCATTGCATTCATGTATTGAGTGGTATTATCCCGTTTGTGCTTTTTTCATGTTGAATTTCGAAGCGCTTATCATCCAATCCTCTCAGACTGAAGTAAATGGCGAATGGCACGAGTTGGTGCGACCTTGTGTTCTGTAATTAATTTAGAAAGTTGAAACCATGGTTTCTAATATCAATTTTGACGAGAGATGGAAAATTTTCGCTGCGTTTAAAGTGGAATGCCCTCCAGTTTGGGCGGTCAACAACTTGGAAAGGTTACCACAGTACAATCTTAAGAAATTCAAGGATGTTTCACAGTATCTGCAGCGGAGACTGGGTCAGCGGGAGTTCTCACTTCCGCCTTATGTGACACCGAAAGGGGAGAGCTCGGAGGAGGAAGACGGAGATGAATCAGATGACGGTTCTGAGGAAACAGAATCGGGCGCCAGCGCTGCAGTTCCAGAACCTGTCGATCCTGCTGGCCAGTATGAGTGCTTAGTGGAAGTCGGTTCGGAAGACTGGATCTGTACAAAGCTTTGCGTGGGTTCACTGGCCCTGTTACTGAATTTGGAAGGCTCCCGTTGGAACACCTTGAGAAATTGCAGAATCGCACTTAAGGATAACCCAGAAAAGTGTTCGGCAAGTCATATTAAGGCTTATCAGTACCTTCTTACCGCCACATATCTGTGCAGGGAATTCATTCAGTTTAAAACCGGAAGTCGGAGCGCCAACACGGAGAACGAGGAGGAGCGCCTGAACCGCTCAATATTGAAATTAAAGAATACTTTGAAAACTGTGGAGAACTCTGCCGTTTTCCATTTTGTACGGGGAAGACTGGCAGCCATCATGGGCCTATCGCATGACACTTCCCTATCACACTACAGGAAAGCTGCCCTTTTGGAACCTGAAAACGCCCTGTGGCAACAAATGTTGTACGAGAAGCTGAAGCAGATGCGCAGTTCGGGATCGGGCCATAGTCACAGTCACCCGGGAAGGGAGGAACTTGCGGCTTGCCAGAAGGCCCTAGAGTTGTCTCCTGGAAATGTTAAGGTGATGGTGGACCTGGCCACGGTTAAGCTGCAGAGTTTAAATGCAAGAGCGAATGATGAGATGGGTGGACACTCACGAACAAAGGATGCTGCTGTCATCGAGAAATTACTTAGGTAAGAACCGGTCGTTTACTTTCAACTTAAATCTGTGGCTTGTCATCTAATCAATTTTGGCAAATTATAAATTGGTTTGGCCGTTTTTCAGGGAGGCGCTCAAACTGACTCCGGCTAACTCGAGGTACGAAATGATGGCCCGACTCAAAATTGGCGAGCTTTACACCGCGAGGGGATTACCACAAAGGACTTCTGAGGCGAAGAATATTTTCCTGGAGTGCTACAAAAAGTGGCCCAAGAGCAGCATGGTCCTCCACAAAGTCGCAAAATTTTATCACTACGTGAGTTGTTTTAACTGCCTTATAATTTACTTTCAAGATATTTCCCAGTGACATCACAAGTCAATTAATGCAAAATTATTCCATTTCCTTTACAGAATTGTAACGACTACGCCCAAGCGAAAAAAGTTTACGAGGAAGCAATGCAAGTCGCACCGGCAAACTTTCCCTGTCTCATGGACTACCTCAAGTTGTACGGGCGCTTTCTCAAAAAGTACGGCGAGATGGTCAAGATAATTGATAGAAGCCTTCCGCTTATCAAGGAATCCGAGCATATTGTCAAGCTGCTGATCATCAAAGGACAAGCGTATTGGCTGATGGGTCAAGAGAGGAAGAAGGACGCTTGCGACGTGTGGCTGGAGGCGTTCATGAATTTCGAATGGCTTGGGTCAAAAGTTAAGGTATCTAAATTTTTATGTTTTTATGTTTTTCTCTCGATTCTACCGTGATCAGAGCCGTTACGTGTTCGCGTTTTTAATTTTAGGAGGCGCTTACGTCACCTAAGCCGACGCCAGAGTTTGGGAAAGTGGACATTTCTCTGGTCGAAGTTTGCCCATGGTTCCTGAAGGCTTACGAAAAGCAGAAGATTGACACTTCAAGGAACAAGGCTCTCAAGGAATTCGTTGCAGTTTTGCAGAAGGCCGAGCAGCAAGCGCATCCTTCCCGGCGCCCTCGAAATAATATTCCGGGCGGTTCCAATGTGGAAAGGATAACCAGCAGCAGAAATGACAACACTCTCTATCAACACTTCATGCAAGCCAAGGAAATGAAACCGAAAAAAGGGCGTCGCAAGTAGCCTTCATATTGTTCCATTTACGTACATTAAGTATTCTGATATTCTAACCAGTTTTATATTTACGTTTTACTTTTACGATTCGTTCTGAATTTAAATGTATCCAAAGCCATGATGAAATAATTAAAGTGCAAAAAAATATGTAGGTATGTGTATTTATGAAAAAAGTTTAAATAGTCACGTGCGAAGTATTTTTGAAAGCCTTTATTTATTTATTCATGGACGTTTGACGTAGTACCATTGAAATATGTATATTTAAATTATTAAAAATACCAAGCAGGCATTTTTGTATTTACATTTTTAAAACCTGTGCACCCAGAAGTAACAATGTTAGTATAACAACAATGGAAAACCGCCGAAAATTCATGATTTGTAACAAATCACAGATGAACTGAATTTATATGAGTGTTGTTTCGTAAGAAAAGATATAAGTAGAAGCGGAATTGACATACCATTTCAGAGAAGCGTCACCCACCATATGAAAAAGCGTAATGCACTTTTATTTTAATGGCTCATTACTCTTCTACTTCATCAGTTATAATACCTGAAGCTACGCGATAAAGGCTTCAATGATACTATACGGCCATGCAACAATTTCAGCAATTTAGATGCCGAAAGTATAGATTACATCGTTGACATTTGCCATACTGACTGGGCCGAGTTTCTCATATTGCCCCGATCAAGAATGGACCAATTTGTTCACTTTGTCTCATCTTCAATTTTCATTGTAATAAAGAAATATCATTAAATTAAAATGATTGTTTCATATGAAGAAATGTTTTTGAAATTGACTACTTAAAAAAATAAAATCTTTATATAATAATAAAAGTCAAAATCATTTACTTTGACAGTTACAAAATATAAAATTGATTGGAGATGGCGAGCATCGATCTCGCTACCTCTCACATGCTAAGCGAGCGCTCTACCATCTGAGCTACATCCCCATTCTTGACGACATTGTTGGCAAAGTGTAGCATTTAAATGGTCACCTTATCAGTGCAAATCATTTAAGGTGGTGCTGTTTGTTTGAAAGGGCATATACCGTTAATAATAGTGTTTACAGCAGCATGCATGCACCGCACCATAATCAAATATGACGATAAAAATGCATTATCGTTCAGTAAATTAAAACAATTCATATCTCCTAAAAGTGAATGTAATATGCCCAATTAATGGGGCGAAATTGTGTTCATGATATTTCGAATGTTTTGATGATAATCAAAAAGAAGTGGCTTGAAATGTCCAAAAGAATTAGCGAAGTCGAATAATTTATTTAGAGATTGCAATTTGCAAGATGGTCCCAAACGCGTGGTACTTATCCGAGATTATATTTTTGATTGCTAATTAATATTTTTAATGAAGTAGTAGTTAATTAATGGCGAATCTACTTCTTGTAGTAAGCGCCATATCCGTATCCGAGTCCTCCGTAGCTGGCAAGACCTCCAGCGTACCCTCCATAACCGTAGCTGGAGTAGGCTGGGTAGGCTCCATAACCGCCATAGTATCCACCGTAGTATTGGGCGCTGGAGACAGCGATGACGGCGGCGAGGAGGAGGATTGCGAACTGCAAAATAAAATAAAAAATAACAATTTTCAAAGACTCAAGATTTGTTACCCACTTGGGAATAAAGACAATTCATAATTTTCTTAAGAAATGTCCACTTTTTAGAAACTTACAAGGCGAGACATGTTTAAAGATTTGGAGATTTGAAGACGAACTTCGAGTTGTTTTGTGAGTTATTTGTTTGTTGCTGAAGCTTGGCAAGAGACTTATGCCATGATTGGCTTTGACTGGGCTATTTATACAAAATGCAACATTGTCGATGAATTTTCCAGTTTTTTAAATCCAGTTTGCTTAACCAGCTAAGTTCTTGTGTGTTTGTTATGCTAGAGATTATAAAATCAGAGTAATGATGATGATGAGGGCCGATAATGGACCAGGAAATGATCTTCCAGATTCCAGAGGTATGTAAGTACATATAAATGTATATACAATTTGCAATGATAAATGGAGTCATTACGAGACAAGACAAGACAAAAATAGCACATAATATTATGTCAGAATGAATGCACAATAAAGAGCAAGTGTCAATGGGATAGCATGTATACAATTACCTTCATTAGAATTGCAATCATATTTTTTACATCCAGTTTCAATGTATGTAATGGCAATGTATTACCTATACTTTTTTTTGCTACGATAAAAAACAATCTTGTTTGCTTGCTTATATATATTTGCTATGTTGCTGCGATCCGCTCTCTGATAAAAAATGGAGATATGAATGTCTTGTCTAATTATGCATAGCGATGCTTCTCGACTTCACGAAAGCAACGTTATTGTTAAAAATGTAAGGAATCGCAAAATCAAAACCTATTTCTTAAAGAAAATATCAAAGTTCAAGTCGTTGTGACTATCGAATTAATACATCTTTCATGAAAAATGGTCGACCATTAACAATACTTGTTGATAAAAATCGTATGCCTATTAGTTTATATTATACATACTATGTATTACATAGGACAATGCATAGTAATGGCAATACAAAGTTAGCACGTTTAGCTCTATCACGCATGTTTTACAAAGTGACTCAAATTTAGCTCCAAACTAATAAATCAGGGTTTGACCTGCAAATTAACTTTTTGACTGGAAGGAATTCTTTCAACATCTTTGTTCCAATGAGAAATAAACAAAATGGGACACACACACTAACAAATATAGTTGACCCACTCACTGCATAGGTTATTACTTGATTTTGCTTTGTACCTTTTTTTCTTGCAACAACTAAAATGGGTACACTGCACAAAAATGAAGATTCATTGAAGGCGTGGTGCTGGTTTTTGCATTGCAATTTGGGTGAGTGGTTGTTATGGCTACTGCGTGTCTGGAATCAAGACTCTGGATCGGAGGGTAAACGTGCTCTACTTATTGCCAGAGCAGGCAATATCATAAATATTATGACTAGATAAGATTTTTTCAAGGAACATGATCAAAGTGCAACCAGATTCTGGAGGAGTAACCAGATTGTAGTACAAACTAGTTTTTTGTTCCATTATACTTCTGCAAAGTTTAATATTGGAACTAAAAGCTACATAATCTGTACATGTTGAATTTTTTTGTATTGGCCACTCTTCACTGTCATTGTTTACAATATTATGTAATAATTCTTGAACAGGTTTTCAGCAAGTAAGAAGATACATTCTCAAAAATTGTTGAATGTATCCCGGCGGAGTACAGTAAAGTAAATATGCAATGCATGCATTTATCCTGATAACTTCTCCAGGCAGGATGCTCCAACTATAAATGCCTGAGCTCCTTGAGAGTTCGAAACAGAAACACATTTCAATTCAATATCATCAAACAAAACATATTTGCTTGCAAAGCAGAAAACCCATTCCCAAACTTCAAAATGTCTCGCCTTGTAAGTCCTGGAAATGCAATATTTTCATTTTTTCCATTTAAGCACGTACAGAGATTAAAATTAGTTACCGATCATTTCCTAACGTGATTTTTGTGTAAATAATTTGCAGTTCGCTATCCTCCTCCTCGCCGCCGTCATCGCTGTCTCCAGCGCCCAATACTACGGTGGATACTATGGCGGTTATGGGGCCTACCCAGCCTACTCCAGCTACGGTTACGGAGGATATGGAGGCTACGCCAGCTATGGAGGACTCGGATATGGATATGGCTATTACAAGAAGTAAATTAGCAGCAATAATGCTGTAGTGTAAAAGATGTTTTTTAAACAATATTTCGGTTCAAAATTAACACGTCGCAAAACATCAGAATAAAATTGAATCTCAGTTTTAAACCCAATGACATCATCACACTAGTATCTTTATATTGCATATCTACTTTAATATAATCATTTATTGATTACTTTGCATTTGTAATGAAATCTGAGAAATTTCAAGTTTTGTCCATGCAGAGACATAATATTTCAAATCTGGGCTTAAATACTACTGTACTTATGAATAAAGATTCCAAACGTAAGACGATTGCCATTGCCACCGGAAGCCAGAAATATGTTGTCTGAGACCACTTACATACTACGGAGCAGCATTCCATGCTTGACACTTGCATGACTGCCGGCGTCCCCAAGTTTGAATCATCCCTTGCTGCGTTCTTAACAACTACTAGACTTCTCATTTCATTCTAAGCTACTCATGTGACAATTTCTTCGGTTTGAGCTAAATCGCATAGTTACGGTACAAATTTTACAAATTATATTTTGTTGGTTTAGCTTCACGTTCCAAAACACATTACCAAGTTAGAACACCTGTCACTGACGCCTAGAAAAGCAATGTACCAAATTGAAATCGAAATTATCTCTCAGTATTGCGGCAGCGAGAACAGAGGCCATTGTTCAGTAGTGACTAAAGACCGTAGGGGCAAGTCATACTTAAAAAAGGTTTCCTGATGGCACTTGAGTAAGGTGATATGTGTTACCAGCCCTTGACAGGATAAAGCGATCCTCAAATCTGGGTTTCAATGAGGGGACAAAGGCTACGTCATTTTTTGACAGATTTTCTCACAGTGCACCATCAACTGCAACCAACTTTGTTCACTTTCTCTCACACTCCCCTGCATTCATTGTTGTGCAAATTGGAATTATGGAAGGTTACAAATTTCTTTATTTTCTTTCCACGATTCATTAATGAATCGGTCTCCCGAACTAGTGGACGCACAATCAACCTTTACAATCTATAGTGCCTTCATTTGTCATTGTTCATGTAAGGTCAACATTGCTTGCCTGCCGTGGCGTCCCAACCTGAACCAACCCGTTGTTGCGTTCCTACGGCTGGTAGACTTTCCCTTTCATTCCAAGCTACTCATGTGAAAGTATACACATACATATTTGCATATTTGGCTTAAGTCAAACCACAATCTCGTAATTTCTGGTTCGACTAGATTTAAATAGAGTCTTGCATCTTGCAGTTCTCGACAGCCAATAACCTTCACAGGAAACTTGCACATCCGTTGACTCGGGTATTTAGTTGAACGTTCTCCAACTTATCTGTATGACTAAAATCTTTTAATAATATATAGGCAATAGGGAGTAAGAAATTGCCACATACTTTATTGAACTCATGTCAAGCAGTTTACAATTACCTACATAATATGTAACTATTATACGGGCTGAAAAATAGAATATTATTTTGATTAAATAACAACAATGAAACAGTTTTTTAATTAAATTATTAATCAGAGGTTATTTGCTTGCTGGTCTTACAAACTTTACCATAACACTAATCCAAGTATCTCATTGCCCCATTTTACTACTCCAAGTTTGTCCACTAGACCTGAACATAAACGGCTGGACGAAAATTACACACAACATTCAACATATTTTCTTGCTTTATTTTGTGAACGGATGAAGGGCAAGTTACAAACCTTTTGATGCCAGACCTAAAACTATTTCTACAGGAGCCATTCACGCATTCTGACACCCAAGCGATTACTCCGGTAACGCACACTATACCCCACAGTATCATTATAGCCATCAATTTGGAAATGACGACAGGATTACTTTCATTCGTTTTATCCCGCCCTTGCCTTCTCCCATTTCCAGTTCCGCTACTCAAATATCTCAAATACGCCTCATTGGCCCACTTATCCCATACTTCCGGTAAGCCACTTTCTCCGAGCCTCGCAGCAGTTTCAAGCAGCCACTGCCGATTCTGCGAATAAATTTCCCAAATGTCCGAGTGCCGATATATCACCTGCCTAATCACATGACAAGTTGTGATCTTTCTTGTTCCCATCGCAACCGCATTTCCATCCAACTCCTGCTCCAATTGAAACTTATTGATGTCCAGGTTGATGTCGTATGCCGGGCGCATCAACTTTTCGCTAACAAACCTCACGTCAGTGTGAATATATCTGCTGGTCAAATTCCGATAACTTGTAGTAATTCGATCGTATATTCCCAAAAGCTTGAAATCCCACCTGAAGAAACTGACAAAGTCCTTCTCATTAAAATTAAGAGGATTCCAGTAAAACTTGTAGCCATAATCAAGGGCGTCACGCAACGACTGGAATACTTTCGGCGGATCCGCCAAAACCACCTCACTTGTCACCGAATTTTCATAGAGGGATTTTAGGAACGCAACGGAAATTACCAGAGAAGCCAACAATATTCTATTTTTGTCAGTGGGCATATTGTGTTTTGCTGCCGCGGTATGATACAGCCCGCGACATGTCAATGTAACTAGCCAGACATCTGCCGAGAACGGGGCCATCCAAACTTGGTAGTCAATACTTCCACTGTTGTCGCCAGTCTGCAAATCATATTTCTTGTCGATTGTTGTTTGCTGAACGCAGTAGAGCGGGTGGATTGTGTGGCCCGAGAAAAACTGCTGGCCCGACTTGACTTCCAGGGAAACGGTGTCATCATTAAACGTGGTCGTGCGAAAGGCTACATACTGATGATTTGTCTTGACATCATCTTCCTCACTCTTTTTCAGCCTGTCGCGAATTTCAAGCGAGAGATTGTGAACAGAGCTGAGGGACATTGCGGACATGAGCTCGCTACTACAATAGAAAGCGTATTTTGCCCGTTTTTCTATCAAACTGTTGCATACGTGTAAGCGGGTTTCTTTGGCTGGATAGGTTTTGAGAAAGCCGGTCGTGTTGAGACGAATTAGAACCAGGGCTTGCAAGTTTAGCTGAAAGCCGTTCCAATTGTGTAAGGCTAGTGGATTTGATAGAAGGGAGGAAAGTGCAGTTTGACTGTCGAGGATATTCTCATTATTATCGCAGTCTCCCCTGCAAAGTGCTGTTACACGAATAAGAGTTAAGTTGCTGTCACGGTTGTTATAGTGCGCTTCTAATTTCAAGGCAGGGAAGTTGATTTCTCGTCTGGAAAATATTAAACCTCTTTTAAAATCGGATGGAGAAAGGAATAGGAACAGGGAGTGGACTGTTTGAGCTTGATGGTAAAATGTTTTGAAAACGGAGGAAATTTCTTGACCTGACTTGTTGCGTTGCTGTTGTAGTTGTTTGAGGCTTTTGCTCGAGGCAAGAATAATTTCGAAGGGCTGATAAAGTTTGAAATAAATTTCAAGCCCGACGGAGAAATTATACCCGTTTGAAAATCCCATTTGTACAAATCTATGAAGAAACGGAAAATTCTGGTGTGGGAATACAGATAGCGAATGTGTTGATACGAGGATATTGGAAATGTCGAGGCTTGAAAACATTTCGGGCAAGGTTCCTAAGATTTCTTGTGCGGCCGACATTTTGCTAATTAAGTGGACCAAACAAATTAATGTAAAATACAAGTGCAACCAATACATTTTATGATCTAAATCGAGTCACATTCCGTGCACGGAGATTTACACTCCAGACACTACAAAGTTTAAAGGACAAAGACATACAAATATAGTTTTCTTGGAGAAAATTGGGTCTAACCCATTTCTCTGGCTGCCAAATACGGTAATTATATTCCCGTTTTGTTAGAGAGCACCCGTGCGGTTTCTACAAGTGATTTTAAGCACCATTACTTCTAAAAATGTCAGCAAGCAAACTTGGAATGTTTCGATATGACAGCACTTTTGAATATGAAGACATGGCTCATTATTTAGCTCAAAATTCATTTCTCATGGGACTTGATTTGTGAAAGTTTATGACAAGTCATTTAAACGCTTTTGGCACGACTGTTGATAAATGCAGCTGAACTTGATGAATTTTCGCACTAATATCTCTTTATTTGGAATTTTGGTCCTTCCAGTGGACATATAGATGAGTTGTCACTAGTGATAGATAGAGAATGGAATTATTTGAATCAATTGTTTATTGAAGACCACGAACAAGCCTAAAAGTGAGATGAATGTTATAAATGTATGCCACGTTGCAGAGCTTTGTAGCTAACATGATTAATGCATAGAAAATTCCAATAAATGACAATTAAAAGGAACACATTAATGTATTGTCATAATTTACTTTTCTTACAAATTACGGCATAAAATCAATAAATCCGCAAAATGAACAATAAAATGAACAACACCATTCACTGCCGGCATACAATTAGAGAGAATGTAGTGCAGTTAGCTAGTATGTTGAAAGGTAACATTTTTATGAACTAAAAATGCATTGCCTTATATCAAAGGAAGCTGTCAGTTTAACCGTCTCATGATGAGTCTACATAATGTAGGTACACCATGAAACATGAGTATCGTGAAGCACTTTAAACATGACTGTTGTGCCGTATGGTAATTCGGTAGCTAAGGTATATAAGGAAAACTGCTGCTGATATAGTCCTTGATAAATTGATGTTTGTATATATTATTAGTATGTGGTGCACAGTTGTATATTATTAAAATATTTATATTTACAATTACACTTACCACAGTAAAACATTACTCTTAAAAATTAAATTGTTAATCAGAAGTGCATTTAGATCACCTCCCGCCCACTCCTTGCATTAGACTAATTGCATTGAAATTGGAATGCATATCATGATATTTTTTTAATCAGCTTCGAACAAACATTTTTAGTTTTTGATGAAATTGACATTTTAGTAGCATAAATTAACAAACACATTTAGACACATAACTTTACATTGGCCATTCATGCACGTATATACATTTCAAATGCATTCAAATCTATCGCTTAGTGACATTGGTCAAGTAAGAATGAAATCCAACGGGGAAAGTCCAATACTCGTGCCACTGTTTAACTTTTACTTTTATCTCGCGGTCGTCCCATTCAAACTAGAGTTTAACAAACAAGGGAATAGGTATACCCTAAGGGAAAATACAGTGCAAAAGGTGTTCTATTGAATTAAATTAAAAATGTAACTTTCTTCAAGTCTTAATCTTTAAAATATGACATAATTATGGTTTTAAGGTCTTCTGCATTTTCTCAGTCCTTGGATCAGTTCTTGTAACGTGTCTTTGGATTCAAAAAACGTTTCCAACGATCAATACGGAAGACAAGGGTAACATATTTATCCACGCAATCGAAACCTTGACAAATTGCGCATCCCTTACCGCTAATCTGGCCTTAACGTTGATCTTTTGGACAAGACAACAAGAATGCTTGAAACTTGTTGAAATGACTCGGGTACATCACATACATAAAAATACGGAAACCATAATCAAATTTACGGTAAGAATGAGAACAAGAGTATTTCCGTTTATTTCCAATTAGTTTTCACAAAACAAATATATATATATCAATGTGGATATTTCGTATGTTTAGGTATACCTCGTTCTCACGACGCTGACCAGCGTGATGATGGGCCAATATATCGTAATATTCGTGACAAAAATAGAATTCAGTGTTGACGATCCTCCTAAATATGTGTGGGAGATTTTGGTAAGGATTTTATACACGTACCTGGGCAACTACTTTTTTATTAATCCGATAATTTTGATGGGCATATTCACGGCCCTATATCAAGTTGCGTCAGAGTTTCAAGTGGATATGAGTCGCCTAGTGTCGCAGAAGCGGAGTCGTTACAGTATGAACCAGGTAAGGTTTGTAGATCAATCAACTAGAGTATATATTTAAGTAATTAATCTTCGAACATAAAAGGAAACGTAATTTGATTGCAGGGTTTATATATATACCAAAATATAAAGGAACTATCTAAGCATTTCCGTTCTAATTTTGGCTTCTTTCTCTTTTCAAACTACATCATTTTTACCGTTTATCTGTCGGAATCCCCATTCATTTTTGTCACCAAGAGTCGCAGCTGCGCCGAAATGACTAATATGGTGTTTTACATTTTCACGGGCGGATTCTGGATGTTGGCGGCGGAATTTCATAGTATTGTGCGTAGCCCAGTTTTAAATGAAGCAAAAAATTATTCATGCAATAATATGAAACGTAGATTTTTAATACAATTAAATACAGGTGCAGAACTCAGTACGTCGTTGGACGGCAGCTCACATTTCTGATACCACGTTGTCTTTCCGAGACAGAATTAAACTGTCGGTAATATCAAGTGAAGTATCAACCTCGAATACAAATATTTGTATTGCAATTTCAAGCGAATATTACACGTTAACCTACGGCACCATTGGTTCGGTAAATAAAATACCGATTACGAAAATTTTCTGATATATCCAACTTAAGTTAATGTATATCAATAAAATTACCTCTATGTTACAGATGATTGGAGTTATTGTCACTTATGCGATAATAGTTGCCCAAATGAAACCTCAGTAGGGCTCGACGTTATGATGCTCATTGGTATTAGTATTGTTTAAATGTGATTAGGTAACTATTCCTTATTTGCTATAGTTATTATACGCTTTAATCCATGATGATTTTCGCCGAATAAAAATGGTTCCTTCCAAGTTGCTGACTTAAATCGTCTTCTTCTGGAGTCTAAGCTTATCCATTATGAAAGCTTTTGGCATGTCTCGCTCGCTCAGTGCCCCAAGCTTGTTAAAAATTGTATTGCATCTAACGAAGCGCACAAATTTCATTATTTCTCAAATAATGCCTTTAACTATTTCTAATTGTGCATGTAAAACTCATCCATAGTACTGGCAGTCAACCTTTCCTTTATGATCCTGATTTGACCTTTGAATGGAGATTAGATCAATCTTCTTGTAATTTCCATAATATTTTATCTGGTGGAGGAATCATCATTTCGGAAAATATGCTGGAAGTAAATATGGATCTGTTTTCAGTGACTAAATTAATGATCATTAATTTGAGGAACGTTATGCAGCAAGCCATCTATGGAACTATTTTATGCCAACAATTATTGTGAGTCAACAAATCTCAGAATTATAATTCACCTTCGCAAAAGAAACTGTTTAATTTCTGTATAATGAACAATTCGAACTTTTTCAACTCTTCCAATTCACAATTCAATAACATTAACATTATCACCAACCGATCTAATTTGAAATTGAAGCAATTTAAAATTCAACCGATTAGAAATTGAAATGAGCACTTCGACCGGTCTATGTAAACATTTTATGTGTTCCATGGAAGTAAGAATTTGCTTAGAATATGGATAGGTAATTTGCCATGTCATAATTAATGAATTAGTTTTATGGAAAGCTGTGAAAATCGCCAGTGATTCCATCATCCTGTACTCATCATTTACTTTCTTTCATTATTACGTAGCTGAAGCGAAGCTTTTGCGTAGTTATGCATTTAGTTTGTTTGCCCGTCTGTCTGTTCGTGCTCTAACTTTTACACCTGTTGACCGATCTTCATGAAACTTGGTACGGAGGTTCCTTAAGGGACAGGCATGTTTTGACTTGGAGGTCAGTCGGTTCACAGGGGGTGGGGTGAGGGTCAGGGGAAGGTCACGTGTTTTATAAGAAATTACGCCTGATTCTGATAGAGAATCGACAGTTGATGATTTTCTCTTAAGGCCGACGGGTCTAATCGGGTTGCTTTGACCTGTAGTGGTCAAAACGGGGTCACATGCTTTTTAAATGACAAATCCTTTTATGATTGATTCTGATAGAGAATCGAAAGGTGATCCTTCAGAGCAAGTAGAGCTTGTTCCATGTGCGGGAGCCGATTCACGAATTGCACCAACTTGTATTTGCTTTGCTCGCAAGGCAGGATCCTCAGTGCCGGTCTGGAGGAGATGTCTATAGACGAAAGGTAAGTAGGACAAGGGAAAGATACTCTTCCAAAATCATTAACGCATGTCATTGTCATTCATTGAAATAATCGTGTATTTTTGCTTATCTATTTTAAGGATAACCATCAGGTGCCCAAGCCCTTTTCCTATACCCATTGTCCGAGGTCATGGAAAGCGATCTGGTCCATCACGCCAAATTCCATTAGGTGACCAGTATCGCCACCAACCATTTGAAAAATATTCAGCTGTCTTTATTGTATTGGGATTCCTATATTTATTTAGTTTACTAAACACTGAATAAAGCCAATTACTTCACATTTGAAAATACCAACCATGTATTTATTAATCCCGTCGTTAATTATTTGGTATCATCTAGTCAGTAACGCCAATCATTTTCCTCAGCTCTCCCAATTGTAGATTAATTAATTAGTATTCCAATTAATTAGTTACCTAAATCTGATGTCAGTTAATAATTGGCTTGAGAGATAATTATTATCAAGTCACCTTCATCAACTGCGTTTGAAGCAGAAATGATTGTATTTTTGTCCTCGCTTATTAAAATTAATTAACGCGTTATAGCACCATCTTCAACATGTACATTTTTAACTATGTATTCATATGTGAATCAGCAGAGTTACTGATATAATTGCAGAATACAGTAATTATGCCAAGATAAACTAAACAACCGTTTTAATTCCTGTACATAATTTAATTATCCTCCCCAGCAACCTCCTGAACTTGGTCAGCCGTTGATAACCACCACCCAGCTTACAAACGGCGTCGCCCAAGATTTGAACCTTTTCATTTCCTTGCAATTTTCACCGTGCAAGGTAGGAGCGCGAGCGAATGAGTTAACAATTGTTTCACAGTGCCCCCAAAACTATCACAAACGACTAAAAGCTTTTGGTTCGTGTTAGCGGATTTGCTCTCATTTAAATAATTCCGCGCCAAGTTTCCCGGTCCTTCACTTCGTCATCGTCGTCTGGAAACATGTTAGAACTTGCCCATGCCCCTCTCATCTGCTATTGTTGCTTTGCTAGTTATTTGACGTTCACTCTTTGACCAACTCTAACGTTTTCTAATTAACTGATTGTTAAAAAGTGTGCTCGACGCGAAAATAAAAGTTGGGTTGGATGGTACAAGTGGTGGCCCCATTTTTTATTGCATCAATCGATAGGGCTTGGTCTGAAACGTCCACATCCAGAATATCAGGTTCCTACGTGGTTCCCATAAAAAGTTATGGGAGGTCAAAGTTTCAAAAAACTTGACCAACCTAACGAGACCAACCTAACCTAACCTTTATTAATTGCATAATTAGGTAGGTTAGGTTAGTCAGGTTAGGTTGGTCAGGTTCGGTTGGTCAGGTTAGGTGTGGTGAGGTTGCTTTATGTGATGGGTTTTCAACCTCATCAGATCTCAACCTGAAAGTAACAACCCATTTGTGCATAATTGTGAAATATTTTTCATTTCAGGCATCATGTGTGATTGTAGCAAAACTGAGAACCTCAAAACCCGTCTCAGTTCAGTAACAATCAGACATGATGCTGAATAAAATACATGCATCACACCAAAATATTTCCAAGTTTTTTTAAACTTTGACCTCCTATAACTTTTGTTGGGGGTTACATAGAGACCTGATATTCTGGATGTGGACGTTTCAGACCAAGCCCTATCGATTGATGCAATAAAAAAATGGGGCCACCACTTGTATCATCCAACCAAAAGTTGATTGTATTGAGTGTAGCGAATACTAACCTAAACTACGGCTACTCCGATTTAATTTTACAGGTGAGTTTACAGCTACTAGTTTGAAAATAGATTGTACTTAGATGCTTAAAATTTTCGGAATTAATTTGACACTGCTTACTATTAGTTTAATCACTAACCACTCGCCGCTTTATATAACGTAACTACTCTACGCAAATCTTCGTTTTCAAATTTAAAGGGGCGACAAGGAAGGTGACAAAATGAGTGCCAGTTCCAGGTTACCGTCGTCGTCCTCATCAAGTGTGATCCCCTGGGGTCAGAGGACCAGGTCAGCCGCACGGCAGAGGGAGCAGCAGCTCATGTTCGAGGTGCTCGACAATCCGTCGGTAGGATAATTTTCGGATACTAATTTAATTTATAATAAATTACCTATTGGTAGGTAGAATTGGCTGAATTGGATGTTGTTGAATAAGATTTTAACTACTTTTTTTTATCTTTTCCTCCTCCAGCTGCGGGAGGTGATACTGAAGCACGTCATCATCGGAAGAGACAATGAAGTGAACCACCGAGCCGCCTGCACTTTACGCCTCATCGAGAAAAGCTGGAACGAGAGCGTCCTCAGGATCTTCTGGAAGGTCCACGAACCTCTATACAGCATTCCTGGACGTGGAGAAACCTTGGATGCCTTCACCAAAAGGTTTGCTGTGTCAACTAGCATCAGCAGTCCGGGTCCTCCTGTTAGACTTGGCCGTCTTGTTCACTTAAGCCAAGCCAAGGATCTGGAAAGGTTCTCGAACTTAATAACTAGTTGTGGCCCTTCACTCTTCCAACTGGGACTTGTCATCTATGACTTTGGGGGCCCGCCTCCAATTGCATTCCCACAGTGGTCGCTGCCACGACTCCACAAATTGGCTATGGAAGTTTCACTCCGTCGTCGACCATTATTAGCTGCTGGAGAGCAACCGGAAGCGGTTGTTGGTCCAAAGAAAATCCCGGAATGCCTAATGAAGTCCGTTTTACTTGGAGCCACGGCTTTGGCTGAACTCAGTCTTTCCGTTGATGATATGGCAAATGGTGATCCTGCTGATGTTACCATTTTTGAGTCCATCACCTTTCCTCCGACCTTGGTCAAAATCAAACTCGAGTTCGAACTGGGTATTATGCAACAGACGAAGGACTTTGTGAACGCTCTTTTGAAGAGCCCACTCCCAAAGGTGACCTCGCTTTCCTGTACTTCCTGGACAGATATCTTCGCGGACGGGATCCTGTTCAGCATGATGGATAAGTGGAAAAGTTCCTTAAATAATCTGGCGATTGTCGGGAACTTTTACGAAGGACCTCCCCGAAACGTCACCACAATTCGTTTTGCTGTGATGGAGCAGTTGGAGGAGTTTTCCATGTCTTCCGTGACCGTCGAGTTGGAGTCTGGACTGCGTTCGTTGGAGAGGTGGTTTCCAAAGTTGCGATCTTTACGTCTCCGTTATCAATCTCCGGAGATGCTGCGGAAATGGACGGAGTCCTCAAGATTTTCTGGAGTGACCACTCTGGAACTGACTTTGGCAGATGGAAATTTTAACCCAGGCAACGACCCCGATGGTTTCCTCGTGAGCGCCAATATGGAAGCCATGCAGCTGGTCAACGTTGCATTTCCCAATTTGCGAAAGTTGAGACTGGGCATTTCCAAGAGTGACCAAACTGGACTGATGTACGTGTTCCAGGAAATGAGGCTATTGGTGGAGCTGAAACTTAAAGTTTTTGGCGATTTGTTGGAGAGGACGACGCATGTTTGGGACTCCATACTCACCGGAGTGCCTGCCGAAATGATGGCTTCAAATCGTCGGAAGGGCCCAGCTTCACTGGAAAATGTGGAAGATCTCGTCACACTTGCCAACTTGATAGGTGTGTAAAATATTGCATTAATTATTAATGATGTTTGTAGTAATAATTGCTTAATTGCTTAAATAGTTAATCAATTGTTGATTTTTTTCTTATTTACAGAGTTGAAGAGCTTGTCTGTGGAACATGACATTGGTTTGAACATCCGTGGATATGACCTGGGTCGAAGGTCCCTCATTTCCGACTTCATCTTTGATCACGCCCTCCTCAAGATGCCTAATCTGAGCCACCTCCACTTTGAAGGTCTATTCAAGGTACTTGCTTTAATTTATCACTCAAACATATTCCCGTTATAGTTAATTTTTGATTCATGATACATTTTAATTGGGGTTTACCTAAGTTAGTTGGTTGTAAATACTTTTCCAGGTGTCGGAGGAAATGACTGACAAGTGGATGAGCCAAGAGGGCCGCTCGCTTGTTTACCAGCGTTTCTCGGACAGTCAACCCATGTGACTTGTGAAGGAGCAGTTCCTTTTTATTACAAAAAAATCACAATTTGTGTCTAGTTTAAGCACTTAATGAATTAACTTAAGAATTAACTTTGTTTTTGTCACAATAGTTTTTTGTGTTCAATATTCGTTTGAAAATAAAATCTCGTCTAGAACAGTTGAAAATATATCTAGTATGGGCTCTAATTCTAAATAATTAATTATGGAAGTGAACGCAACTCTGTTCTGGGGCGACATGAAACATTTTCAGATCCAACATGTAAACCTATGATGGAAATTATGCATTTCCAATGGAATATTTTTACCCAAATAGACTCCCAAAATGGGAACAATACCTGACATCATTCCTTATCAAAAGTTAACACAACAACGCCATGTAACGTAAAACCTGAAGCATATTCACCATTTGCAACAAGATAACACGGCAAACAAACATGTGCTTTTGTAAACGTCAAGTATCATTGTTCGTTCTGGCTTGTTGGGTTTTGTTAGTAAAAGTGAGATTAAACGCTTAATTGTTTCCTCATTCTTAATTAATAACGGACTTACTGAAATATAGAATTAAAGTTCAGGATGCGCAACAAAACTGGAAAAAGAGTAAGATTCTCGCTACAACCGGATGTGTACGGGGAGGAAGAAACTACTGGAACACTTCAGATGGCTTCAGAACCGAGAAGGGGGAGGGAATCTACTGAGGAGGACGACCAGTACGACAACGTCAAGGTCCTTGTCACTGTCGGACAACTGAAAAAGCTGACCGCCCCGATTCTCCCAAACTGTCGAGTCAACTTGGTTAACTGTGATGCTCAGGTGGAAGCAATAGCGAGCAGACGCCAACGGCGGATCTTTCGTTGTGACCAGTGTTCAAAGGCGTTTGCGAAGGAAGAGGGTCTTCGGATGCATCAAAGGGCGCACAGGAATCCGAACCCTTATCGATGTCCCACCTGTGGAAAAGCGTACTGGAACACCAGTAGTTTGAGCACTCATCGTCAAACTCACAAGAGCTTCAGCGCTGGAGGTCGGCATCCCAAGGAACGGCCTTATCAGTGCTCTGTTTGCGGAAGGAGATACTCAACTGTGACCAACTTGTATTTGCACACACGAAACAAGTCCGTGTGCACATCGGGAGGCGATGTCTATCGACGCAAGGTAAGCTCTCTCTCGGGGACGACGGAAGGATACTCCTCCAAAATCACTAACGAATGTTTACACATTGAAATAATCGTATATATTTTTGCTATCATTTTTAGGGTCACCGTCCGGTGCTCAAGCCCTTTTCCTGTCGCCGGTGTCCGAGGTCATTTCTGCTGGAAAGCGATCTAGCTCATCACACTCGCTTCCATTAGAAGAACACTGCCGCCACCAAACTCTCCACTCCTCCATTCAATCTTTTTTAGTTATGTTGTCTTTATGTATTTCTGGTTTTCACAAAAAGGAATAAAATCCATCTCATGTTACTAGTTTAAATAACTTTTATGTATATTAACTCATTTTATAATTAGTTGATGTCATATCAAGTTGGTCACGCCAAATCATTTTCCTAGCCCTATCGCCCATTTCCATATGTGAGAGAAATTCTCGAGTATTTCGTCGTGGCGCCTCATCCGCCTTTTCCTGACGTTCTTCCACCTGCTTCTCGACCATCTCCCCCAGAGAAAATCACAAATTTGGAAAAGACCAGGAAATCATCTTCACCACCGGTAGCACCATTACCCATTGCTGTGATTGTGAAGATACCAATGGTCGTCGTGGACATGGCATGGCAAAAAAATATCAATCTTACATTTTTTATTGGAACTTATTTCTGTAAAATTTTAAAAGAACGAGGAGTGAATAATTGGCTAGCTTCAATTAAACTATCAAGACTAAGATGTTTTTGTACTCATAGAATATTCCTGGCATTTCGAAAAACCTGCCCATCATAAATCATCCAATTAGTAAATTCATCAGCAAATCAGATGGATCTCCAACTAGAAGGAGTTGGAGGTGGACTTGACCCCCGTGCCATTCTTCCCACTGAAATATGGTTCCAAGTCTTGGACAACTTGCAGGACCACGAAGATCCCCAGGACCTGCTTGACGCTGCAGCAACGTGCTCCCTGTTCGAGCTTTATCTCGGCGACCAGATAAATTCGTACAAACTGGCGCAAGTCATGCCACTGCTACTCAAATGGCTAGCTCACGGGGATCTTCTCAACTGCCGCTGCATCTCAAAACGGGTCACAAGATCCGTCGACTCCATCCTGGACCACGTGGAACGTACCGCACCAAACCAAAGTCTGAACCTGCTCCAAAGCCGCTTCATGCCTCCATCCCAATTATCTCACAACTTTGAGGCGGTCCATCTCGAATCTTTGCGCGAGTCAATCGGCCTCTATTGGGAAACTCGGGCGGAGGTGGAGCGCTTCCACGCAGAGATGGGGTCAAATTCCAGCGGCGGCCATCCAATTATTGGCAGAAGTCTGAGCTTGCTCCCATGCATGGAAATCTTGGCAGATCCGAATCGCGACGTGGCCGGGGCCAAACAACTGCTGGAGCGGTGCCTTCAGCTCCTTCCGGACTACCGGAACACGGTTCACTATCTCAAACTTGTGGGGCTGGATCTTGCGGGAAATCTGATCGAAACGTACGAGATTCATCGACGAATCCTCACCGCCCTGCCTAATCTCTACAGTTTCCAGGATATCCGGGTTGACATGGAGGGACTTTCCAGAGTGGCTGAAAATGTGATCAATCTGGAAAGACACATCCAATCCAATCCAATGCCCCCAATGCGCCTCCTGGAAGAAGTCACTTTGTTCGATTGGATGCATCCTGTTCCGGTACCGCTGGTCCAGGAAATCTCTCTCCGTTACGGGAATCAATTGAAGCGATTAAAGAGCACGCTGGCCGCAGATGCCCACGAGTCTGGGGAGGCCGATGACCTGATCACCTGTCCGAGTCTGACCCACCTGGCCATCAGGAATTGTTTCGCGGACCGGGACAAGCGACCTCCAGCAATTCTCATGAATGTCCAGGCGAACAATCTTGTGAATCTCATACTGGATATCAAACTGAGCAACTCAATTCCGATTCTGCCGGAAGTGGTCAAGTATCTTGCCAGATTTCCATGTTTGATCAGGCTCTCCCTTGACATGACATATATGCTCCTGCACGGACAAAGCTCCACAGGGATATTGGCGGGAGCTCGGTATCCAAGTGTGAAGAAGTTGAAGGTGTCCACTAAACACATTCAACTTCCGCTTGTCTTCTTCACGCAACTCTTTCCCAGTCTGCACTCATTTCAGTTCGGAGCGTTAGAGATGAATGCGATGGGCTTGAGTGATCATGGCGAGTTTGGAAAAGATTTGCAGCTTTTAAAGAGTCACCGAGGATTCGAGTGCGACGTCTGGGAAAGCTGCCCGAGTTTGAGCACGTTTGAGTTTCAAAGTGGCCCCCAGTTCAGCACTGTTTATAGCAGGGATGCATATCAGGGCAGGAATGAACGAAGGCGTCAGTTTGTTCAGCAGGTTGCTGAGCTGGACGTCAGGCGAGGACTATTAAATGGAGGCGGTTTCTAGTGGACGCTTTTGTACTATATTCAATTTAAATTTGGAATAGAAACCATAATGTACATGCAATGTATTTTTCGAGTAAATAGAATTACCGCAATTTTTGGATGTTGATTATTTGATACTATTTACTAGGTCACACGAATGCGTATTTACTTAGATACATACGCCATTTTATCATGTTATTGTACAATGTGAATCAACAACAATATTATTTTCAATTATTTATTATTGGTATTGATTGAACACATTAGAACATTAAGTACACCATTTCATAAACATGCTTATTTCCTTCCAGAATTTGTCCATAATATTGTTGTTGAATTTGAGTTGTTGCCATTTGACCAAAAACCTACATTAAAATTGGATTCCACACTGGACACCATCCAAGGTCTGTGCAGATTTGACAAGTTGTTCTGTTTCCTGGCTATTGAGTGTCAGGTTAACTATATTAGTTACTCCTTGTGAACCGAGCACACATGGAAGTGAAAGAAATACCTCCTCTTGGATTCCATAAATCCCCTGCGAATAACATATATGTTCGTTACCACTCTGTCAAACTGGTAAAAAATATTTATAATTTATATTTTTATTTATTTTTATTTTTAGCATCTTACTTTGACCAAAGTGGAGACCGGCTTAATAGCTCTTGTATTTCCCAGAATTGCTTTTGTAATGCTTGCTACGCTTAAACCAATTGCCAAATTCGTGTATCCTTTCAGCTTAATGATTTCATAAGCACTAGAAAATATGGCAAGAAAATGGTTAAATAATATATCATTTAATTGCATCTTTTATTCAAACAAGTGTTTCAGCTTGCCCCGTTGCTTTTTACCTGTTGACAACTTGCTTGTGCAAGTCTTTCCATTTCTCGGGATTATTATCATCAACTAAACTGGGGTAAACATCCAAAAGTCGCACACCGGCAACGTTGACCCCAGACCAGACAGGAACTATTGGAATAATAGGAATATACACAAAAATAAAAATGTTTAAGTAGTATAATTTTGCTTAATTAAGGTTATGACTTTTTGTTCAAATCATCATTACCGCTACTATCTCCATGCTCTCCGATTATATAACCATGCAAGCTTGACGGAGCAATGTGCAGCTTCTCAGACATGAGAAATCGGAACCGAGACGAGTCTAGATTTGTTCCAGAGCCAATTACCCTGTTTTTTGGCAGTCCGCTCAGCTTCCATGCTACGTACGTTAAAATGTCAACTGAAAGTATCAACAAAATTATATTGCTGTCATAATGAAAGTACATTTTGTCATATTTCTTTTGTCAATTATGTACATGTTTTAACCTGGATTGCTGACAATGAGAATTATTGCATCAGGACTGTGTTGGACAAGCGGGGGAATGATATTTTTGAAAATGTCTGTGTTTCTCTGGACAAGGCTCAACCGGGACTCACCCTCGCGTTGTCGTGCTCCCGCAGTGACAATGATCACTCGGGAGCCTGCTGTCACTGAAAATTCTGTTGCGTAATCACACAAATGCATTAAAAACGGATTCTAACGAACCCGTATACCATTTCCTATTACAATTTACCAATATATTTTGCTTTACCTGTTCCTGCCGAAATTTTAACTGGCTTGCAAAATACAAGACCATGCTGAAGATCCATCATCTCTCCTTTCACTTTGTCCGCAACGACATCAAAAAGAGCTATTTCATTTGCCAGGTTCTACAAAATTATAATCAAAAGAAAATATATGAATACTTTTACAGGTTTTGGTTTAGGCGAAGTGTGTAATTACATTTTACAAAGTTTAAAACACACTTGATTCAGTATGCTGTATGCACAGGCCATTCCAACTTGCCCAACTCCCACAACTGTCACCTTGGCCCTGGTAGAAGTTGCCTCTGCTGCCACTGGAGAAAATAAAACATCCGCTATTCCTTCTTCAGACATTTTAAAATTTAAATCGGAGATATATCCTCACTCTGTTATGATGATACGGATATGACTTTATTCTATCGGATTTTTGTTTTAATGTAACTTTAAGTCACTTTAGTTCCATCAAAATGTATTTAACGGGCTACTTCATTCAATAAAGTATGATCACCGACTGAGTTGGAGATGAAGTTTGCGTATCGCTTTAACTTACAGCTAAGCTTACTGAAACAAAACAAGTTTTCAGTTTGACTGAAAGAAATACAGCCTCTTGCTGATATCTACAAATCCCTACATGCCAGTGGCACGTGAAAAGTGCAGACGTGCACAGATACATGTATTCACATTTGACATTTGTTTTATTTAAGATTTTATTGGACCATTTACCAACTCTCCTCTGACAAGTTTGCTGTGTCAGTGCACCGAGTAAATTCATAACATGTTTATTTTGATGAACGAATGCCCATCTGCCAGATGCAGGTCGGACATAGGGCAAAGTTTGACTTTATTTCAAGATCAAAGCGGACGTACCGAGATAACACGCTACACATTGCTATTGCATTTTTAATACCGTTACTGGAACATGGAACAAGCAAGACGGTTGAAACGAGATGCATTTATTATGAACATGTAAAAACATCTTATGTACGTGCGTAATGAATACACGTAGAAAATAATATTATTTACCCCAATGACCTTATGACTCATGTCAACAAAAATATTCGGAAATGTCAACATGTATAAATGTTTGCCTTCGCCAATAAAAACGGTTTTAATTGATAGTTTATAAATTAATGTTAACCTACATTTTTGGTATTACCTGCCCTAGTACAATGTAGACATGACAGTTTTCTCTTACATCAGCGAATTCTGAAAATTGAGAACACGTCACCAGCCAATTATTATGGAATCCCAACTGAGCGTACTATGAGCGTACTACTACCTAATTACAATGAATGAACTCAATGAACAGTTAAAGAAAAATTATTGACCAGTTATCCGAGTGGTATATTTATAGTTTATATAATGACTTAAAATAGGAATCTCTATCAAATTACAAATATATAGTACTACGTTTAAAATTTTTATATAAAGTTATTTGTTTGGTTTATGAGAATTAGTTTAATTATTGATTGGGAGAGAGGAGCTTATTGGAATTCGAAGATGTATTCTGGGGCATTGTGACAAATTTAATAAAACAACGCCACGTATTGAAATTCAGGCACGATAGCATAGTCATACATCATAAAATATGAAGGACAACAATTTCTGGCATTCGTGCAGGTGATTAGTTTGAGCCGAGCAGATCTTGAGAGAAACCATAATAATTAATTAGTAATCTTTTATTCGTGGTGAAAGTTAAAACCAGGTGAAGATCGTAATTAACGTTTATTTTCCACGGTCTTGCGAGTTCAACTGTTTAACTTCAACAGCTTATAAGATTAAGCTAAATTATACCAAAATTCTTACTTATACGGACGTTTTGTTCATTCCGTCGAAAACTACAAACTAAATACTTAAGTACATCTCATTGTTTTACTCGCTTTCAGAATTCGGCTGAAGATGAGGACCGGAAGTGAAAGAAGAGTAAGATTCCAGCTGCCATCAGGCGAAGAAATCCAACCGGAAACTGGAGGACAGCGTTCTGCATCGTCATCGTCGAGGAGTAGACTAGTCACTGAGGATGCCAAGTATGACAAAGTCAAAGTTACCGTGACCGTTGGACAACTCAAAAAAGGAATGACCCTTCCCACCTGTCAAGTTAATCTGGTCCGGTGCGATCCACAAGTGGAGGAGTCCTTGCGACGTCGTCAACAGCGCTTTCATTGTGGCCAGTGCCATAGACACTATGCCACATTGGATTCCCTCAGGGACCATAAAAGAGTACACAGAAATCCCGACGCTTATCGATGTGGCACCTGCCGAAAAGTGTACTCAAATCGTAGTAGTCTATGGTTCCATCGTAAAACTCACAAGAGCTTCAGCGCAGGTCACCATCCCAACGAAAGACCTTATCAGTGTTCGGTGTGCGGGAGGAGGTACTCAGGTATGTCTGACCTTTATTGGCATACACGAAGGAAGCCTGCTTGCCAGTTTGGAGGTGACGTTTATCGACGAAGGGTAAGCCATAAGACGGAAAAGTGTTCCTCCTCAAACTTCGTCCAAAAAAATTCATTATGTATACCTATCCATGTATTTTTAACTTGTTCTATAATTTATTAATTCAATTTATTTAGGAAAATCGACCGGCTCACAAGCCCTTTTCCTGCGCCAGGTGCCCGAGGTCATTTGTGCTGGAAAGCGATCTGGCTCATCACGTCAGCTTCCACTGAAGAGAAAACTGCCGCCGCGAGGAAGACGCTGACAAAATGAAGCAAACTTGAAGATTACCAATTAATTGTTGGCCTGAATCAATTTAATTTATATTTGTTAATTATTTTTACTCTCAGTAATTATTGCATGGTATTTACTTGTGTGCATGTATTCTGATTAATTTTACGTATTTAATAACTCGTACTTCCGTAAGAAAAGGATTATTAAATAATAAGTTCTTACTGTTGGCAACAATATATATGCAACTTCAATAAAATTCTACTATAAGTCACCAATGGTGACTCACCATTGATATCAGACCATTAGCTTCTAATGTTGTAATGCATTTGTTTAAAAAAAATGTATGATAAGCATTTCTGTAAGTAGGTAATTATTCTTACAACTTTATGTTTATCTCCAGATGCCCCCAAATGATGAAAAACAATTAATACGACGACTAAACATGTACGTATCGGTATGATTGTGAGAGATCTCTGTAAAATGAAAATGGACAAGATTACAATTAGTTTTCATTGAAGAAATGGTTAATTGATCAGCAGTTTTGAAATTATAAGTCAGTTGCATCAGAGCGTACTATAGACACTATAGCGCCCCTCCACGACACCCAGGTCGTCCAATCTTTGAAAATTATAGCTTATTGAAATCTACGGATCTTATTTGTTATATATATTCTTGATCTGTCTTCCTGGAAATCTGTAATTGTAATAGTTTCACAAGTGTAAGAAGAATCAATACAGTGTCCATTTAAAATTCATTAGATTCTGACCACTAACGTTGTGAGCTTGCACTGGCAAAAATGTGTGTCAGCAAGGTTCACTAGATACATGATTTTAGGACACCCCAACTCACTTCTTCAAAATAGGAAGCAACCTGTAAAGATTGGATGACATGAGTGTCGTGAAGGGGCATATGTATCAACAGACCAAATTTCCCGTGTAAATGACTTTTTCCAAAATTTTACAAAAATGAGTGGTATGATGAAAAATCATTTGGATTGAAGTTATTTAAGCTAAAAATCACTATTCTCAGTATTACACTATCGTATTGTGTCTTTTAATCGCGAAAAACATCTCAGAAAATAGGCGATCTCTTGGTTCTGGGACACCCAAATTTCACGTGTTTCTCGTAAACAGCATATAGAAATGAGATATATCCAAATGTGATATACCATAAATACCTTGTCACTAGTATATCACATTTGCATAATATCAAGCCGCTGCCTCGTTTCGTGTTGGAGTTATGGTGAAAAAACGCGTGATCTCTTGGTTCTGGGACAAAGTGTAATAATAATACTTATTTACATACTTTAAACATTTCCCCCCAATTAAACCAAAAATGCTTCGCAGTTTAGAGACAGTCGCCGTTGAGCTAATTATAATAATAAATTATGCTAACCTTGATTAACCCGTACTACCAGAACTAAAAAAACTGCGCTCCAAGTTTAAACCACTAAACGCACAAGCAACTTAAAAGGCTAGATTGAAGATGAGGACCGGAAGTGGAAGAAGAGTAAAATTCCTGCTGCCACCGGGGGGAGGGGAGGCGAGGGAGGAGGATACAGAAACTCCGATGTCGAGAAGGATGAAAACGGAAAATGATGTCAGCGGCGAGTACGACAATGTTAAAGTTCTAGTCACCTTTGGACAACTAAAGAAATTGAATGGAACGACTCTTCCCAACTGTCAAGTTAATCTGGCGAGGTGGATCCCACCATCACGTCCGGTCGATGAGTTGAGGGTCACTCGGGATGGAGCCATGGCACGCCAGCGCTTCCGTTGTGACCAATGTCCAAGGCACTACGCGAATGGGAAGTTACTGCGAGAGCATAAAAAACTACACCGGGATCCGAACGCTTATCGATGCGTCACCTGTGGGAAAGTATTCACAAATCCCAATAGTTTAGCCTATCATCGTAAAACGCACTTGAGGTACCAGGACAGAGGTGGTTATCGCACCGAAAAACCGTTCCAATGTTGCGTGTGCGGAACAAGATTCACGACTCTCCCTGCCTTGTACTACCACACACGAAGGAGGGAGGAGTGTCGGTCCGGAAGTGATGCTTATCGACGAAAGGTAAAAACGTAACATTACAACAACCGAAAAATTCCCCCCCCCCCAAGTAACTGGTAGCTTTCAACTAGTTTCCTCCATGGCTTATCAATTTTTAAATGATATTTATTCCTGTGGTATTTTTCGTATCTGTTTCTAGGATGGCCATAAGGTGGCTAAACCCTTTTCCTGTGCAAGGTGCCCGAAGTCATTTGTGCTGGAAAGCGATCTGGCTCATCACATTATGTTCCATTAGAAGAACACTGCAGCTTGAAAATGCTCTTAATGAAAACCAATTAAATGGTTGCTCTATCACTACTTTATTTTTTAAATTAATTGTGGTATCGCTTTTATTCTCTTTTACTAGTACCTATATGCATTTGTAGGTAGGAAGTTTTATAAGAATCAAATATGCGATTTTTTAAGATTAAATTTAAACTACAATGAATTTATTTAAGTTGTGAATTTACAGTAATAAAAAGTAGCAATCTTGCAGCTTCATGTATTTAACTTTATCTTTTACATCTTTTTTCTAGAAAATGTTTGCATGGGGCAACCTGAGATTACTTGGCAGAAAATTGCATTGGGTTTTGGGATAAATATATGACAAAAAATAAAAATAATTTACAAAATCACTTCTAACTGAAGTACTGGAAAATCAATGTACAAGATAATATGACTCCGTCAACGGCTCAGAAAAAAACCGTTGGGCTCTGGAGTAACACTTATCACTCCAACGCCATTTGTTGCAATTCTTATGCTTGTTGAGGTCTCATAATTTTTTGCCATATGCGTAATTTCTACTTGTCTAATTAACACTTGTTGAGTCAAAAATTACCAACTAGCTAATTAATTATCTAGTTTGATATTGTGTCTCCTCAATTTTAATTAGCAATTAGCCTAGTACTCGTTTAAACCTCATAAAAAAGGATGGAGAGCCAAGGAAGCGGAAGAAGGGTCAGATTTCAGCTCCCTCCATCACCACCAACGGAGGGAACCCAAAACCAACGTCGTTTGGACACTCCAGGACAACGCCAAGGGAGGACTGAAAACGGTACCGGCAACTACGACAACGTCAAGGTCGTCATTACGGTTGGCCAACTGAAAAAGCTGAGCGCTGCAAATCTCCCCGAATGTCAAGTAAAGTTGGTCAGATGCGATTCACCGGAAGTGGAGGCGTCATCATCATCAACGGTCACAACTGGGATCAGACGCCGCCGCCGTCAACGACCTCGCATTCGTTGTCCCCAGTGTACAAAGCGTTATGCGGACAAATGGGCAATGAAGATACATCTGAAAGTTCACGCGGATCCTGACGTTTATCGGTGCTCCACCTGTGGAAAACGTTACTCGAATTATTTTAGCTTGGTGTCCCATCGCAAAGCATATCACCTCACCTTCAGAAGTGGCGGACTCCACCCGGATGAAAAGCCGTACAGGTGCTCGGGCTGCGGGCGGCGGTGGGCGCAGGTGGCCAACTTGTATCGTCACACGAGAGTCTACCGAGTTAAGCCTGAATGTCAGTTTGGGGCTGACGCTTATCGGAGCAAGGTACATAATAATCTTTAATCATATTAACAAATGTAATGGTCAATCTTAAATAATCATTTGTTAACTAATATTCTACTAATAGCCTGTTTTTTCAAATGTTGATAGAATAATCATCTACCTCCGAAGCCCTATTCCTGTCCCATGTGTCCAAGGTCATTCGTCCTACGCCGGGACCTCAACCATCATACTCGTTTCCACAGTAATAAGTGATCAGCAGCAAGCAACGTGGGAAGCGAAGAGAACAGAGAAAATTGAAGTTAGGATGGTTATCTTGTAAGCTGCCATTATCTATCGCTAATAGCGATTCGCTATGCTTTCTCAAAATCTAATGCACTACTGTGCTGTTATGTACTTTTCTGTTTTTTTTTCAGTCGATGTCATGTTTTTATTCTAAATACTTATATGAATATTTTTATAGGTACATTTATGTTATGATTATGAAAGGAAGTATATGTCCAGGCATACATCCAAGGGTATAGATAGATATATCTATCATCGACAGACAGATATGTACTTTTTTCAAGTCCAATCTAGTCATCAGTTTGCTCTCATTTTACATTTTGGTCATTCATTTTTTAAATAATTTCTTGTATTTACGTACTTCTGTACGTTGTACGTGTATAGCTATTGTGAATGTGAATAAAAATATATTACAGTAATTGACGATATGTAATATATGCACTTAAATGAAATGATGAAATGAATGAAATGAAATGAATGCTGCTACGGCATATATACATCTCTCATCATTGTCTCCGACTTAAAAAAATTCTCCGCTTGCTACTGGCTAACCAATGCTTGTTATACTTTTTATAAGTATCGTACTGCTTGATCGGCTCTGGGTTTGCGGAATCAAACGAAGAGAAGGGAATTACCACTCTTTTTCATTCATGCTAGTGGATACGCATTCTCCGAGAGCCATTGAGTGTTGTCCATTTACTTGCATTATGAGTGGCAATTCCCTTCTCTTCGTTTGATCCCACAAACCTAAGAGCGATCCCTCAGTAATTGTCTTCACTTCATCATATGTCAGTATAGTAGTAGTGTTCAGAATTATTCGTGTCGTTAAAAACCATACAAAGGAATCTAACGCCAACGTTAATGCCAACCTAACTTACTAAAAGCTGCCATACACGGAGACATACTATATTATGCAAATTCAAGCCACAAAGCGTAAAATCTTACCCGTGGCTGTATCGTGTGCACAATAAAAAATGAATGCATTTACATACATATGCATATTTGGGATTGCTTCATAAAAAATCATAATCTTCAAAAAACGCTACTTTCTGATACATGGCTTTGTACACAAGTTCAGGTTGAAAAGGGACATCGAATGACCGAAACGAAACTTCCATTTCCCTCTATTCATCCAGCAGCTATCCGTCTATCCGTTGTATTGCTTCAGCATATACTTGATAGGGAACGTCTATACTCAACTTGTCCACAAAATACTTTAAAAAAATCGATTTCCTTAACTACTCAATTTACTACAACACTGACCGACCACAATTAAATATACAGCAACATTAAAATTTAATTACTTGCTTAAAGTGTGTAAAAAGCAGAGACTTGCTATGTTCACGTTCCCCTACTCAATACTTCCTAGTTGCTTGCAACAAACATTTTGTGTCTATCGCAAATCGCAGTCCGTCGTTGTATTTCTTCAAGTTCAAGTTGCAATGAACTTCAATATATCTGTCCTCTATTCAAAGTGTTGAGTGAAGTCGAGAATTTTCCTTTAAGTTGTAATTTCAGTTTAGTTCTTTAGGCGGCTTCTTAAAAGTTTGGCTTTTATTCATTCATTTCGTTGACTCGTTTTAGTCGTTATATATTTTTTATCCTTGCCAAGACCAGACAAACCGATCATTTAGTTTTTAATGCTTGCTTCATACTGACGAAACTTTTTGAGTCTTAGAAATTTTCAAGTCGCTTTTTGTTGAACTACGAACTAGACTTTGAATTTCTCTTAAAAATAATTAGTTTCCCTAACGACGCACTTGTCAGTGTCTCAATTTTAATCGTTACTTTCGTTCAGATTACCTAACTTTTAGTGTAATTTGTTGGCAGTATTTTAATTATAGTTTTATAGTCAGGCGTCTGAAAGTCAGTAGAGATTTTTTGTTGAGTAAATAGGGTATTAGTTAGTTGAGCAGTTAAAGTTAGTAAAAAGTAGATAATATGGATGCTCAGTTTGCTCCTCAAGCCAACCGGCTTCGTCCGCGCCGTCAAGTCTTTCGATTGGCGTTTACGGGACCAAAGGAGCTCCTTAAGGATGGAGTGGCTGAGGTGGACGCCACTCCGGATCAGACTTGGCTGCAGATCCTGTCATGTAAACTTGGAGTAGACGTAAGTATTTTACACAATAAGAATAAATACTATTAATCTTTACACATTTTTAATCACTTCCAGTTTAATTTTGATCAGTTACTAAATAAGGAATTACATTAATTACGTAATTAACTGCTTTATTGTGTTAATTGTTTTACAGTTGGTTGCAAATCCTGACGTTTACGTCACCTCCACCAGATACTCTCGAAATATTCCAGGAAGGGGCTGGCGATTTGGTCTAAATGATACGGTAAAGCAATTAATTAATTAATACTTGAAGTTTAACCATACCATTTACTTACTCTTCTCTGTCTTGTTGTATTTACTTACTTTGATTTGTTAGGTAATCGGGTTCGTCAACAAGTATCAGCGTAACAGAAAGGTATACTGCGTTCGTGTCTGCCTCCCACCAACGGCTCCTCCGGCTCGACCCCAAACTCCTCGCCGACCCGTCACCCCCAGGCCCACTGGTTCCGGATTCCCTCCAATCTCTGCTCAATCACTTGGACGACGACCCAATCTAGTCATTCCAACCCAAGGCACCTCCATATCCTCCACAACCCCTGCTCAACCCTCCACCGCCACCACCTCCAAAAGTCACTTCGGACACAACCGCCCTCCAACTCCATTCCCAACTCCGTCCCCACAGAGTCCACAGTTCAAGCGGCCTCATCCTTATGGCACCCGACGACAAAGTCGCCCTCGCTCCGGGAAATCTTTGAGTGGTGTCACTTGGGGTCATGGAGGAGGTAACGACAACTCCAGAGCCTTGGTTAAAGTTGAACCGGATCCCATTGCGGAACCAATTTATCATCACGACTTGTTCAATGACTCGGTGGTTGTGGAGGATCAAGGTGGAGTCAAGAGGGAGGGGCAACGTAGAGGGCCACCAAACTTTTCCAACGGCAACGACGAAGATGACTTTGGTGAAGGCGCCGAAGATGAGGATTACTTGGATGAAGGGGATGAAGACGACACTTTGGAACAGGAAGAATTTCGAGGTAACGACGACGATGACATTAGCGTGTTCACCGCTGTCGCGTCGGAAGCTGCCGAGTTACGACGACAGGGCATCCGGGTGGAGGATATCAAGGGCGAGATTGAGCGTCGCTTCGCGACCCGATTCACTAACTCTTTCGTAAGTAACCCAAATACAAGTAAAAACATTAATTATTATTAATAGAATTTTTTTATAATTGGTTAGTACGTATGTCTAATTATATTTTATGTACTTTTTTCAAAGATGCTGCGAGTTCGTCAGGAACTCCGCCACCTGAGGAGCAACAACCTGTGGGACAGGAACGTGAACCGAGCTCCACTCGCCAGTTACCTCCTCCAGGAAATGTTCCAAGTTTAATGATTAATCAAAATATGCTCACAATTTTTAACCATTCCATAATATTTATTCTCTCATGGCCAAACTGTTTTGTTCATTTTTTGTAATGAAATTGTAATTGATTAGTAATTGATTAAGTTGTTATTCGTGTTACTTGCTGTTGCTCACGTTTATCGTGTCGTTTACCTACCTTGTTAATTAATAGCCAATCCTTGTTAACATGATTCCTGTTTGTTGATGAACTTATCCAGAATTTAATTTTTGTACACATAGCGATGTTCTAGGTAATATGTACCCAAGTTGTTTTAGTTAAGTCATGTAGGTAAGTTAAGTCTTTGTAATTTACGATCTCACCAAAAAACCGCAATATTTAATGAATGTAATACTTTAGTCATAGTCATTAATGATGCTAGTTGTTAGACGTGTGTAATAATTTAGGTATGTATGTAGAAGGTAAAAAAATGTTTAAAAATAGTGAAATAATGAAATGATTTTGTACAAATTGTGCATATAACGTATGTATGTACTTTTTAATGACTGAATACAGAAATAATTAATATATAGAAACTAAAAAAACATGCAAATATCCAATTTTGTTAAAAAACTTCATTCATTTATTAACCACCACTCGTTAAGGAAAAAATGTTTACTTTTGCACCAAAACCACAAGAAATATTTAACTTAGGTGACTGACTACTGCATCCTTTATCAGTTAATTTTAGCACTATCATGCGGTTACATCTCAATATATTTTTAGATTGCTAGCTGGAATGAATTTAACACTATGAACTGCTCACTTGCAAATTCATTTAAATAATTAATCATTTAGTTAATCGTCATATACTAAATCATGGCAATCCCATTGACATTTTTAAATAGGTACGCAGTACCATTGCTCCTTGCGGCCCTGTATCTAGGCAACGTTGACATACCCCAGCAGTTCCAAATATTCGACACGACCCAGCGACTTGCGGATGAAGTGTTAAGCAAAGCCAAACGAGAGGGGGAATTTAAGAATGGCCTTCCAGAAACATTCGATTACATTATTGTCGGAGGTGGATCAGCAGGAGCGGTGGTTGCAAACAAACTGACTGAATCTGGTGAGTATCGCGTTCTCCTCCTGGAAGCGGGAGGAGATCCTAATCCGATAATGGACGTGCCATACGCTCAGCGATTTTACTGGGAGCGTACAGACTGGATGGACTGGGGCTACGCGGTCGTCCAGCAAAATAACTCATGCGGGAACCGGGATGGATTCTGTGTTTGGCCGCGGGGCAAGGCACTGGGAGGAAGCAGTTCTGTGAATGGTCTGGTTTACAATCGGTGCAAGCCAAGAGATTATGATCGATGGGCGGAATTCACTGGCGACTCGAGTTGGTCGTGGGAGAATGTGAGGGAGACGTATAATAAGTTGGAAGATTATCACGGATTTTATGAGGATTTGGCTGGAAATGGAAGACATGGCGTTGGGGGACCGTTGTATGTGGGGAAAATTGACCACATTCCTGGAGTGGAGATTGTGGAGGATGCGTTTAGAGAAAAGGGGATACCGCTGGGTGATTTGAATGCGGGGGAGGATATGACTTTTGGATTTTCCAGAATTGACTACAATATCAAGGAGGGACTGAGATGGGGCGCTTATCAGGCATTCCTGGAGCCTATATTGAATAGGACAAATTTGATAATTTATCGATACGCTTACGCTTTTCATGTGGACTGGGACGCGGACATTGACGGTGAGATTATAGCGGTTGGGGTGACCTACAAGCGACATGGAAAGGAGTACAGCGCCAAAGCGTACAAGGAGGTTATCCTGAGTGGAGGTGTCATCGAAACTCCCAAGCTGCTTATGTTAACAGGAATTGGACCCAGAGAGCATTTGGAACAGTTGGGGATTCATACTTTGATCGACCTTCCGGTTGGAAACTATCTTCAGGATCATCCGGGCGTTCCAATTCTTGGGAAGAATGGGGGCTTTCGGGTGAACAGAACGTTTGGAGTGGACCACAATACGACGGGATCGCTGCTTGAGTTTCTCCAGAATGGAACTGGGCCTTTGAATGGGTTTGCTTACTGGGGCGAGTACGCTACGCAGGTGATGACGGGATATCTGAATAGTAAACTGAATGGAGATGATAAGGCGAGTCCTGATGTGCACCTTTACGTTTTGGAAAGATTTACACCAGATTCAAATAATTCGTTGGAACTGGAGGATGGAGGAAATAATGGAGGTGGAGGGACGGAACGATTCTGGTTTAGTGTGGAGCTGGATAAGGTGAGTTCCACCGGAAGTGTGCGGCTGGCAAGTAGTGATCCAGAAGATAAGCCCGTGATTGACCCTAATTTTCTGGCGAATCCTGAAGATAGTGAAAGGTTAATTGATGGTAAGTTTATAATAAGTTACAAAAATAACTTATGTAAAAATTATTTATAATTTGTTCTCCTTTTACCCCAAAGTAATTGAAATAATGATGGACGTCTTCCTCAACTCGACAACATTCCAGCAACTTGGTATCCAGCCGCTGGAGCCCTTCGATGACCTCTGCACTGAACATCCCTTTGGTTCCAGAGATTTCTGGAAGTGCCACATACGTCATCATTCGACGCCCTTCATTCATCCCACGTCAACATGTAGAATGGGACCGAACGCCACCGTAGCTGTCGTGGATTCCAACTTGAAGTACGCAAGGCGCTACATTCATTACCATTCCAGGAATAAAGATGATGACATTTATTTTATGTAACTTGTTTTCTTATCGCAGGGTTTTCGGAACACGGAATGTTCGAGTGGTTGACGCCTCCGTGATGCCCTTTGTCCCGAGTGGAAATACCAATTTGCCTGCCATGCTGATTGGGGCTAGAGGAGCTGAAATAATCCTTTCCCAACAACAACTCGAATCAAGTCCAACAAACACTTGAGACTTCACTTTGTTCACCGAAAACATTTTAGACATTCAAAAATTGAGCCTTTATCTTTTACTAACGAATTTAATTTTTCCATTAAAATTAAGTGATGCCTCTGTAATAAATATTCACAAAAATTGATGATGAGGCTTCGGCCGTGCCTATATTCAAGTGCTCCAGATAGCACATTTTGCATAACTTGTTATTCTTTACATGCACACTACAATTTTAATTAACTGGAAAATTGAAACAAAAGACACGCATTATTATCGGCTTTACAAAGATTAAAACATATTATCTGACGATGACGAGTCTGCAATATACTTGCTTATCACGTACAGACGGACGGGTTATCATTTTATCATATCAAACGGGGTGCGCGTACAAAGTTCGCACAGCACATACTCTCTTTATCCATCAATTATATCAAATTATGTCATTTTATTGATTTTATTCACCCAAGTCATAAAGGGGGTTTTACAACAAGCTTGCTTATCCATGCATATCGCTCACCCACACCCACAAAAAGTCATCAATTATCAAATTGATCATCTCACCAGAATAAAAACTGATTACTTGGCACAATTAACTGTTGAAAGTGCCCTGTTGCTAATTGCTCAAATTAAGGAGGCACGTAATCACTACGAACAATGTATGTATATGGACATGTGATTGATTGACAGGCAGCAGATATTTGCCTTTGTTCTCAATTTCTGCTGATTCCTATTCCTGACGTATTCTGATTACGCCGTAAACCAAATATATACATACCAACGTAGGTACACTTACGTATATACCTATACCTAATGTTATATTTAAGTCATGTTCCAATATTTAACTGTTGGAATTCCATAAAATATATGAAAAATAATAATCTACATTAATCAGAGATTATACGTTTTCACCCATTGTCTCGCTGAGACTGCAAACCTAGTGCAAAAAATTCTAGTATAAAAAGAATTTGCACACGGCACTTCATCACCAGTGACCTGTGAAGCCACCGCCGTGTGCAACCAAGATATCATCTCATCACACACCGATAACCCAGCTCTCTGACGTCAGCAGCCCAGCTATAAAAGGTTCGTTCCTTTACACTTTCCTTTCTTTTTACACTTCTCTCTATTTTCACCTATCTTAATCTTTTATGTCAAGTCTTCCTGATGGATTCTCTGAAAGGAGTCTCAATTGACCCCGATGACAAAAAACTTCAATTCCCTTTTGTTTTAACGGTTATCTTATGAATGCTTATCTAAAACTCATGACAGAATACCAAGATGAGTGGCATACCGCTTGAAAAATGGCTTGTCATGGCTCTCCTCACCGTCATCTCCATTCTCTTGGGCCTGCTCCCCTATATCCTAATTCGCCATACGAAGCGCTCATCTCTCTTCGCCACGGACTCGTTCAAGTACCAACTCACCTTGACCATCCTCTCCTGCATCGGTGCAGGCGTCCTCTTCGCCACATGTCTGCTCCATCTCCTCCCTGAGGTCAGAGAAAGCTTCGAGCAGATTCCCTCAGCATGGACCAATCTACCCGACTCGCATTTTCCCTTGGCCGAAGTAGTGGTCATTGGGGGCTTCTGTCTGATTTATCTTGTAGAAGAAATTGCCCATTTCATCATGGTGGATGGTCATCACGGTCATCATCATCACATCAATACGGTAGCCAGGCACAATTCTGTCGCTCACGCCATTCCCATTCCGAATGTGAAGGGAACTGGAGGTGGAGTTGGAGGGGGAAGGGCGACAAATCCCTCCATTTGCATTACCCCGGACGCTGAAAGCCAGTGGAGTCAGGAGGGGAGTTGCATGAACAATGAGTGTCCGGATGACAAGGAGGATTTTACTGCGTCGCTGAGGACGTTCCTGGCGCTCATTGCGCTGTCGTTTCATGCCATCATGGAAGGTGTCGCTATTGGATTGCAGGTAAATCTTAATTACAGGTGATGATTATATTTATGACTTGAACAATTGGGAATTAATTTTAATTGAATTTGTGTAGGAGTCGACTAATGTGTGGGTAATGTTTGGAGCCGTCGCCTCTCACAAATTCGTAATCTCATTTTGCATGGGGATGGAACTGGTCGCGTCTCAGACAAAACTGCTCACATTCGTCAGCTCGATTGTATTTTTCGCGGTGGTGAGTCCGCTCGGAATCATCATTGGATCGGTACTTGCGTCAGAGGACTCGACGCAAAGTATGCCTGTTACGGTCATTGAGGTATGGATAAGCTCTCTTTATAAATGCTTAATATTTTGCATCAATTTTTTAGATAAAATTTTTACTCATTTTTTGGTTTGATGGTTTTGTAGGGTCTCGCATGCGGCACGCTACTGTACGTCGTATTTTTTGAAATTCTCAATCGCGAGCGAGAAAGGAAAAGCCATGCCATGTCGAAATCAAAGGCAATTGGATTCATTCAATTTTTCGCATTGGTGGTTGGGCTCGTGTTAATGGGCTGTCTGCTGACGCTAACGCATCATGATCATGGGCATAGTCACGAAGATGAAGATGGACATGGTGGGCACGAATCACATGAAGTTTTTAGCAGCGTTTACTAAAAAAATATTTTAAATGTTTGAGCCTTGTCCAGTGAACAATGTTTTCGACATGTTGTTAAATATTATGTAAATCTTGTTAATATTTTTTATAATATGTATTTAAACTATTTTTGTAACTAGCATTAAGAGTACGTTTAAATTATGCTATGATTTTTATACTAAATATTCAAGTAGCGCATTTCTTTAATAAATCTATACTCATTCGATGGAGCAATTTGGTGAAAATGGTTCTTCAGAATTCAGAATGACAAGTTCCTTCTACCGTCAACATGACAAACCACGAAAATCGCCGTCATCAATAAATACAAACATAATATGAAGCGATATATTCACTACTATTACTGGTAATGCATGCATATTCCTGATACTGAGCTGATCACTTTCCGTATCATGCAATTTTATCGTTACATTTAATGGCAATATCGAATATCTAATCATACGTTGTACTTTTGGGATTAAACTTGCGTGCTCATGGTCAATCTTATCTATCTGGTGCTTTAAATTTAATGAAATGAATGCAACATACCATACCTATTTTAAGCTGTATAATAATGAATCAGATATGGACAAAAGATACAAAAATGATTTAGAGCCAAAAAGTGACAATCATGATTCCTCACTACAAATAAGGATGAGAAAATGATTATCGTTGCTTTGTGTAAACAACAGGCCTTCATTTGTTTGGGCAACTTATAATGTAATACGCCACATAAATGTAAACGTTTCCAGGAAAAGATAAGCATTAAAGTAATATACCGGATTTAATGTGTGGCTTTTGGTTTTGACACAAAAAATAATCACTGGATGGAATGAATTCGTCAAATATCAAACGAGTTTTCTGCGAGCCATCACTAACCCAGTTAATTTTTGAATGTAAAACCTTAAACACACATGAGCCAGCACAATATAAATACCTGGTAAGTATTTACATATTCGTGCTGACTAATAATAACAATAACGCAAATCATCAATCTAGCATATTAACTAATTTCAGCTTATTTCGTAAAGGAAGTTTTACTATCAAATTTACACAACTTGAAAAACAATTATTTTGACGAAATAAACGAACAGTTTAGCTTCCTGAAAAACAGCGCAATGGATAGCTGCATAATATGCGAGCAAGCGTTCAGAAAAGGGGAACACAAAAGCCAATGCATACACTGTAATAAACCCACAACACTTCACCGGAAATGTGTGGCCAAGGCATGTGATTCCCTGGGTTCAGCAATTGCTTCCGTAAGCCTCATATCTTTTCCAGAAGTATTTCCCAATAAAATAATAAACATAAGATCATTATGCAGACAATTGTTATCGATATTATAACAAATTGTAGCCAAGCAGAAAGGACGCCTGCCTAATCTGCAAAAAGTCGATTGAAAAAGGGGAACATCGACACGCTTGTCCTCTCTGCAAGGCAGCATTGATCCATCGGAAATGCATACCAAAACAAGAAGCCTTAAAAGCAAAGCCTACAAAATCAAATGCCAAAGTTGGCAAAAGCACGCTAACTAAAAAGCAAGGCAACAGCAAGCGTGCTACTTCGGACGATGATGACTCCGAAGACTGGTCTGATTCTGATGGCGACTCAGAAGGCTGGACTGACTACGATTCAGCAGAGGATGAGCTTTGCGTGGACTCTGAAGAGGACAGTGAAGACGAGTTTTCAGATTATAGCTCTGACGATGACTCCATAATATCCCGTTCTGATTCTGATGCGGAATCCGAAGACTGGTCTGATGACGCTGAAATTTATGATTCAGATGACGAGACGTATGAACCGGGTGAAACCAAAGCAAGTCTCGCCTCTTCCGCTGCAGTTTGTACTAAATCTGTTCCGAAAGTAAAAACTTTAAAGAAAAGTTGTAGTATCATCGGGAATGTGGGCGAGTTGTCGCAACCAGGGCTAAAAGTATGCCACTGGAATATTCGGGGAATACGGAAAAAAGTTAGGACTGTTAGGGCGTATTTGAAATTGGGTACAAATATTGCATTCTTTGGCATCACAGAAACAAAATTAAAGACAGGTGTGCTTGACGATAAGTCGGATTTGAAGGTAAATGGATTCCGAATGATACGATGCGACCATCGTGTCAATTTGCAAACAGACAAAATGGCGAGAGGAGGTCAAATATTTTACATAAACGAAAATTTGAGATACAAGCTACTAGATCCCAAAATTAATGTACATAAGGGCATAGCTAATTGGATTGAATGCAAAATGTTTCATATTGGAGCAAAGACGGGTAGATTTGAAGCAGTAGTCTGTGTGATTTATATCAATCCAAAGATTATTGCCAAGAAAGCCGACAGAATGTTGTCATTTCAGTACTTGGGTGAGGTATTTAAGTATTTAAAGCGGAAGCAAAAGAGGGTGATTGTCATGGGCGACTTCAACATTGACTTGACAAAGGACAATAGGAGGTCAAAGAAGCTAAGGGTTATTACAGAAAAGGGCTTCAAACAGGTTATGGGATGCTACACCTTCCAAAGTAGCAGATCGTTGCTGGATCACGTTTACATTGATAAGCGGAATCATGAAAGTGGTAAAGGAAATGATGGGTATGTTTGTAGTAGAGTTTCGGTTGGTAAACAATCTGACCATTTTCTTACGTATTTATCTTATACATAATTGAAATGAATACGCAGAAGTTGCTGGGTTGCTACCTTTAGTTAACATTTGCTTTATTTAGTACAATAACATACGGAATTTAGCGTAATGAATAAAAATAATATATAACATTAATCATATCTGGAATCTTTTGCGATCCAAAATGACTCCATGACTTCATTATCTAGCTTTTTTGCATACAACATTTTTATTCATCCACCACTGTCATCAGTTGTCTGATTTAATTGTTTCATGGTCACTGTCAGAGCAGCATGCGCCTGAAAAGCTATATTGCTGGAGGTTGTATCATTTTTTGGGTGATTTGTTTACATAACCTTCATTTTATCGTTAAGCCGATAAGCTCTATGGTATTACAGCAATTATACAAGAGGCCAAATTTTGATAACAAAACTTGTCTACTTTCGGCGGTGGCCTCTAAAGGTGATCTTATACTCGGATAAAGAAATTTTGCCTTTTACTCACGTTTTTTACATTTGACCCTTGCTGCACTGACTCCGTTGAACATTTTAAATAAATCTCAGGCAAACAATGAAGATGATCAATTAAACGTACGTAGTGATTTCCTCACGTGTACAATTTTCGACAACCTTGTGATGGGAACTACTTGATTATTTGATGCCGTCAAATCTGTTATACGTTATATATAACATGGATGGAGTAGTAGACTATTACTTCATGGAGACAAGGTGAGAAAATTGATTCGCAATATTATTTGTACAAAATCCTGTCATCTCATACATCGGCAAGCATCAAATACAAAAATGAGGAAATGGCGAGCTATAGTAAAGTAATGCATACTCCGGGCAAAATATTTCCTGTTCGGGAAGTACCCATGCCATTTTTTGCATTCTAGTTAGAACGAAAGTTAATTCAGTAGCTTCTGAATTATTACCGTACAAAAACTTCGAAGTTAAGCAAATCAGTTAAGGTATACCAGTAAGAGCAGTTCCAAAGTAATAATACATGAAAATATTCGTAGGATAAACGTTAGTACAAAAAACGAAGAAAATGGCAATTTTTAGGTGTTTGCTGTTGCGTGAAATTGAGTCACAAAATGGTCGTGTAGTTATCGTACCTACGCAGGTTTGTTTGAATTGACAGATGTGCATTAAAAACGTATTCCATGTCGTTCCCAACTTGTCTTTTCATAAAGCTCTCCAACGCAGACCATCAACCGTTTACAGTTGAGAAGGTGTCTGGAATAAGGGCGGATCTGACGGTTGCTATGTTCGAGATTTTAAAAAACAAGCAACATTTCTAACTGGTGCACTAAAGTAGCCAGATAATTTTTGATCAATTTGTTTCTGCTGTATGTGATTATGATAAATTTTGTTATTTCCTTACATTTCGTATTCTAAAAGGCATAACAGAATCTACTGCTCAGTTTACTGTTCGTTTCAGTTATTCAAAATCAAAAATATTTCGTTTTTTTAATGTACGGGCAGTTTGAGTAAACAGACATACATGATTGATCATAGTTATTATCTTCCGAGAGTCTAGGACTCTGTTAGGAAGATATTGAGATCACGTTCCCGTCTGTCTGTCTGTCTGTGGGCGCTACTCCTCCGAAACGGCTTGACCGATTGACACCAAAATTGTTACATAGACACTAGAAGTCAATGGGACATCACAGCTCGACTTTTAGCTCAAACAGTCAACGGAAACCGTTAAAAACCGTTACGATTTCAAAAAAATTAAATGACAGCATATGTCATGTGACACTTCATTCGACTCGTCTATGAACATAACACATGCACCTGAAGTCATTTTGAGGTCAAAAGCCACCGTTTAACGGTAAAAAAGCAAAAAAAAGAAAAAATAATTGCCACTGCCGGGATTCGAACACGAACCCTTGTGTTGGAAGAGCGAACTGCACACCACTGGGCTACATCTGCGTTGGTCTTCTATCTGAGTCAAAAACGTCTCTTAGCACATAGGGGGTTTCGATGATGGGGAATTCAATGAACATGGTCGCGTGACCCCTTGACATTGTTGTACCCGTGTCAGAGGTCAATTTTATACAGAGTGTACTAGCTAGCTGAAACTTACAAAAATTACGTAATTTAAAGCAAAAAAATACGTAATTTAAAGCAAAAAAATACGTAATTTAAAGCAAAAAATTACGTAATTTAAAACAAAAAATTGTAAATAAAAACACCCCATCTCGAGGAAGATTCATAAATTGGGTTTACACCAATCTCGTTGCAACTGATATTACCATGGCTACTTGAAACTAAAAAGTCAATCCGCCCTCATTCCAGAGCACTCAGTTGTATATATATATAATATCTAAAATTCATAGTAATAATTCGGTATATTGTTCTGAACCTGCTTCACGAAGGGACCGGATTCATTAAAACGAAATCTTACGTAAGGAAAACGTTATCTTCCACGTTCCATTCAATCCACTTGTCAGCCCTATTTATTTAGCTTCACGTATTCAAGGTGTGACTTTGTCGGAAAATCTACGTTTATACAAAATTAATCCATCCATCACGTATAGGTCATATTAATTTCACCAAGTATGGAGTGAGATAAGTGCTACGTTTTTGTGATATTATCCTTATAAGCCTTACAATCATGTAAAAACAACTATATAATTGGGAATTGAATGAGTAATGCCAAAAAACGTTTGGCCCATGGGGGCGATCCATAAAATACGTAACGCAGTAGGATGGGTGTATGGGGTACGCCGCACCGTTACGGTAGCGTACGGGGACGGGGGTATGGGGTAGGTCGGAGCGTTACGTAACGAACAAAATTTCTAGTTTTAAATGCATACAAATATATAAAAATTAGTATATATAAAAATTCGGTGCACATCGCTGTCAATGCACATAAACATTAGTACAATCAGCGCTGACCGCTCTGTGCATTTTGGTCGGTCTCTCTTGGAAGTCTGCTAAATATAGTCTGCAGATTCGTGGTCTCTGGTACTCGCTCTAATGGCTGCTTTAGTAGTCCGTTTACTAAATTGTTTTAACACAATTCGGGAAGTGCAAAACAAAGCAGTTTAAACCACGGCTAAAATGTACACCAACTTGACAGCCTTCATACTAGCTTATCTCAAATCCAATCACGCCACTTGTGAAACAAATGTTTCAATGATTTGGAATTGGTTGAAAGAGAAATTAAAAACTGGAAACTGAACGCATGGAAATTGAGAAAAACGTTAAATAAACGAATGAAATGGTCAAATCATTGCTTATTTACATCTAAAAGAATATTCACAAAAATGATGCTGCAATTTTGAGCCTTTCATAAAGCCCAATAAATGGAAATGTCATCGGCGCCGATGAGGACACATTCTACAAGCAGACGTTAATAAATGAAGGAACAATCAAAATTACTTCATTTTGAAATAGTGGGTCTTTCACGTTGGATGTCTATACTAGCCCTTGCAATATTAGTGAACAGTTTCATGTTTCTTAGAAAATGTTAAAAGGTGTCAAACAATGAGTATGGAACACCGACGACAGTCTGCGCCACTGGCATCTGACAAGAAACCTTTCATTCTTATGAAATTAAGACGGAGACCAATTGATGTACAATGCAGCGGTAGCAAGTCATTCGACTTCAGTGTTGAATGATCAACATGCATATTGTGTGCATGAGGGCGAATTGAATTCAAGGTTTGGCGTCAAGTATTATTGAACAATATGTTATAGTTAAACATTTAAATAATTGAATGAACAAGCCATGGGATGATCCATAAACTCAGCAGCGACATTCATAAACTAACGTATTTCAATGTGTGTGTGTGATATATTTTTACAACTTATTGTTATAAAAATAGCGCTAAGACTTTTGTCACATGTGTTTGTACATTTATATGTACCTATATGTATATGGACGGAAATGCGTTGCGTTACGGTAAGGGGTGTATGGTCTCAGACGGCCGTTACGGTTACGTTACGGTAAGGGTCTATGGGTCCAAAAATCCGTTTTTTTGCGTTACGTATTTTATGGATCGCCCCATGGACAATGATTTTTAGTATCATGAAAAGCATATATCAGTTGTGTTATTATTTTTACACGTCCGGCAAGAAGCAAATCCAACTCATGTGACATACGGAACCGTCTCGGGTTACAAAATAACATCTGGACCTTCCTGGAAAAGATAAACGAAACTTCTGACCAAGCGCACTGTGCACATAATTATTTGCTCATCTTTCTCGGCATACGTGAGTCATTTACGATGTACTCGCCACTACGATTCAGAACGAGATTCAGATTGGAATTAGCGTAGCACACACGTCTTCACTCACAGATTCATTTACATTTAGATCAATTTCGGATTTTCGACTGGATTATTAGGAGCTTGAGAATCATGGTAAGAAAAATTTTGTAAACGATATCGTGGTTACCACGATAAAGTTAACATGGTTTTAAAAACTCTAAAATTTGAATGTGTAGGATTCTAGGGATACATGGCAGGAAGCATTGTGCGTACTCTGCAAGAAATGCCTTGGCGAGGGTAAATCGATATCATGCACAACGGTAGAATGCACAAATGCGGCGCATGAGATTTGTCTAATTGTGGAAGAGAACATTTTTCTATATATGGTGGAGATACCATCTTTTCTGTGTGAAGATTGTAAGCATAAGTTTCCAACCCTGCATGAAGATAGTGACAGTGGAGACGATGAAACTGCCTTGGACTCTGGGGATCAAGATGGAGTTCTCTTTGGTGGTGGTGAAATTGGTGGGAAATCGTTAAACGAAAGATCACTGGTCAACGACGCTTCGCTAGTTGGAAATGGCTACAAGTTTTGTCATTGGAATGTACAAAGCATCTACAACAAATTCGGCACCGTTAAAAACTATTTGAAGAAAACTAACGACATTGTTGTTTTTGGCATCACTGAGACGAAACTAGGATCAGGAGACACGCCTGAGGTTAACAATGGTTTGAATGTCGATGGCTATCATTTGGAAAGATTTGACAACTCGGCTGTAAATGAGAAGGGCGGTAAAGCCAAAAGAGGTCAAGCAGTTTACATCAACGCCAAATTTAGTTACCTTAACTTGGTTGCAGATGTTAGTCCACCACATCATATTCGTAACATGGTTGAGTGCAACATTTTCCAACTGAAGAGAAAGCAATTTGAAGCCATGGTATGCATTATGTACGTTCACCCTAATGTCATTCAGAATGCTGTTGATCGAAATTCTTTTTTCCTCTATCTTGGGCATATATGTGATTTCCTTGAGAAAACGCAGAAAAGAGTTGTCCTTATGGGTGACTTTAATGTTAACTTGAATGTGACTACCATAAGCAAAAGGGTCGGTAAATTGAAAACGGTTACACGTGCTTTCGAACAGCTTGTGGAAGGTAATACCTTCCGAAGAGGTAAACACACTTCATTGCTGGACCACATTTATGTGGATCGAAGGCACTATCAAGGTAATGAAAACTGTTATAAGGGTAACATTGTTAATTTTCCGTCAGATCATTCGTTGACATATTTATGCTTTAACAACTCTGGCTGTTAAAGGAAATGAGTGAGTGGCAATGTTAGTAGTTATGTAGTACTTGATGTGCTAGTCTGTAGTTCCAGTTCTAGTTTGAGTAGCCCAATAATAAAATGTTTTAGCAATTATGCTGTCCATTTAATTTAATATTCAAGCGTATTGAATAATCAAATTATGGTAGTACTAATTATTGTTGTCCAACGTGTCTACATTTAAATAATATGCAAGTCGTTCACCAAGTAGTTAACCAGTCACAAAATACAATTTGAGTTATAAATTGTTAGTAGTAAGTCAATTAAAATTTATTGCACATTTTAACAATTAAAAACATGCATTATATCAAGCACCATTGAGTATATAAATAATAAATGAAACGGATTCATTCGTGTTACTAATTTTCACTCTAGTCATTTATAATATATTTGTTTGCATCCTTACCGCACTCTTCTTGCTATTTAGGCGACCTTTTCGTGTCATTACATCCAGCCTAATTGTCCTAACTGAAGATTCAATTGAATTGAATTGGATTGAAGCGAAACAAGATTTTATTACATGCATTTACACATTTCAAGGTAATTGTCATGCAACCATTTCTGTGTTGCTTTCGACGACTGGTGGTTCTAAACACCCTTTTAGCATTAAGAAAGAATTTGTATTGGAAGTAGACTGGAACATGAATTCAATCCTGCGTGTTCTGTTCAGTCGTTTTAATAACAGTACTCTGATAGCCGAGATTTCATCTATTATTCTATCGTCTGGAGTAAATTCTTTAAAACTTAAGTAAGTAGTGATAAAATATTATCAAAAATATTAATCCAATCAGTTTTATAGCCAAGCAATAATTTTAGGCGGAACGAGATGGACCACGAAAAAGACGTTGCGTGGAATGTGAGGAGATTATCAATGGATTAGTGGTAACGATAAACTAAATTGCACAAAAGTGGCGCATCCAGAGTGCTGGATGGAGAGAAAACGACACTTGTCTCATGATAGTTATGTGTGCAGAAGATGTCGCAATGATCCCGATTGCTGCGAGTGTTTGTTATGCTGCTTGTGTGATGGCGGCAGTGAAATCGACGGGCCTACCCCGGATGCAGATGTTGATTGTTGCTGCTGTGACTGCGGTATCGTATTCGTATAATCAATTTATTCAAGATATGTGTTCCTTTTTTAAAATACTTTACGAAATTAAAGGTTCTTATTCTTATCTTCACTTATATTTTTTACTGATATACCAAATGTACTCATTATTCAGTCTTTTTCATGTTCCAATTTTTGTATCCATTAAGAATGTTCTGAGTATGCAGTTCACTGGCTTTATCATTTTCAAGGTCACATTTGCCAGACAGCACAAGTTTGCAAAGCTGTCATGATATTACGCTTTCTGTGCTAATTCACGCTTTTCTACTAGGCACATGATTTCTTTCTTTTGATTCCCTCATTAGGCAAATACGCGGTCATTAATAGTATTTCGTAATATGTAGGAACACATATTCTCAAACGCAGACTATCATATTGCTAGTTCTATTTTCCACCATAATATAGCGCTCTATTCAATGAAATTCAATTTCAGGAATTGTATTGCAATTTGTAAGAAAGGGGCAGAATCATTTCATGGCTTTTATTGTCATTTACACATGTTCTCCTTCACCCACACATATCCCATCATTCAAAATCAAATATAAATGCATACGAGTTTAAACATCATACACGTGAGTATAAAACATCAGTTAAGTAGGTTAAATCATCAACTAAACTGGGAGTTTCCTGCTCATAGTAGCAGCCTCACTGGAAAGTATAATTTCAGCTCCCCTTGCCCCAATAAGCATGCTAGGTAAATTGGTGTTTCCGCTTGGGACAAAGGGCATCACAGACGCGTCCACCACTCTCAGATTCTGCGTTCCAAAAACTCTGGGAAAAATATTCACAATTTATCTTTTAAATTGTAATTTTGCAGAAAAAATGGTACCTACATATTTTAATGTAAATACATGCATACTTTAGCTGGGAATCCACAACTGCAACTGTTGCGTTAGGTCCCATTCTACAAGATGACGTGGGATGCATAGCAGATGAAGCTTTATTGCGAATGTAGCACCTCCAAAACTCTCTGGAAACAAATGAAAACTCAATGCACAGGTCATCATAAGGCTCCAGGGATTGGATGCCAAGTCGCTGGAAAGTGGTCGAGTTGAGGAATACGTCCATCATAATTTCTATTCCTGGATCATTTAATTAAAATTATTATATGTAATTTTGTTAAATGTACATTTAAGTTCCACGGAAAGTTATCCTTATGTTAGTCATATCGTCAATTAATCTCTCAACTTCCTCAGCATCCCGCAGGAAATTGGGATCAATCACCGGCTTATCCTCATGATTCCTACTGACCAGCCTCACACTTCCTATTGAGCTCACCCGCATCAACTCCACCGCGAACCAAAACTGTTCCGTGGACTCCGTTCTCCCAACAACATAATCATTTCCCGGCGTAAACTTTTCCAAAATGTAAACATGGATATCTGGTCGCTGCTTATCATGACCATTCCACCTTGTATTCAGATAGCCCATCATTATTTGAGATGCGTAGTCGCCCCAGTTATGAAAGCCAGACAGTGGACCGGTAACATTTTGGAGAAATTCCAGTAAAGCACTTGTCGTGTTATAGTTTATTCCAAATGTCATATTAACTCGAAATCCTCCAGTTTTTCCCAGAACCGGTACTCCGGGATGATCCTGAAGATATTTACCAACTGGCAGGTCGATCAGAGTGGGAATATACATTTCGTCCAAATGGTCAAGGGGTCCTATTCCGGATAACATGAGCAGCTTTGGCGTTTCGATGACCCCGGCATTTAGGATGACTTCCTTCTCTGCTCTGGCCTTGAATATCCTTCCATGTCTCTGGTACGTTATCCCAACTGCCCTTATCGTATCAACGACGCCGTCAATGTCCACCTCCCAATCAATATGAATTGCATATGCGTATCGATAAATGACCAGATTTGAGCGGTTCAATATGGGTTCCAGGAATGCCTGATAAGTTCCCCATCTCAGGCCCAGCTTGATATTGTAGTCGATGTTGGAAAATCCATGGGTCATTTCCTCCCCTGCATTCAAATCCCCGAGAGGTATCCCCTTTTCTCTCAGCGCCTCCTCCATAACCTTCACTCCAGGAACGTTATGAATTTTTCCCACATGCATTTCTCCCCAAAAACCATGTCTTCCATTTCCTGATGAAGCATGGTCCTCATAAGATCCGCGATAGTTTTCCAATTTATTGTACGTATCCCTCACATTTTCCCACGACCAACTGGAATCTCCAGTGAACTCTGCCCAGTTGTCGTAATCCTTTGGCTTACACCGATTGTACACCAGCCCATTAACCGAACTGCTTCCACCCAGCGCCTTCCCCCGTGGCCAGTTGCAGTATCCATTGCTGTTTCTGCATGAATTATTTTGCGGAACTGTCGAGTAGCCCCAATCCATCCAGTTTCCCTGTTCCCAGCAATATCTCTGAGCGCCGGGTACATCCATTATCGGATTGGGATCACCTCCTGCCTCCAAAAGTAGAACGTGATATTCGCCAGATTCTGTGAGCCTGTTGGTCATTATCGCTCCATCGGATCCACCTCCGACAATGATGTAGTCGAAAGTTTCTGGAACGTCATTCTCGCTTTCCCCTTCTCGCCTCGCTTTACTTAAGACCTCATCCGCAAGTCTTTGGGTTCTCTCGAATATTTCAAACTGCTGGGGAATGTCAACGTCCCCGAGGTACAGGGCTGCAAGGAGCAACGGTACAGCGTACCTATTTAAAAATGTCAGTGGAATTGTCATGATGAAGGATTTGGACGAACGAAATTCTGGCTACCAATTGATGAAACGAAACCGGATCCAACGTCTCGCATCCCAATCCGTATGACTACTGGATAAACTATAGAATATTCCCATGAAAATACTATCATTTTTTATACAAAGTTTAAAATTTTGTACTCAGTAACCCCAATTCCTTAATGGACATGATGTCAACCTCATCAACATCTTACGATACTTTGTCCCAATACATAATCTTGGGGATATCATGATTGCACAATAGTAATGACTATTTACCGGTAGTGACCATTATTGGTCACGAAAATTATATGCCAGAACAATTTGTTATGCACATTTCGTTCTTGCATTTTGCGAATTCGCAACAAAGGTAATTAACGTTTCATAAATTACGATAATATTTTTCCAATGGTTTTTGGGTATGTCGATTAACCAGCCAGAATTCTGGATCTCATTTACCATAACCACTTGTTTGTATGAATGATTACCAATTACCTACAACTTTTAGCATTTATGATAATGTGACTACTGATTTATGATAATGGTTATTATCACGACCGAATTATTTACCGTTTCCACAACTGCATTACAATCCGTTATATGATGTGGTGGTAATAATCAATTCAGTATGAAAACGTGTCCAAGCCTCCAGACGAATTTATTTCCTAAATACAAATTCAAAGTAAACAGAAAACCCGGTGCCAACTATGGCACTTAAAATGAAAATTATCTAAGTAATATCCAGTTTAAATGGATTATTGGATTGCAACCTGAGAACAGTTAGCACTACTGGATTCGTTGTTACTTTGTTACGTGCTGTAGCATTGAAGTCAGTGATAGTGAGATCTTTTCTCAAACTGAATGCGTAATGGGCAATATTAATACACATTAGAATTTAGCAATCAGTACTCACTGTAAATTGCTAAGACCGCAACAAATGAACTAGAACTCAATATTCATGATTTCGTAATTTTATGTGCATACCTGTCATTAGCACTGGGAGATATTTAAGGTATGTCAGGAAACAGGGGTCGATCAATATTTTCTGTATAACTCATGCCAAAACCGATATAGGAAGCCAGTATTGTCACATTATATTGGCAAACTATTACTCATATTATCCACCAATTTTCAAGCAAATCGGTCACGGATTGTGGGAATGGCGCCAATTTGCCCAAAATGTTCCAGAAACGGCTGTCAGGAAACCTAGGGGTCGATCGTCGTAATCTGCTGTGGGGTCAACTTTGTGAACTTTTTTGACAGTTTCTATCGTTTTCTCGGGTCGAGAAACCTATTTTCACCATCAAAATCGCATAAAACTACGTTTAACTGAATTTTCAGGAAACCCCGAAATACACTGAAAACGGGTATTTTCAAGGGTTTGGTCGCTTTGCTCCGTCACTGTTAAATGTACCTAGCCCATATATACCTCAAATGTAGCTAGCAGATGGGCAATAAGATATCCATGTTGGATTAGTCCCACATGTGTCAACATCTCATTCTACAGAAGTCTTAATTTGGAAAGGAATAATTTGGTTGCCAAAATGCTTACTTTACAAGGCAATTTAGCTCAGGTGATATAAGTTTACGAATCAAGACGCAAATCCTTGAGATGCTGGCATATATGTACTTAAACCAACATGGTACACTTATTGTCCATCGGCTAGCTACATTTGAGGTATATATGGGCTAGGTACAAGGAAGAGTGACGGAGCAAAGCGGCCAAACCCTTAAAAATACCCGTTTTCAGTGTATTTCGGGGTTTCCTGAAAAATCAGTTAAACGTAGTTTTATGCGATTTTGATGGTGAAAATAGGTTTCTCGACCCGAGAAAACGCTAGAAACTGTCAAAAAAGTTCACAAAGTTGACCCCATAGCAGATTACGACGATCGACCCCTAGGTTTCCTGACAGCCGTTTCTGGAACATTTTGGGCAAATTGGCGCCATTCCCACAATCCGTGATCGATTTGCTTGAAAATTGGTGGGTAATATGAGTAATAGTTTGCCAATATAATGTGACAATACTGGCTTCCTATATTGGTTTTGGCATGAGTTATGCAAAAAATATCGATCGATCCCTATGTTTCCTGACATACCTTACAAACTACACTGCCATTCTAACTGATAAATTATCAAGTATTTCGTCATCGCATGATATCTAAATTGCGGTTTACAATAAAATAATTTAGACATGCTGACCTTGACCTTATTGATTATAAAATCTTTATTATGAATTTGTAGACTTTTTAGATGTCATTTTAAATATGTCCACGAATAAATTTGCAATAAGTCACGATTTTAGTGCCCATAAATTTTTTCAGAAGAATATTGGTAAAGATACATTGGATTTTCAGGATTCGGCAAAAGTGGAATAATTTCTCAAGGTGGGTTGCCTGCAGCAGTTTTCCGAACGTAACTCAAACTTGATTCGCATAGCGTTCCGATGGTGTGATGGCAGCCTCTTACGCAAGTAACTGGACCACTAATCCGAAGTCGATAAAATGGCATTATTTCTTGCAAAGTATCATGCCAAACAAACTGTTCCAGTATTCCTATATCCCGTCCTGATGTCCAGTAATCTGCGCAACAACCATCAAAATCAATCTCGGGAAGGATAGAATTTACGTGAAATCTATACACTTCACTGACCTTTGTTAAAATCCGGTGACACCTGCTAAGTTATATCCCAGAGATCTGCAACGATTATACGCACTCCAATTCTAATTTTGAATCAAAGGGATTTGCACGTCTGTATTTTCGTTATGAAACTTGCATCACAACTTTCCCCAAAATTTGACCTACCCTCTTTGGTTCATACTCGGCATAATATGCCTTGTCCACGAGCTTCATTTTAGGTATTTCTGGTGTATTCAAAAGTAGCGCATTATTGAGATTTGAATGATCTTGAGATTAATCTTGCTACCTGCAGCCTCTGCCTCTTCGGAACTTGCAGTTGTAGAATTATTCCGTGATTCATCTGAAGTTTCCAAATTTTTGGTGCCGATGGAGTTTAGCCCAATCCAAGAAATATTTATATTCCCAAACAATGTGTCGTTTGTGCAGCCTGGTTGCTTCAATAGATTCATGGATCACACCATCACTCCCAAATTAAAAAGTAATATGCTGTAATACGCATGCTGGATGTTGAAAGTTAGTCGGCAGAAAAAATCATGCAAGAAATATTGAATTGACGATGAACCGTATTCTCCGTCTTTTATAGCAGCAATTTTGTTAGCTTTTCCTCGTTCCATAGGATGTCGAGGCGGTGGAGTTCATTTGTAATGCAATGTTCCATTTGTGCACACCTGGACTACAATTTTCACGGAATGCAACACTTGAGAAATTATTAATTAGATTTTTATAGTCATTTTTCAAGTGGATGAAATTCAAGAGGAAAAAATGCAAAATATGGTAAAAAACGAATACATTGTCATCGGCTACGATTGACTCATTGCATTTGCTATTTGCATTCAAATTATTATGGCCGAAATTGCATTCTTATTTATCTTTCACTTATTTTGTTTTTGCAGGGCAATTTTGTTTTTCAGTGAAACTAACAAGGAAGGTACCCTGAGTTATGGTGCTCGCGGTGGACGAAAATTTCACCAATTGGGAATTTTTATGCGCTGAAAACGATGATGCACTTCAATTTTGCTAAATGACATGGCCATGTATTGTACCGGGAAATTTATTGCGAAGTGTGTAAACTTAGCTTATGTCCTTACATTTTTATTTTACCTACTGACGTAGTATTTCCAGGATCGGAAAGGTGACGTCAACATATTTTTAAAAGTCTGGTCTGTGTTAATGGGAAAATAGAAACAGTTGAAATACACTTATTCTCAAAATTTCAGTGCTGCAGTATGCATATTTTAGAAAATATGAACATTTTTGTCTTATCAAAAATGACAAAAAGTTTGCAAGTTATAGAGGTCACAGTTTTTGAGATTTTGCACAGACGTAGTTAACTAAAATAGAAAATATGCGATTTTCTTATTTTCTCAAATTTTGTCGATTCAAAAAGTTTTCATCAAAAGCTTGTTAATTTTAACATTATTGTGCAATTCCCACACTCCGACGCCAAAAATTTAATACATGACCACAAAACTGAATTTCGCGATGCCCACTCCATTTTTAGATAAAAATTTAAAAAATAAAAAGGAAATTCAGTTAAATTTTAATTATGAAAGTTGTTTCTATGTAAGAAAAATCGCAATAATGTGCATATTTTTTAAAATGACTTAAAATTATGTCATTTTTCTGACATTTCTACTTTAAAATGCAGTGGGTGTCGCGAAATTCAGTTTTGTGGTCATTTATTACATTTGTGGCGTCGGAGTGTGGGAATTGCACAATAATGTTAAAATTAACAAACTTTTGATGAAAACTTTTTGAATCGACAAAATTTGAGAAAAATAAGAAAATCGCATATTTTCTATTTTAGTTAACTACGTCTGTGCAAAATCTCAAAAACTGTGACCTCTATAACTTGCAAACTTTTTGTCATTTTTGATAAGACAAAAATGTTCATATTTTCTAAAATATGCATACTACAGCACTGAAATTTTGAGAATAAGTGTATTTCAACTGTTTCTAATTTCCCATTAACTCAGAACAAATTTTCCCAAAAAAGTTGACGTCACCTTTCCGATCCTGGAAATACCACGTCTACTAACAGTACAGCTTCCCAAATGTCTGAATGGAAAATCATTGAAACTTGGTAAATGTATTCGTTGGGTGGAAGTAAGCATTCGTATAGAATTGTATGATCCATGGTTGGCACGTTTACGAGAAATAATAAAAATGAATTTGAAATGTGCTGAGTTGATATATCCCAAATGTACAGAAGCGATATACCCCAAATACACAGTAGTGGTATATCCCAAATACACAGAAGCGCGAAAGCCATAATAATAATAAAAATATGTGTCGCTAATAACAGTTATTGTCACTGGATTAATAGCTGTCCCACTGCTGTGTATTTGGGATATACCACTACTGTGTATTTGGTGTATATCGCTTCTGTACATTTGGGATGTATCAACTCAGCACATTTCAAATTCATTTTTATTATTTCTCGTAAACGTGCCAACCGTGGATCATACAATTCTATACGAATGCTTACTTCCACCCAACGAATACATTTACCAAGTTTCAATGATTTTCCATTCAGACATTTGGGAAGCTGTACTGTTAGTAGGTAAAATAAAACTGTAAGGACATAAGCTAAGTTTACACACTTCGCAATAAATTTCCCGGTACAATACATGGCCATGTCATTTAGCAAAATTGAAGTGCATTATCGTTTTCAGCGCATAAAAATACCCAATTGGTGGAATTTTCGTCCACCGCGAGCACCATAACTCAGGGTACCTTCCTTGTAAGTAATGACTGATGCGGACTAATTCATACGGTTTATCAATTAACAAGGAAAATAGTAGTTTTTTTATCATTTGTATTGAGTGTTGGCTTTGAGTTCTCAGGATGTCAGGAGAGTAGTTACGTGTGGGCTGATACAATCATGTTTAAAATACTAAGCGTGACTACTTTACACAATGAATAGATTAGTATTGTGTGTGGCTGTAACAAGATAGATAGCGCACGCAAATTTTCATATTTTTCATACATGCTGAGGGAATGGAATAAAGCACCGGAAACGAGGCTTCAAAATTGTATTGTATCTGATTTTGATTGCAGTTTTTAATAAATCGAAACAATATTTTAACTTAGGTGAGAGTTGGTGTTGACATTATTTTTGTCAACATTTGGGATCTGTTTTGTAGCTTCTTCGTCATTGCAATTGCCGTCTTCATAAACACATTGACATGGTTTCTTGCAGCTTCGACGTTTAGGCATTTTCAGTTCGCAGAGAGTTCCAAGACTGTGATGGCAGCCGCGTCCAACCAAATGAATGTTAGCTTCATTGTACAAGTCCAAGTTGAGACATGTTAAAATACTACCTTTTCGAAACGGGTACAATGAAGGCACCTCTTCCTTAGTACCGTCCCAGACAAATTGTTTGACTGATTGGGCATCTCTACCCGCTGTCCAGTAGTCTGTCAAAATGCATACGAAAAGTAAGAAATGGCTATATTTCTGCAATACATGTACATGGATACAAATGACAAGTCGCCTACCGTAGGTAAAATCAGACGACTTTGCACGCTCCAGTGCCATTTTCTGCTCCTTAGTCGTTATTGTGGCCAACGAGTAGCCTAATGATTTGCAATAGGCCTTCGCTTGCGCCCAAGTCTGTTGCAGAGAATAATATGTATTCATTGTAAATATTTACGTTTTGTGAAAAAGTCACTCATATTTTCACTTTTCTTACCCTTTTTGGTTCATATTGAGCAAAATATTGCTTCCCGTCTACTGAAGCAACGAGTTTCAGTTCTTGTGGTTTTGGTTCTGCATTTCAATTGATTTAATTAGGATATATTAAAAAATGAATTTTTGCTTCGACACTTACCTTTGTTAGTAGTTCTGACTTTGCAATTGATTGCAATGTTCTAGCGTACCTGAGTCAACCTGCTTTTGTCCTTTTTGATCTGTAGCTAAGGCGTCCAATGTCAAAATATTGGCAGACAAAATCACCATCACTAACAGCGATAAAGTTACGGGATACTTCATGATGGTAGCTTCTTGGAATTTACACTTGACATTGATTTATTCACGACTGAACTTAAATTTGGAACTTGTCGCGATGGGTACGTTCCTTTCATTTAAATTGCCATGTTTTAGACACTTTTTCCTTGTTATTTTATATGCTAATTGTTATTCATATATGTTCTTGAATGGAAACTATTCCGTGCCAATAGTTTTTTGTTACAGATTTGCATCAGCTTAAATTTCTATACTTAAATGTCAGTGAATAGTGGCATGGAGATGCGATTTTTTCAGTTTCTTCATTCTATAATCATTCATCACGCCTTGCCTGCCGGGATCATTGCGAATTCAATAAAATGAATACAAGTGATGAGATTCGTTATCTTTGTTTGAGGGCGGAAGGCAATGAGGAAAATGCTGAGAAAAATATTTGCTGAATGGTTTCTGTTTGAATAAATTTAACTTTGATTTGTATATGCAAGCGTTGTAAAAATTTGAAATTTTACACTTTATTGTTAGGTCAATAAGATATGAAAAATATCAATACACGTAGACCAAGGCATACTTCATTGCATGATGCTTCTGTGAACACAAAATTTCAGATTTGGAATTTCTCTTTGCTCTCATTTAGTTGAAAGCAATACTCTCATAATTCCCCTGGTAACTCCTTTCACATAAACGAACTGCGTCATCCTTCCAACTACAAATCTGTTTCCGTCCCGTAGCAAAATTAGCTGACAACTTTCCCTAAACCGTTTCATTATTCGTGCCTCGTTCCGAGTCTCCCAGCCGTGTTTACTCCACGATGCTAACACTTTCTTGCCTTTAACAAACAAATGTTTTCCAATTTGTAAAACGAAAAGCCAAAACAGGAACACCCAGCTACCTCCAATCAATAGCATATATTTGAGAAATATTTTCAAACTGTCCCAGTCCCGCAAGATCACAACAACACAAAAGATTGACAGAATTGTGCACACAATATTCAGTCCCGTTAGGAACGGGCCAAGAAAGCACATCAAATTTGAATTAAGAACTTGTAGTGATCTATGTATGTGGATAAGATTATCCATTTCTCTCATCGTGTCATCAGTTTTGTATTTCGATCTACCAAGCTCTATCTCGCGCGTGGAAATATCTTTCACGTAATAGATGTAGAAGATGAGGAAGCTAACCATTAAGGATATATACAGTTCAACAAAGAAAATTAGGTATCCATGAAATTTTGCGAATAAGAATCGCATTATAGCATATTCAAAAATGTAGTTCGGAAATAACTGTCCCAGAAACATTGGCGAAGTGGGACCCACAAAACAGTACAAAATTGTGAACACGCCACAGCAGAAGAATATAAACGAACATGAGGTCAACGCCACGTCAAGTATCCAGTTGCCATCGCCGGAAATGTTGAAGCATTTGCCTAAATGAAATTAATTCAGCTCGTAATAAATTCCTCATATTTACAGGATAAAATACATATCTTAATGTAACAAATCAAACCTTGTATATAGCGGAGAAATTTTAAAGTTCCATTGAAGATTATTAGTGTATCGTTTGAATTTAAAGGGATAATGGGCACAAAACATAAGAAATACATGGAGATAAGGGAAAACAATATGTGAAGATGAGCTTTTCGCATGTCCTTTTGCAGAAGGCTATGGAAGGCACAACAGATGATGGTAAGCATCCACAAAAGAAATAGTTTAAAGTTTCGTTCACACCTTTTTCCTATGCGAACATCTTTGGAATTCGACACCTGAAGTTTGTGCTTATGAAATATGATTCCGTGTGCACCGTATTTTCTACCAAGTGCAATTTGTGCTCCAAAAAATAGTACAAAGCGTTTGCTGAACATTTTCTAAAATATGCACAACGTTTTGAAGTTAGATTTAAAAAGGGAAATACATAAGTGCATTGAACGAGTTCTTGAGAACATAAATCTTCGATGAATGTGTCATGGTGCCAAAAAATTGAAAACATGTTGATGACTTTTCCAAGCTTATAAAATAATTAGCGCGCAATGGCTAAGTCATATGATTGACAGAAGGAAATGTAAATAGGAAAGGATTGTATACTTATTTTACAAAACAAACGAATTTAGTTTCAAACATGACAATAAAATACACATTAAGCCGTTGTGTGAATCTTTGTAAACATGCAGCTTCAAACCATATCAAGCCCAGTTTCGACGATACCAATTTTTGGTTATTTGTTTCGTTTTGATTCAATAAATTACTTACATATGTACGGAAATGTTTTGTGTATATGATACCAATTTCTAAAGTAATTGCTCTACCATTGCCACAATTGCTATAATTTTGGGTAAATGCATGGTTGTTCTCTTTCACGTGAGTCTCCCATGTCCCAAAACAGGAATTATTTTATTTTTCAGCTACGTACGACTGAACTGACAGACTGTCATACTTTCGGAATGCCATTTCATTTTGTTTGTAAAACATGTGTGCAATCTAGCAGTTGTTAGACAAAGTTATATATGCATCCACCACATTCGTTTAAGCAAATGCCAGTATCGAATAATTAATTGGAAAATGTCAGATATCTTGACATGGTGGACAGTTATTCCTCCAACATATTATATTTGATCTACAAGTACTATCGCTCAGAGAAGGTATGACATTAGTAAAAGCAGCTTTCATATCCAGAAGAACTTGGTAGAAATCAGACGTACTTCGATTATCTTGTTTGGTTTAAATAGCTTTTCCTATTTAGTTACATTGTGTAGTTCTTAAAATAGAGTACAGCATCACGGATCACTATTCTCATTTACGTTTGTTATATTTTGGTGAGTAATGACTTGGACAAATGATGATTATCACAAATTAGAATAAATTTAATACAAAAAGCATGTGCAAATAATCCTTTCTCCTGTTTTAGTTGATTCAGGCACATTTTCCGTAGAAAATACTAGATCAAACATTCATTTGTGAACTTAATTAAATCTTGTAGCAACAATTATTATAGTTGGACAAAATTGTGTGCAGGGTTTGTTAATGCAATTATATAGTGCGTTGCCTTTACGATGAGCTGCTCTATTTGGACTTACAACTCGTGTATGCAGTGCGTTGTATGTCTGCCATGATGCCTGCATTTGAATGTAAAATGTAAAAAGCCACAAAAGAACGAAAGTGTAAAACTATAGTCCTTAATTGCGTAATGGTAATATCATAATAAAAAGGTAAACCTTTGAACCCATGTAACAAAGAATTGTAAAAAATAAAAAACGGCCGTTAACCGTTAAATCGTTAGGGATTTTCAAAATCTGACATTATATTAGATATTTTGGTGAAAAAACAACCTATGATCATGTGTCAAACATGTAGGATCCTATGTTGAAATTTTAAAGTTGTAACGGTTTTTTAACCGTGAAAGGTAACCATTGATACTGTTATTCAATATTCATATCCCTATGGTAATATTCAGTTGTTTGTCGAAATCGGATGTTGAAAATTCCTATTTGTTTAGTAGTAATCGTAAAAAATGAAAAACGGCAGTTAACCGTTAAACCGTTAGGAATTTTCAAAATCTGACATCATATTAGGTGTTTTGGTGAAAAAACAACCTATGATCATGTGTCACACATGTAGGATCGAATGTTAAAATTTTAAAGTTGTAACGGTTTTTAACCGTAAAAGGTAAAAATTGATACTGATATTCAGTATTCGTAGTCCTATGGTAATATGTAGTTTCGTATGTTGAAAATTCCTATTTGTTTAGTAGTAATGATTAAAAAAATGTAAATTGGCCGTTAACCGTTAAACGGTTAAAATTTTCAAAATCTGACATCAGATTCGGTAGTTTGGTGAAAAAATACACCATAATCATGTATCATACATGTATGCTGCCATTTAAAAAATTAAAGTTGTAACCGTTTCTAACGGTAAATGTTAATCTATTTGGCCCAATTTCAATACGAAAGGTACTTGGTGTCCAAGGAACCTATATACCAATTTTGAGTCAAATCGGTTGAAGCGTTCGAAAGATAATCGACCAACAGACAGACGGACGGACGGACGGACATCTACCCGTACCCCCTGATCCCTCGTGCTGTTTTTATAATGTAACTTCGTTACATAATAAATAGGCTCAGGTATTACAATACACTTGTCCTTTGATTAAACTTCTCTTCAAGTTGGTTTCTCAAGATTCCGAATCATATTATGTGGTACGTGCATACTTACAACTACATACCGTAACCGAAAAAATCCTGAAGGAGCAAAGATAATAATATTATGCTCGCACTTACTTCCAGGCGTGGTATAGTCGCGTCGCATAGTTGTCGCAAAGTTGCATATAGGATTTAATTAGTGAAAATTAGTACAAAAAATAGTCGAAATTGGTGGAAATTGCTGAAAATGGGTAAAAATGATAAAATATTAGTACAGTCGGTAAAAATAGGGACAGTGTCGCTGTGTGCGATGATGGTGACCTGGTTCGAAAATTATGGTGAGCGATTAGACTGAATGATTTTTTCTGAACACTGCTGTCTTCCCAAACCCTGATGCTGGATGCCACAACAGACAGTGCTAACTCCCATAAACTAACAACTATGACCTCAAATGTCAATTTCTAAATAACTGCGAGACAACTCCCTGATGAGTAACAGTTAAAATAAAACGTAGTTAATTTATTACAGGGAAAATTACAACAATAATTAACAAATTGTTAAAAAGCTCAGGTCAGAGCAGAAAATCCAATGAATAAAATTACTAGCTCAGGACAGAGCACAAAAATCCAAGTACAATAATCTTCACTCTTGCTTCTCAGAGTTGAACAAGAATAAGGTCAAAGTCACTCCGCTGAAGGCGAGAGCATGAATAAAGGTAAACGGACAAAATTTAATATACATACATTTTTACAGCTTAACAAAAATACATAAGATGATGTAACAGGAAATTGCGAGCTCGAGCTTCTAGAATGAACGCGAGCTGCAAGTAGCCGCGAAAAGGCGAGGGAAATATCTTGAACCAATGTTGGTTGAGGGTTGGGTTAAAAGTTGGTTAAATTGGTTAAAGGTTGGCTAAATGTTGGTTAAAAGTACAAATGTGAGTAAAAACGAACTGGACAAATTAAAATATGAGTAATTTTTGCCTAATAATTAACATGAGCCATAAATAACATTAGAAATAAAATTAACAAAATAATTATTGGGGCAAGCTGATACTTTCTTAATGAGCGTGAGCGACAGACAGTGTTAGAAAATTCATAAACATTCAGTGTACAAATCGGTGATGTAACGCTAAAATATGTGAATATTGTTTTGAAAAGTGACCGAAGGCTTTCGGCTATTCATACCGAAACTGAACACTAAGGCCTGACGTCCAGAGAATAAAAGATCCTTCCCAATTTCTTTTATTTTTCTGTCTATTATTACCACTTTTTCAAGACAATACACTAAAAGCTTGTGTGCATCAAGATACGTAGGTACGAACCAGAATAATAATTATGTTGTGCATCAAGATACGTAGGTACGAACCAGAATAATAATTATGTTGTGCATCAAGATACGTAGGTACGAACCAGAATAATAATTATGTTGTGCATATATGATAACAATGGTTTGTAATCACGTGCATGAACAAAGTAAATGTTTCTCAGAAATAATTTATTGGCTGAAGATCGGAAATTCAAGGCATATATTCATGTCATAATTGTGTTGGAAATGTTTTTCAATATGTATTTTAATTTGTATATCAAATTTAGAAAATATGTAATTGTTTTCGACTTTAACCGGCAGCTGCTGGAACAACAGGTACGGGAACGCAATTTTGCTGGAATGTGGGCACTCCTCCATTGAGGACGATTGTCATAGTACAACCGTCATCAGATCCTTCTCCTGTTGGTTGCTGCCAATAATCCTGGCCTCCTTGATTCCAGTAATCACCTTGTCCAGGTTGGGACCAGTAGTCCTGATCTTGACCGGGCTGGTTCCAGTAGTCTTGTCCAGGTTGGGACCAGTAATCTTGTCCAGGTTGGGACCAGTAATCTTGTCCAGGTTGGGACCAGTAATCTTGTCCAGGTTGGGACCAGTAATCTTGTCCAGGTTGGGACCAGTAATCTTGTCCAGGTTGGGACCAGTAATCTTGTCCAGGTTGGGACCAGTAATCTTGTCCAGGTTGAGACCAGTAATCTTGTCCAGGTTGGGACCAGTAATCTTGTCCAGGTTGGGACCAGTAATCTTGTCCGGGCTGATTCCAGTAGTCTTGTCCGGGCTGGTTCCAGTAGTCTTGTCCGGGTTGGGACCAGTAGTCTTGTCCAGGTTGGGACCAGTAATCTTGTCCAGGTTGGGACCAGTAATCTTGTCCGGGCTGATTCCAGTAATCTTGTCCGGGCTGATTCCAGTAATCTTGTCCGGGCTGATTCCAGTAATCCTGTCCAGGCTGATTCCAGTAATCTTGTCCAGGTTGGGACCAGTAATCTTGTCCAGGTTGAGACCAGTAATCTTGTCCAGGTTGGGACCAGTAGTCTTGTCCAGGTTGGGACCAGTAATCTTGACCTTGACCGGGCTGGTTCCAGTAATCTTGTCCAGGTTGGCTCCAATAATTTTCTGTGCCTTGATTCCAATAATCTTGGCCAGGTTGATTCCAGTAGTCCTGGCCTTGTCCGGGCTGATTCCAGTAGTCTTGTCCAGGTTGGCTCCAATAATTTTCTGTGCCTTGATTCCAATAATCTTGGCCAGGTTGATTCCAGTAGTCCTGGCCTTGTCCGGGCTGATTCCAGTAGTCTTGTCCAGGTTGGCTCCAATAATTTTCTGTGCCTTGATTCCAATAATCTTGACCTGGTTGGTTCCAGTAATCTTGACCTTGACCGGGCTGATTCCAGTAATCTTGACCTTGACCGGGCTGATTCCAGTAATCTTGTCCGGGTTGGCTCCAATAATCATTCTGTCTCCAGTAATCTTGACCATCCTGATTCCAATATTCATTCATTGAGTCTGGAGTAGTCTGAAAGTTCCAAGAATCTTGTGTCCCTTGATTCCAGTAGTCCAGGCCGGTCTGATTCCAGTAATCTTGGCCGTTCTGGCTCCAGTAATTTTCGGTTCCATGATTCCAATAGTCGTTCACATAATCTGGGGTTGTGCCAAAGTTCCAGGAATCCTGTGTCCCTTGATTCCAGTAGTCTTGCCAATTACCTGCGGTAGTGTATTGGTTCCAATAGTCGTTCATATAATCTGGGGTTGTGCCAAAGTTCCAGGAATCCTGTGTACCTTGATTCCAGTAGTCTTGCCAATTACCTGCGGTAGTGTATTGGTTCCAATAGTCGTTCATATAATCTGGGGTTGTGCCAAAGTTCCAGGAATCCTGTGTACCTTGATTCCAGTAGTCTTGCCAATTACCTGCTGTAGTGTATTGGTTCCAATAGTCCTGCCAATTACCTGCAGTAGTGTACTGATTCCAATAGTCTTGACCTGGCTGATTCCAGTAATTTTGTTGAGTGGCTTGGTTCCAGTAGTCATCAAAATGACCTGGGGTAGTCTGATAATTCCAGGAATCCTGTGTACCTTGATTCCAGTAATCTTGTCCATGACCGGCGGTGGTGTATTGGTTCCAGTAGTCTTGACCGGGTTGGTTCCAGTAGTTCTGTTGAGTTCCCTGATTCCAGTAGTCGTTCATGTACCCTTGGGTGGTCTGGTAATTCCATGATCCTGGAGTTGTCTGATAATTCCAGGAGTTCTGGGTACCCTGATTCCAGGAACCGGGAGTGGTCTGATAGTTCCATGATCCAGGAGTGGTCTGGTAATTCCATGATCCTGGAGTGGTTTGGTAATTCCATGACCCTGGAGTGGTTTGGTAATTCCATGACCCTGGAGTGGTCTGATAATTCCAGGAGTTCTGGGTACCCTGATTCCAGGATCCTGGGGTAGTCTGATACTGCCATTGGTTTTGTCCACCGGCAGTGGTTGCAGGTCGCCCCCAATTGTTTGCAGTTGTCTGGCGAACGCCTTGGGTGGTGGCCCTGGGTCTTTGGGTCGTGGCAACATTGGCGACTGGTTTCCTTGTTGTCGCCGCTGGTGCTGGTCGGGATGTGGTAGGCCTGGCATTTGCTACGAAACTGGATACTTGGTTCCACAGGTTGGAAAGCAGTCCACCGAGACGTGGCTCAGGCTATAATGGGAGAAAAGACACGCATTTAAAATAAATGAGCCAACTAAAAAAACGAACAGTCTTATAAATTAACGGTTACATTTTCATTACCGTAACTCCCTTGGTTTCAGGATGGTGGTCGTCATGGTGACGTTCCTTCAAGTGATGCTCCTCTCCCTTGGCAAGCTGCTCGGCAAGGAATCGCTCCCCTGCAGGAACATACTTGGCCGGATGCTCAGCAACTGACTTGGCCCCGGCGATTGCCAAAATTGTGGCAATCGCAATTAGAATTAATTTTGTGTGCATTTTTGGTGTGTCCTTCTTGACCAATACCTTTTCCTTGAATGTGGTAATCAAGGTTAAATTTATTTTCCATTTATAGCTAACCTGGATCCGCCTCCGAGCTGGATTTGCACAGCATATCTGGCATGTCAATCATCATCACTTTTACATCAGCAGCAGTCAGAAAAGGGAGAAAATTTAATGGAGCAAAATGAATAGTTTGAAAAAAATGAATGAAAAGTTTCGACCAGATTTTTACACGAGCATATAATGACGGGACATGTCAAGGTTTCCTTCTTTTTTGGTGTGGAGCCATCGCATTGGTTGGTTGGTGAAAGTTTCGCAAATTTGAACAACTGTCCGTTATTTAGTTTTCGACACTGTGAAAATATTATTTACAATTAAATGCAACATTATGTATGCGTATAAACATTGTCTTGTCATCGCACTGACCAAAGTCTGGATCTATTTTTAATTTTTTGCTAACGTAATGTAACGCTTCAACTAATGAAGATACATATGCTTAAGCCCAAGGGGCGATTATGTATCACGGTGTAAAATTTTGGCATGCAAGTAACTTAACTCAAAAGACGATGACGGTTGAATAAGTTCCATTTTTGTGGTGCACAATGATGCAGCTAACCTACGTGTATGAAATTGCATCACCGTTCATGCCATGTTCTAACAGGTTGCAGCAGAGAAATTAAATTGACGTGCTTGATATTAGATGCATTCAAAAACTGAAACACCCATTTTCAAAATTGAACCTTGACATGGGGTACGTAGTCAATATTTAATAGATAGCGTGGGATGAATGATACTATTTTAGATACTATTTCAATATTGTACAGGCATTAGGTGACGACTGCAAATTATGATTTCATTTTACTTACGCAAAAAATCCAATATGTCGGTGCATTCAATCAGAAAAAACTGAATGCAATATTACAACTCATGACGTTTCATTTATTCGCGAATATCACTCACTAGATCTAACTTACCTATGTACACATTGGAGATATCAGTTTCAGTCAGTAAATTGTAGGGTGAAGTACATGAAGTGTGATTTCACTAAACCTTGCAAGATGATGTTCTAGCATTCGCAGAATACTAAACGTTTTGGATTATTTCTCCTTTTTAGTGAAAGCTGAACATATTCGTAAATTAGGCTACAAATCGTCCATGACCAACTTTTCTCTGTACGTATTACAACTTGCGGTGTTTTCGATTTTCTAGAAATATCTATCCCGGGTTCGAATAAAACTTCAATTAAACAGCATCGTGTCAGCAGCGTTAATAAGTCTCAAAAGTAATTAAATCTGACATATAGTGTGACTTTTGGCATCTTTCCTGAAAGTAAGTAGGATGGGGCATTCTGAGAGACCCTGCTGCTACTATCGTGTCATGAACACACAAAATATGAGATACACACAGTCCACAGTGCACGATATGTATTATTTAATTTGTAAATCTACGTGCAACAACAATTAAAAATAGAAACAAACATAAATCATGAAACATTTTAGTTGAAGAGGAATAACATGCATTTTTATTGCTTTTTTATAAACCATATTCCGCTAAGGAATGCAAAATTCAGCCGTAAAATATCAATATATATATTTACGTACTAACAACAATAATTCAGGTTAAACTGTAGTTGTATTTCGTTTGAAAGTTGTAAATAGAATATCACATTATTATTTGCTCAGGATAACGTCACCCATTTACCCAACTGACAGACTGACCAAGTCAACGGAGTTAACGCTGCCATTCCCAGATACTTTTGGTGGACCTCTTAAAATCCCAGTAGTAAGGTGTGCTGGACAGTAGTTTCCATTCAGGTTCATAGTCCCATGTCATTGTCTTATCAATTTGCTGCTCTGGTGGAGCGGTGGTTGTTGGTTGGTTCGCAAAGCCTTGACGGAAGCGTGGTCCCGGTCCGGGCCGAAACTGAGAAAAAAATGTTCAAAATAAAATGATCTTCAAACATAATATGCCATAATAATCATTGCAATATTTTGTTATGTATTTTTACAGTTTACCGTGATCCCTCTCCTATCTTCCAGGATGCGTGCCGCCACAGCCCCAAAAATTGTCAAAATCGATACAAATAGTAATGATATTTTCTGCATTTTTGTGATCCCGTTTTATCCCTAAACAATTCCGCATTAAGATCTATGACAGGAAATATGCTCACTTGTCGTAGTTGTTGAAATTATTAGTTTAAAAACAAGTTGATAATATAAATACGTCTATATCGATTTCGGTTCATTCTGTGTTAATCGTAACAATTAACATTGCAATTTTACCTTTGGCTTTCTAGTATCTTCCAACAAAACTCGGTAATAGGAACAATGATGAGTTCACTAAAAAAGGTGCACAGATATTGTTATGTGGAGCGTGTTTTTCATGTTATCATTGAATTAATGTAGAAACACATATTCTGACAAGCAAATTGTTTGCACAGGTGCATTTATACTGTTTGAATAGCAGAGTATGCATGCGAAAGTAGCTTCATTACTTAATATGATATGCTCATACATGAACATATATCCATCCGTTTTATTGAATTGTAATTTAGGAAGGAAATGTACTGAAATGGCGCTACTTCAATAGTTTATACTTATTGCGTGCTAAAATGAATATTCAATATTGCTTGTGCTTGTTGACATTTCTGTGACCTTTTGGAACATTTATGCCACAATTTTGCTATCGGCTTTGCACCAGGTTTTTTGCGAAAAGTAAGCTTTTTCAACGTCATCAAACGCCAATCAATGCATAACCGTGCTTTTGTCATACGTATGTAAGATAACCATTCCATTTACTGTGATTGATTCACTAGTTCAATGAGCCAGCCTGCTATCACTGTTTTGGTGTTATTATGTATGAATCTTGAGAATGATTACGACAAGAATGGACAAATTCAGACCACCCACAAACTCATTTATAACCAAAGCCCATTAAATTTACCAACATGTAAAACATTTTAAATATATTATTAAAGACTGAAAAATACTCAACGCTAATTTAAATTGAATTCCTACACATTTTGGGCTATATAAACTGGACCAGAAGTTTCTTTTTTTCATTGTTTGGTCTAACCTTTCAGAGCATCTCTCCAGATATAAAACATGTCAATCACTCTGAGAAAATAAGTCATTGTATTTTCGTATGGTCTATCCAAACGCAAGAACAACATTGCGAATATTTTTACGAATTGCGATTGTCTCGAAACCAATTTTCTCACAATGCCCCATATGAGAAATCCTTTTCATCCAAGTTCACCATTTAACACAAATCTTTTAGAGAAAGTAGATTTCTAACATTTAACTTCGTACAATTCGAGAAAGGAAGCAGGTCTAGATATATTACATTACTACATACATACCTATATTTATCATGCATTTATTGGCAGGAAAGCTTACCGTATTTTTGCATGAGAATTTTCATACAACATTTTGTTAGCCTTTGTTCATCATAGACAATCTTCATCACACGCAAGTAGAACTGGTTGAAGCAATGTAAAATGCAATGCACTCATTTCGTAGAGCAGAAAGCACATCAGAAAACAGCTGAAAACATTTTTTCTATTACGGTTTTTAGTATGGTATGCTGTTTTTTTGAGTACCAAAACCTAAACACCTTGTTTCTTCGTGCACAATAAAATGGATTTTTATAACTGTTTTGATTGATTGAATATATTTTGTATTTAAGATAACCATATTATTAAATAGTCCGAAATATATCCATAAACAAAACATGGATATAGCTGGGACTAATTTTGAGTCGTTCGAAGAGCCCATGTGCTCTGTTGTACTTGAAAATGGATTTTCGTGCAAACTGAAACTCTGTGTCTTTTGTGTAGGGCCAATTGTTGATTCCGAACAAGAAGATAATCATCATGATGACACCAGTACCAATGATACGTTTGTGGAAGGCTTATCTGTGTTATGTCAAGTGCTGGAGTTGAAGAAGGATGTGGATAAGTTTGTAAATATGGAGGAGTGGAGACTGTTTGGAGTTGACAATTTTGTGAATTTTGTGTGCTGTCGGAGTTGCTACGAGCTTTTAGCCAAACTGGTGTCATTATATCAACTAATTAAAGCCACAGAGGTAAGCAAATTTAATTAACAAATTGGGAGTGTGGTTTACAAATATTCACTGTGTTTTGCTTTGGAATTTAAAATGTATGGTGCTAATTATAGTTGACTGATTTCGTTTCACTTTCAGATATCGTTAGCCGAAAATGCGAAGAAGATTAAAGACTGTATTTTGGAGTCAGAGAGAAAGACTGAGGAGGCGGGAGGAAACTTGGAGTTCTCCATTAACGCATGTGTAAATTTCCGCGAGTGGATGTTCCAAAGTAAACAGTTATTTTTAAAATGATGGAAAGCCTTTAATTTCATTTTCCTTACTACCTATAAACCCATTTAATTCATTATGATGATGAATGGACATATTTTTTATTACTTCCAGGTTTTCAGCGGCGAGAAACGAAGACATGTAAGGAACCTCCAAGAATCTCACCTGGACCAGGTTCCTCCACCACTAATAAGATCTCATCACCGACTCCCTCCTCAAAATTATTCCTGCCAAAGGCATTCGTTAAACTCGAGCGATTAGTCATTCCACCGCAGATGCCCGTGGATGTAGATGATCGCCTTCTTGAAACTCAATTAAGTGATAACGATGACGACACGCAAGGTTCCATCCTTTCTGAGGTCGACGACCATTTCCCAGGAAATTATGACGCCACCTCACCTCTTCCACCTCCTGAAGTGTTCCATTCCAAAATCGATGACGACGACAAAGACTACAATCCTGCCCCAAAACGCAAACGACGCGGCACAGGTGGGAAAAGAGGGCGACCCCGAAAACATCCCCGCGTGGAAAAGATTCCTGGAAAACGGGGCCGACCTCCAAAACCGAAAAACGAGGAGGAGGTAGCGAGCAAACCGGGATCGCGGCGTAGGCGAAGCACAAAGAAAACTCTTAAGATCTCTTTCCAAGTGGAGGACATGGTGGAGGAGGGTGATAGAGGTCATTCAGAAAATGAGGTGGTGGAGGAGGAGGATGATGAGTACAAGCCAACTGAAGCCATCTCTGAGGATGAAGATGCTGAGGAGGATCCTGACGATGACGAATTCCAGCCAAGGTCAAGGTCACGTCGCTCCACCTCCAAACCCAAGAGGTCCAGAGGTAGGAAAAAAAAGGAACCTGTCATCCCCAAAGTAAAAAAGCCGCGAGGCCGTCCCGCCCAAGTGGGCAGTCGTCGCTATTGCATCCTCTACCAGGAAGGCCCCTCCCACAAGCCCGTCTACGTGCTCGATCCCTCCCAAAACCTCCTCATGTTCTATAACGTCAAGTTCCAAAAATCATTCCTCCACCACTACTCCCTCCAGTGCCTTTATCCTAACTGCACTCATTCCGAGCCCCTCACTGGCTACTTCACCGACCAAGTCGCCTTCCAAAACTTCCGCTTTCACGTCCGCCATAAGCACCGCAATTGGAACAACAAGCCCGTCCCCAATCTCTACTACTGCCATCACTGCAACGCCCAACTAGAATCCCTAAATCTCCTCCTGGAACATCGACGAACCCTCCACCCTTCCCAAGAAATGCCTCCAGTTCTCTGCGAGGTCTGCGGAGATATCATGCCCCAGAGCCGTATAGTCAAGCACACAATCAGTCACAAGAACGACGCCGAAAAAGAGTTTGTCGCTGCGCAAAAGGAAAAGAGGCTCCTGAAACTCGGAAGAACTTCCGGAAAACCGAAGGACATCACAAAACCGCTCATATTTCCCTGCGACCAGTGCCCCAAGTACTTTAAAAGTCATACAGAGTTACGAATCCACAAAGAAAGCCACATCCCGATCGAGATCCGGCGTCAGTTTGGATGCGACTTGTGCGACAAAAAGTTTCCGAGTAAAGTTCGAGCAGAGTATCACAAAAGGCGGGTTCATTTGAAGGCCCTTCCTATTGGATATCAGTGCAATATCTGCAACCGGAAGTATCTTCAGTGTCAAAGGATCAGATATGAGCAGCACATGAGGGCGCATTCTGGAGAGAAGCCGTTCCAGTGTTCCGAGTGTGGGAAGCGGTTTAGTGGGAAGGAGAACCTGTATAGACACCAAAAGGTTCATGAGAGCGAGGGAGCTGAAATCCCGTGCGAGTTCTGCGCCCAGGTCTACAAGGCGGAAAAGTATCTCAAGAGGCATCAGTGGAAACATCATCCAGAGTTGGTCGACTTCAAGATAACCAAACAAGAGAGCACTCTGATTGGTAAGTGGCTTGAAATATCACCTGAATTTGTGATGCGTTAGTTGGGCAATTATGATGGTGGGTATTTCGAAAATTTAATTGGCATTTTTCTATTAATTTTTTTGCAGGTCCAAAGCTGATGTTCCCGTGCGAGCCCTGCAAGCACGTGTACATTTACAAGAGTGTGCTGATAAGCCATTTGAAAGGGAAGCATAATATGCAGCTCGCCAATAGAGAGGACTATCCGAACATGTGGACGATGGAGGATCAGTTTCATCAGGAATTCAAGGAGGAAACATGAATTTTGAAATTAAGTGATTTTGCTAATTTTAGAACTTTTTTCATTTGTGTTTGGAATGCAAAATATATTTTATATTTTTGTGAATAAATGATGTAATGAATTGCAGGTCACTTAAAATACTAAATATTTTCTAGTAATATAATTTTTATCATACATAATTTGGAATACAACTTAAAAATCTGAGCTGTTTGTCCAGGTGTGTTATGAAATGCTGCTGGCGTAATGCTAATCATTCACGCATCTACTACTCCATTGTACAAATAATATGACATGTATTTCAGTGCTTAGTTTAAATAATATAGCGTCAGTTGGAAAAGTGAAAGTAAACAAAAGTACCTCAACACATTACAGCTTCAAAAATGAGAACAAACAAAAAAATAATTGTGAAGCAAACAAGGCAATTTTATCGAGTCATTGTTACATAATTCCACATCACTTCAATGACACCACTTCAAGTAACTATCTGGTAAGTTAACTGTTTTTTCCTGCTTCAATGGAGTACATATACGATACGTACATAAACTGTTTGGATTTGTCTCGGGATGCCCCGTGTTTTAAAAGTCGTGGAAAAGAAGCTAATAATTGTCAATATTGTCACTAAAGTTCAATCACTTTCTGGCTCATTGCTACATTTGCATCCACTGTTAATTGTTTGTCTAAATCTTTAGTTCATGTGAATCATTCATCATGTTGCCACACACAACGGTCCAAGTCTTTAAATACGGCCGTAATATTTCCTATCATTCTCTAGAAAATAATTTGACTCTGTCGAAATCATCATCATCAGTGAAAAATTTAAACCGTACTCTAATAAAACTTTTCATCTTGGCAGTGATTTTGGCAGTGTTGTGTCAAACGTTATTATGGAGCAGTAGAAACGCTATTGACTCCAAGGCCAGGGGTAAATATCCCAGGAAAGCAGCGAATTTGCCACAAAATCACCAATTCCTTCCACACTGTTCATGTTTCAGACGCTACTTTTATCCTATTGCTAGTGCGATTACTAATGAAGCCAACAATTTCCAACAACTTTTGACTCCCAAGTCATCTTGCAGTGATCCCGGAACATTTTACGATTCTGGTCAAAATGTAGTCTCATATTCCCTCTGGTTTGATAGCAAAAATGGAAAAAGGTCACCCGAGCTACAGGAACGGTTTCTTAAAGGACTCCGCGAAAATCTGGAACTTATCCGGAAATACTATCCCGGCTACTCCCTCCGAATATACACAGACGTAACGTTAAACAAGGAGGATGCATACTGCAAATTTTTGTGCGAAAATCCCGAAGTGTTTTGGTGTGACATCCGATCCACCCCAATTTACGGCGACATGAGTGCTCTATACTTCCGCATGTGGCGTTTTATTGTCTTGGGCGACGAGTCGGTGGATCATTTCCTGTGCCGTGATATCGACTCGCTAATTTCATCAAGGGAACACGCAGCGGTAAACGACTGGCTTGAAAACAGTACCAAAGCCATTCATGTCATGCGAGATTATCCCGCTCACTACGACACCATACTTGCGGGCATGTGGGGAGCAAGCAATTCCCGGCTTGGATATCCACTTGCCTCAAAACTGGGTCAAAGTTTGCTGATCCCACGCATTCCAAACTTTGTTTATCCCACCCGATTTGACCAGAATATGCTGAGACACAAAATATTTTTCAAGAGGAAATCTGACATACTTGCACATGACAGCTATTACTGTGAGAGAATGCGCTGGCAAACTTTGGTGAAACCTTTTCCAACGCGAAGGGAAAATGTGTGGGACTTTGTGGGAAGCTATTCGTATATGAAAAATAATGTGACGAAATGTCCGGTCAAATGTAGGCCAAGTTATGGAAAAGATTGGAACTACTGCTAAGGGTAGGGTGGAAAATTATACGGATTGTACGATAAGAGTTGGACTGATTTGGGAATCCCAGCAAGTCGCAGGACCAAATAGGAAGTAGAGCCATAGCATAAAATGCAAACATTGTTTGCAGAGAACAAATGGGGTATTTACGACGGGTATAAAAGGAATAACACGACATGAATCAGTTTTTTATTTGTAATTTGTATTTGTTTTTAAGCATATCAGTTGTAATATATTGGAGCCAAATTGTTTTTAATATTCATAAATACCTGTGTATGAAATATGTTATCTAATAAATATATTTGTAATGCCGCGACTAGTCATTACAATCGTAAAAAAGTAATAATGAAGTGAAGTTGTTCATTGCAAATGAAGCAAATGAGACTATGACGTTTTTTTAAAATTAGTAAACTTTTATTTATTTGCAATTACATAAATTATGTGGTCATAATTAAATTCAGCAGAGTTAATCACAGCATCGGTGTAAAGAATTGGTTTGCCCAGCATAGCGGCATAACATTGCCTTATTACTTTCAACTGCTGTAGTTAAATTTGCCAGCTTAATATAAATACTGTGCTTCACGTTGTATTTTTTGTAACTGCATATGTTACTGATCCGACGAGATTTGCGTTGTATTCATGAATCGACTGATACGTCAGCAAGTACGTTGCGTGTTGAATAAATAATATTTTATTGGAAATGAATGATACGAAAATGAATATCCAACCCTTTTTTTAAAATTCAGTTGGTCAAATGGCACAAGCTAAATTACAAAGCAATAGCCCACAAAATAAAAGTCCACCACCAAGTTTTGCATGGATGCACGCAAAATTTCCGGAAAGGTGCCGTTAGATATTCACTGCAAAAATAAATATTTCAGGTAGCAACTCAGAATGTTTAAGGTTGTACTCTCTGCACGATTTATCGATTAAACTACACATGTATCTGTTGTTGACAATACAACTCGAAACCATTGCAATCACTCAGTAATGCACCTACGAAAAGGTCAGTAACTTGTGCCATGTATGATGGTATGTCATGTTCAAATGCAACTGTTGCTCCAACAGTTCCAAGTACATGTACATTGCTCCAGTAGAAGATACGGCGTCGAAGCAAAATCTTTGCCCTTTTTACTCTATACCGTCTAAGACGAACTGGTAAGTTTATTGTGACTGTACTATTTTTTCTATTAATAATCGGTTACCATGACCATTTACGCAGTTCGATTTACTATCGTTGCCTGCGCTATTTACATCGCTAATTACATAGCCTATTCAGTTGCATTGAAATCATACCGCGACTCATGTATTAGTGGAATCTGTGACCCTACCAAGTTATTGGTTTGCAATCTCTTTTATGATTGCGAATGTGAAAACCCAACAACAATGATGTTCGATCCTACCGTTGATTCCTGCGTGACAAAGGCAAATGAAACCTGCTACCTCGAGGAGACATGGATTCCAGTTGGTAAGAGAAATAACGAGGGAAAATTCCAATTGTCAAGTGCGAAAATTGAACGGAAGACGCCATGCATAACGGGGGCAGCTTGCAATCAAGAAACAAAAAGGTGTATTTGTACACATCCATTGGTCGCAGATCAATATGGGAAATGTCAGTCATCTGAATTTATAAGAAAGTCCAAAGAACTTGTGATGACATGTCACGAAGCTAGAGGTAAACATTGTCCAAGCAGCTCTGGTCTAACGTGCATCGACGGGTTTTGCAAATGTGAAGTGGAATTATTTCAGTACTTCAATGGAACAAAGTGCGTGAGCAAAGTAAATGGTCCCTGTGAGTCTTCTTCTGACTGTAGCCGTTTCTCAAACTGTGTTACCGGAAAGAATAACGCAAACGGTCGGTGTCAGTGTCTAGAAGGATATGTGAAGAATGCCAAAGGTCGTTGTGACCCTGGATACGACCAAGCGTGCGATCATGAAAATATGCCATGCACTAAAACAGGAGGGCTCAAATGTGTGAACCAAAAATGTCGGTGTGCAGATAAACTACAAATTTTCATCGAATCTGAGATGAATTGTATTGGTCTGGTGGGAGCGTATTGCAAAACGCTTGGGGATTGTGTGGAAAACGCCACGTGTTCCAATTATTCCCATTCTTGTGCTTGTTTCCGGGGATATGCAGAAATGAAAAATCGGACATGCATTAAATCGGAACATACGAACTTTATGATCACCGGTGCGAAGCCCGTTAATCCCATCCAAAATTTAAGCTTTAATTTTACTGGTTGACGAGTCATTGGTGCTGTCCGCTGGTGTCAATTTTAAATAAATAAGCATTGTTCTAAACCATGAAAGTCTGGCTGTTTCACATGAAAGTATGAAAATGCATAAAAATCAGTACTAAAAGTAAAACCACTTTACTTTCAAAAGTGCGGCTCAATGCGTCCTAAGGACGTTATAAACAACTGGAGAATATTTTACGGCATGCAATTATTAATTACATTTTGAATATGTTGATTGATTTACTGAAAAGGCAGGAAGCGATAGTTGGCCTCATTTGAGTTTCAATTCAGTAGCGTGTTCTGTCCCGTCCTTTGTTTTCCGCGACATACTTCGACTGGCCTTCAGTTGTTAACCGGATTGTCTTGAAATCTGCATAAGTATTACGTCCCAAATCCAACACATACCAAGTTATATGTCGTGTTGAGTATATCGGCTATCTGGGATGAAATTTTATTTTTTGGCTCCAGCTCTAGTCGCAAATATTAAATATCATCGGATGTCGTGTTATAAATATTTTAGGGAATGGTTGGGACATGAGAAGCACAAGGAGAAATTCATGCGATTAATAAAATTTTTTCTTAGGAAATTGCATCCAACATTGCATGAAAGTCGCTTAACATGCACTAAATACATATTTTTTTTCTATTGTGCCATCCGTAATTTGAACGGAAAATTAAATGATTAAAACAGATTCAAATGATAACTAATTAGCCATCAATGTGATTTTTACATAAAAATAGCAAAGGTAAAGTATTTCCGAAAATTATTACAGAGTCTTTACACTAAAAGTTAACCCAGTGTCTCAATTATTTACATGCCATTTTGTAATAAATTTAAATATCTCTCAAGTGTTAAAGTAACTTTCATTGCATGTAAATTTTCACGTTAAGTTCATTGATCTAACTGTAGTCAACATGCTTCATTCAACTTTATGCTAATGTCACTATCTTGTAGACAAAAAAAGGTTATTATTTTTAAAGCCCCATGTTCTCCTTGTCTTAGAATAGATGTTGTGTGACGTAATTTTCCTATTCGTGATTAGTATTTGACTTCCCATTTCTAATGACCGGTATTGTGTCACTACTTGGCAACACGAGAGATGAATGCATTGTTTGCCGTTCTATATAGGAATTGCTTACCACATTGCTTAAGTAGATGTTGAGTCAATTTAATTGGCAACAGTAACCAGGTTTTTGATTTATTAATTACTTCATTGTCCAATTTGTTATATTTGTTTTTCTTTCGTTATGGGTTCTTCTTCTTTGGGTAAGGTTGCTTTCGATGAAAGAGAGATTTTTTAGAGAGTTTTTGAGTAAAAATTGGATTGGACGATCTGGGATTCGAACTCAGAAGTTCCGATAAAGCGCATCGGCGTGTTAGCCCTTACACCACCGTCGCCAACCTTTACTTAAGCTCTCAGAAATTTCAGTTTTGTTCTTCTAGCCGCTGGTCATTCAAGTGCCCTTTTTGTTACATTGAAAATCCGAAGGGGTAGATATTACTATCCTACGAAGTATCCCTTATTACTAAATACGCGTAGTACATGTTTCCTTTTTCTTTAATTCACGAAGACCCTTTTTACCTTTTTCTTATAACTTCTCTTTCTTATACCTATATAACTTATATAACATATTTCCCCCTTTTCTGATAATCAACGTCCTCGTTGATAACATTGACATTTATCTTCTCTCTTTACAACCTGTTGTTTTTACCCAAAGCTGATCGGGCGCCAATGTTATATTTGTTTTTCTTTCGTTATGGGTTCTTCTTCTTTGGGTAAGGTTGCTTTCGATGAAAGAGAGATTTTTTAGAGAGTTTTTGAGTAAAAATTGGATTGGACGATCTGGGATTCGAACTCAGAAGTTCCGATAAAGCGCATCGGCGTGTTAGCCCTTACACCACCGTCGCCAACCTTTACTTAAGCTCTCAGAAATTTCAGTTTTGTTCTTCTAGCCGCTGGTCATTCAAGTGCCCTTTTTGTTACATTGAAAATCCGAAGGGGTAGATATTACTATCCTACGAAGTATCCCTTATTACTAAATACGCGTAGTACATGTTTCCTTTTTCTTTAATTCACGAAGACCCTTTTTACCTTTTTCTTATAACTTCTCTTTCTTATACCTATATAACTTATATAACACAATTCATTCATCGCCACCGAAACCAATCCTGATGTTCACGTCGTCATACTTTGATAATCATACATACAAGTACATCGTCAACATCACTACCTGTCCATTTTATTTTGGAATATTAGAGTCACTGATCATGTTGCTGCAGAAAACCGTAAACGTCTTTAAATACGACAAAGTCCTATATCGCGTATCTATCAACTATGGCCAAATCATCATCAGTGAAAAATCATCATCATAAGCGTTTTCTATTGAAGCTTTTAATATTTGCACTATGTTTGGCATTGTTGTGCCAATGTTATCCTGGCACAATATAAGTTCAATTAATATTGTAACCGATGTCAGCACGGACATACACTATTTCAGAAAAGCTTTGACATTTCAACAAAACTCACATTCCATTCCACAGTGCTCATGTTCAAGACGATACTTGTTCTATAGCTAGCAGGACTGTTAATGACGGTACCAAATTTCAACATATGTATGTATGTATGCATGAATTTATTATATCTCTTTCAGGCGTGAGTCTATAGAGCATCATTTCAGAGTGGAAATACATTGATATTTTTTACATTTGCACATTCATTTTGACATGGACTTTTGACATAACTTTGAGTTCCGTCTTACTGGTAGTAACTTATTAAAGGTTGTCCGGTTGCTATTACGACATTTTTGCATAAAAGATAACAACTCCTGGAGATAAGATAATGGAAAGAACAGGATTTTTCCTGATTCCCGAGGTCTTTAGCTACGTCCCTGTGCTTTTTCATTTTCATTTTTCACTTTTATCACGACGAGAACCGCCGCTAACGAAGCGTTTCAAAAACGCGTGATTTCCTATTTCGAAAATGTTGCTCAAATGTGAAAGGTCAATGCCGTGAAACATTTTACCAGCGAAGGCAAACAACAGGATACTATATACAATATCATAAATTTTGTTACAAAAAAAACTAACTACGACCAAAATATAGGTGGACTGCCTATCGTGGACACTCCTGCAATGGGAAACCGAATTTTGAAAACGTTTGAAAAGAATCCATCTATTTCAGTCTGCGCAGCGGCAAAAAACTTACAATCAAGAAAAGTACTTTACAGAATATTAAAGCTAAGAAACTGAGCATTAAATCTTACAATAAGCAAGTTGCCGCAAAGTACGCCAAAGACCAGGAAGAATACGCAAAAAGTGGACGGAGGTTTGCGTACAAAAAAAATTACGTAAAGTGTTACTAATTGACGATGAAGCTTATGTCCCATGGGACCCTCGAGATGTGCCCGGAAGGAAATTTTTTCACGCTGTTGACCCTAAAAAGTGTCGTACGACGATAAAGTGAAGCCTAAAGCTAAGTTCCCCCAAAACATTCTGGTTTGGTAAGCGTTGGGCAATTTGGGAATGTATCGGAACCGTTCATTTCGGAGGACACAATCACGGCGACGTCTGCCTGGAGGAATCTGTCAAGGCTCGATTGTTATGCTTTATTGATCAGCATCACAAGCGTGATAAAGTTTTGTTCTAGCCCGACATGGCAACTGCTCACTACACCAATAAAGTGACAGAGTGCCTAAGTGAAGAAAATGTTGAATTTGTACCAAAAACTAAGAATGCCCCCAATGTGCCGCAAGCGAGAGGAATTGAATGATTCTGGGCATTATGCAAGTCGGAGTACTCCAATCGACCAAATGCACCGAAGACTTTGAGAGGATTCAAAACTCTCTGGACAAATATCAGCAAGAAAGTAGCTAATGAGTCGGGAAAAGCAGTGATGGAGACCGCAGCAAAGATGATCCAAAAAATATGGTACCGTGGCATTCAAGAATCTGAAGCAGCATATCCTTTTGTAGCTTAAGGTATGTAGATTCTGAAAATATAACCCCCATCGGCACTAGTCTTTTCAGTTTTGAGTTACTGAGGGGCACAAAATGTCGTAATAGCAACCGGACAACCCTTACCGCATTACAAAAACCATTAACATCTCAATATATAATATTATGCTGGTTACATAACTCGTGAAAAATGTAGGCTATTTAAAAGTATGATAACAAAATCTAATAACATCTCTTCATTATACATATTATCAAAAAGATGTTTTATCGTTCGTATGCTTCACGTTTAACAAGCCAAAATATGTATACAGAAGTACACAACAGTTTTACTCTTACAAAAGATTTCGCTTGAAACACACTTCACACAGCATTGGGTAAAAATGGGCAGCATCCACTTTTCATTTTATGGTTAGTGGGAGAATCTGCTGACTTGATATTCCACAATAATTTCAATTCGTGCTCCTTGTGTGACGCGGAAAGTTACTAGAATTAATAAGTTTAATTAATAAATTTAGTTTAATTAATTAATAACTTTCTTCTAAGAGTCTCTACAATCAAGAATTAACGACTAACATATGTAATTTACTTTTGTATTTATGTAGGAAATTGAAACGTGATAACATATAATGAAGTACATGCGTTTTCTACTACTTCGCTTTCTATATCATTTCATGTATCCCTTATAGTGATAATGAAAGCATTTGATCTTGACTGTCAGGTAACATATATGTGACACAAACATTGGGCAAGGTCGATTGTATACTTTACACTTGTTAAGCAAACAAACGAAAGTACTTTTAGAGTGCAGCTATTAGATAGTTGAAGGTGGCAGAATTATTGAAGATAACAAAATTGAAATATCTACATATACCTGTCATTACGTGATGCAAAACTATACATATGTGCACATATTTGTATATTATGACCATTTTGCAAAATAGTGGTCAACGTCAACTATTGTCACTGCATTATTTGAGATAGCACTAATCAGCTTTCGTTAACTTTGTAACAATCGATTCTGATAAGAACATTGTGAAATTACCGTAATTTTTTTCGTGCTGATTTTATCATGAATTGAGACAAATAAATAAACTCGTCATATACAGAACTCTTTTATTTCAAATGACATACAATATGTGGTATTAATTGAATTTAGTCACGGCATCGGTCCAATGATAATGTTTGACCTGCATAGCCAATAATAGCCAAATCTTGCGACTCACGGCTGACGCCACCTTTCAAACTAAAACTGGAGCCGGTGCAGTTAGCGGCGTTGTACAGCTCGAAACAATTTCCGTGATTGTAAACGCCCTGAACTATACTCCGGGCAAAGAATGGTAGATCAATGCATTCTGTTACGTTGTAATATTCCACAATGGTTTCAATAGCAGCAACTGGACGATGCCAGATTTCAATATGAGGCGCTCTGTCGCCCTCGTCCTCGCGACATTCACGGAAAGCTCGTATCCTGTCATTAGCCGTATTACCGTTTCCATAATGGCTTATCGTGGACAAATTGGCATACTGTCCAGGAACTATGGAGAAGGTCGGATAGCTTTCAGAACATGTGATGGAAGGGTAAACCATTATGCAGACATTTGTTCTCAGGGAGGATGACCGAACTTGTCCGCCGAGAGGTAACACTGTGCATTCTGATTCCGACAGCGGAGGTCCTTGCCACAGGAGTCCTGACGAAATAGTTACAAAAATAATTGGTCATTTTTCATAATTAAGTCAACGTTAATAATTGTTATATATATGATTTGTTAATTTACCTTCGAAATCGGTGCCATCATAGAATTGCACTTGCTTCCCCGCCGACTGAGAATATGCACCGAACATGCACACACTTAAACAAAGCAGGATTGATACCGAAAAGCGAGCCATTATGAATGAAATACTTTCAAGATGACCTTTCCTTCCAAACGAACTTATCTTACTGGATTGAAATAAATGCTGTACCCAGCTTATATAGTACCATCGATTTTTATCTGAAAATGCCAAATGCCAACTCTACGTGGAACTTGTAACTGATAGTGCATATTACAAATTCATAAGTGCTCAGCCCAACCCCGAATTAAATTGGCAATCATGAGAAAAATTGATTAATGATTACATTTACTGCATTGGAATCATTGTCTATGTGTGATTAGATTGAAATTCGAGTATCTTATGATTATTGATGTCAATTTTCAAAGCGCCGACTCTTTGCACTGATTTTACTTTTACGTCAGACATTATCAAATCCTTAATTACTGGCTGTTTGAAGGAGAATCAGGAATTGGATGACTATGGATGGCGAACATGTAGTTCAAGGTCCACAATACTTGAATAGCATCATTACATTCGTGAACATCGATTAATGTACACTACGTAATAGAGAAACTGCAACGCATGGTATTTAATTAGTTTTCATTAAGTTGAGTCTTGTGATCACTGCACACAGGGAATTGTATTATTAGCGACGAGATCTCTTGCTGGTTTTGGCCGACAGTAACATTGGCACCTGGTTAACAATTTCGGATGAATATTCCGTAATGTTGTATCGTCGAAACACATGAATTACAAATATATCACTTTAAAGTTTTATTGACGGGTGTGTCATTTGGTTCTACGTTTCAACCAATAATGTCCTTCCAAATAATTTTGTGGCTTTGTGGTTGGCGATCAGTATATGTGTTTGTGTCAACCATAATGTTCTCAAACATTCATTGCCATTCTCTTACTTCACCAGACTAAAATGATGCTGCCGTGTAATGACGGTTTTTCCATTCGCACATAATTTCCCACAATAGATAAAAAACTGACGCTGTGGCGCAGCCAAAATAAACAAGCCAGACAGATTGTAGGGACAACACTGTTAATGACTCAGTTTCACCAATCCCACTATTTGTTATTTCAAGATTGTTCATTCTACTTCCGGACTTCAATCGGTTATTAACAATAGTTTTAAAATTCCAATGATAACCAAAATTGTTGCGATTTACAAGTTGTAGCAAAGCTGATATATAGAGATTTCTGTACAAGTTTGAAATTCGCTGCCATATTCCAGATTCCACCACATTTCCTAATTTGTCCATAAAATATACTTGCAAGTAGGATTGCTCTAGAAACTGCCAAAGCGTAAACGTTGACAATAAATTAACTTCAGGATTCCGATAAAACTTGGCATCAAAAAATGTTTGAATTACTTGCATTACAAAGTAATTTGTAAAATCCATTATGTTGCTAGTTTGGCTTCCAAATAGAAAGATAGCCCTACGAACTGATTTATGAAAAGGCTTGTATTCAGTCCCCAATACACCTTCTAAACGCTCTTTAGCCTCAGTAAATGGTCGGTACATCGCAACGGTCTCGTCTGATACAATATGGTGCATCAGGAAAGAAAAGTAGCGATATCCTGTCCGAGGAACAGGTTTAATTATAAGCAGTCGTTTTATTAACTGCTCCATGATATATATTTCCTTATTTGGAGTAAATGCAATTCGATCAAATAAATCGGTATCCCCAATCATATCAAACGTTTCGTCGTTAAGAGCTTCCTGAAATGTATTCGGTACATTATCTGCCTCTATCTCAGCCGTTAGCATGTCAAACATGTTCGATGTATAAATCTGCCGTACAAACATTCCGCAGAGTAGCCAAACAAATAACAAGCCCATAGTTTTGTTCTTTTTGGCAATTTCTCTAGGTATGTCGCCTTGTTCGAAACAAGAGGACAGAATCCACCATCGACTAGTTGAAATTCCACCCAATCGTAGAACTTCGGCTGTGGCCTAGGAAACATAAATAAGAATACACCACTGCAGGATAGAGAACATTTTGGTTAGCATGGAAATATCGATTTTTCTCTTTAGTTCTCGTTTTGCGACAATTATCATATAATTATATGCTTCAATGCTTGCCCCGATCGCCGTCAGTTGCATAGATTGATACTCTTTGCTCTGATAAGTTTTATAAAATATGTTACTTCTTTGAAATTTTAAGCAGTCCAGCGTTGAGCAATTAAAATGGCGAAATATTATAGAAACGGCACATATTCTACTAAAATCTGTGGACACGTACTCTCCGCGTCCTTTTTGCTCCAGAGCAAAATCCCAACTTGTTTTATGATATATGCTGTCGCAGTTCAAGAACGTGCTTTCATTAATTGTGTTTCCTGTTACTCTTGATTTTAATGACGACTGGATATTCAAGTTAACGCGTTTCCATGCGTCTTCTAAAAACAATCGGGATGTTACTGTTTCTCGAACAGAGTAAACTCCCAGTCCTTGTTCTGATGGACATGTAAGACACGGGATCCATAATGCAGGCCTACTGTCTGCTGCGGTGATATATCCCAAAATAAGAATTTTAAACGGCCACGTCCATAAATTAAGATTCGACAAAGTTTCAATCATGATGGAATCATAAGTCACAATTACGAATTCGGGCAAACTGGAAGGCCAACGTTTTGCTGAATATCTGCCAGGCCAATTAATATATTTATAGGAATGTAAAAAACTGTGTATTGAGTTTGTCCTTACGTAAGAAGTTAGACCTACGTGGATGACACAAAATCCAGTCAATTGCTGGTCGCGAAATGTATTCAAGTATCTGCGTTTTCCTGTGTTGAAAATTTCATCTGGGAAGTTCGATTCGTACATGTAACTCATTTTGACTGCATATCGCCAAGAAAATAAATTTGAAATTTCCTCGACTGGAGAATCAAAGTGAACTTTAACGGATTGAAAGAAATGGGTTACGCATCCTTCAAACAACCGCTGAATGTCACTGCTGGAGACAGGATACCAATAAATTGTGACGAATGCAGAAGCCAAAATCATCAAAAACCGCTTAAAGAACTGCATGGTGGAAACTTTGTTTATTGATTCTCTCTTGAATAATGTTATGACATTCGATTTATCTCGGGAATATGAATTGATACCGCGCGGTGCATGTGCAATTCCGTGGTTGCTGAATTATGCAATGGTAGATTACTAGTAAATAGAATACTGAAGAGACTAAGCCGTATATTTTCTTGTAGATGAAAGTAAATTCGGTTAAAGAATTTCGCCAAATGCCGTGTTCGCGATAAGTATTCTCCTTCTGAAGTTGCTTCTGAAGTATCTTCTGATTAATTTTGCTCCGAACCGTTTCCAGGCGGTTGAGCAAAGTGTCTCAAATAACTTCAGGTACATAATACTCTTCCAGAATTGATTAAAGAATTATATAAAAGGCAGCATATTGTTCAATTCACTTCGTAAACCTGTTTACTCTAATCTTATCTTTGTTTGTTCAGCAATAAACAGTAAGGTTCGGAGTCTTTCTAGAATGAAAGGTTCATTTCCTTTCATTCCTTTTATGCTGGAATGCAATTTTATGCTGAAAGATAAATGAAGGATAAACTGCTTGAATGGAATGAAAATGAAAGGAAGCGAAAGGAGTTTTTCATTCACTGTAATATCTATTATAATGATCCAAATTTTTAGTAAAATGTTGCCAAAAATTTGATTGCAGCTTACTATTACGTAGTAAAAGTTATATTCTAATTTATCTAACAATGCAATTAAGGTTATTAATTCCAACCCCAAATTCTAAGCCACCTGAAACATATGTAATTTGCTGTGACAGTAGTTAACCAAATGACAAATTAAATTTTGCGAGTTAAATGAGTTTGCTATATTTAGTTTCACTCAATTTATATTTTAAAAAAAGCTGTATGCAATGATAACAAAGTCATAATTACACTTTTTCACAAATTAAGATAGATTAGAACGTTCATGTATCAACGTTTTAAATGCTAACTTTGGATGAAAGGAATGATCATTTCATTTCCTTTCATTATCTTGAAAGGAATGAAGACAATGAAAGGGGTCATCCCTTTTGAAATGAAAAAATGAAACATTGAAAGATTCCGAACCCTAATATAAACAGCTAAAGAAAAAAAGCACTGAATAACCCAAGCTTTTATTTCGCAGTCCGGAAACCGCAAGTGTACAAGATCGGAAACATTAGTTAAAATTGTAATAATTTACTTATAAATATCGCCACAATATCTATCCCCGAATCTACTGTATATTGACTTCATCAACGTTCTAATGACAAATAGTCTTTTCTGAGTAACTAAATGTATTATCAGAATTACCGCGTTATTGTAATCTCACAATATACATAAACTGACAAAGGGATGATTAGGTAATGACACAAAATGTTTTGACGACATCATGGATTGTACAATTTCCCCTTATTGACCAAGTATGTCTTGTCCTTCGAGAGAAGAGCAACTTTCTGCTGGAAATCACATCAGAAAATTGCATTTCTCATCGTATGCCATGTTGCATGTACGAGTGTATTTTCAATGAGTGAATGGAACCTGTCACGGAATATGTTGTCGTGCAACTGATATTATATTACAAATTATTGCACATAAGATGCCCAAATTCTATTGCATCCACAAACTTGGTTCATGTCATGAAAGTCACCGTTTAACTGACCATTAGATCAAGTTTGAATATTAAAATGGAACTGCCTATATCACGCGTAAGAAGTTTGGAAAAATTATTGCCAGTCCGCCCTAAGAATCTGTATTACGAAGTTTGAATACGTCCCGTTAGACAGTTCGCTACGACAGGAAAAGAGACAAACCTTTTGGACCAATTTTTCAATAACTGGGCAGCTAGGATGGGGAATCCTGGAAAAGTAGCTTTGCAAATATTTTGCATTATCTCAATACTAAATTTCAGTTTCTGCTCACGTGCGCTTCGAAGTTACAAGCAAAGTTGTGGCACAAAGTCACAATGCGACAGTTCCAAGTTTCTGGTGTGCGTTGACGAAGTCTGTAGATGCCAAAACCCCACCACCATGATATACAGCCATTCTGCCGGCTCCTGTGTCACCAAAGCGGGTGAGCCCTGCTATATTGAAGAGACTTGGACCCAAAAGGCAACAGATGAATATGGACAATTAACGTTAACAAAACTGAAAATCGAAGTCAAAACTCCGTGTATAGAAAAGGCATTTTGCTACCCGGAAAAGAAAAGGTGTGAATGCAAGGAATCACTTGTACCTGGCGAAAACGGCGTTTGTAAAACTCCTTCCTTTTTGCAGAAGAAAACAATACAAATCGTAAGATCATGCAGGGATGGAAAATGTCAAGCAGACACTGGCCTTCGATGCATCGATGGATTTTGTAAATGCGGCGTTGAACATTTCAAATATTTCAACGGATCAAAGTGTGTAAGTCGGCTAGACGGTCCCTGCGAAACCAAAGCAGACTGCACTCCATTCTCGGATTGCACTGCCAAGGATAAGGATACCAACGGTCGATGCAAATGTTTAAAGGGATACGTGGAGAATGATGACGGGCGTTGTGATCCTGGTTTCGGACAGCCTTGTAATTTTGAAACTGCACCCTGTACTAAGGAAGGAGGATTAAAATGCGTGGACGAAAAATGCCAATGCGCAGATGAACTGCATCAATATTTGGAAGACAAAAAGTCCTGCATCGGTCTAGCAGGGGCGCATTGTAAAGATACAAGCGATTGCGTTGACAACTCCGTGTGTCACGGGAAGTCCAAAGCGTGCACATGTGAACGTGGATATAAGGAGGTCAAGGAGCGGAAATGTGTACAGTAAACCGAATCGCTTACGTATTTTAGAAAGCTAATGATTTGCCGATTTCAAGATATTGCCACCTCATAGGTTGATAAATTCGAAATCAAAATTTATATTACATGGGATTTTTACTGCGTTTTGTCCCTAATTGAACAATAAAATAGTATACCACAAACATAATACAGTTTTCATTTTTCGCCAGTATCAGAGACATGAATATTTTTGGATCATATACATGAAAAATCATGATAACACTCGCCGCAAGAGTTTAAGGTTTCAAGTTTTAAATTATTAAATTACATTTTACTACCAGATGCCAATCTCGTTCACAATCCGCATCGCATGCTATTATTTAAAAATTGCCAAGTAATGGTAACAATACACTTTCAATTATGCCCAAATACCGGATGTCAGGTAGATTTTTTTGATTGAATTGCTTCGAGAGTCACGAAACAATTTTTATCTCGCAAGTGAAATCATAACATGGGTATCTATGAGTCTTTGTACTATGGTTGTTATATAAAATATTATTCCGCTGGAATATATGATTCAATCAGATCAGTAACAATACATCACGAAAACATTTTAACTTTTGCCTTGAGAGTGGTCAAGTTGACGAGAAACTGTTAATCATATTTCCAATGAAATTGCTTACCTCCAAATATGGAAAACGAAAAAGCATTTATACGAATATTTTTAATTACTGTGCTGGCGTCTAAATGTTCCAGTCAGTTTCGAACTTACAAGGATAACTGCTACAAATCCGCAATATGTGATCCCTCCAAGTTCCTAGTATGCATAGAAAACCGCTGCGAATGCGAGAATCCAGCAACATTGGTCTTCGATCCTACCGTGGATTCCTGCGTCACCAAGGCAAACGAATCTTGCCATCTTGAAGAGACTTGGGTTCGAAACATTGATTCCGAAGTGGGAACAGGACACTTCACATTGGCCAGTGTAAAAGTTACGAGAAAGACTCCATGCGTGACAGACGCTTATTGCAGCGATGTAACCAAAACTTGTGTTTGTGCAAATCCTCTGGTAGCTGACGGAAATGGTCACTGCAAATCTCCTACAGGCAAGTTATCATCGGCATTTATGAAAAGCTGCACTGGGCGCTGTCCACAAAATACTAATCTCCGGTGTATTGATGGACTCTGCAAATGCATGGTCGACTTTTCCCAATATTTCAACGGATCCCAATGCCTGAGTCGTGTGGACGGCCCCTGTCGAGATAAAAAACATTGCACCCCATTCTCGGACTGTGTTACTGACAAGGTCCATACAAACGGGAGATGTCAATGCATGACAGGTTACCTGGAAAATGAAGGACGGTGTGACCCTGGTTATCATAAACCGTGCGATTTTGGACAAAATATGAGGTGTGCCGAGAAAGGAGGGTTAAAATGCGTGGATGGACGATGCGATTGTCCGGATGAACTTCACGTTTATGTTGAGTCGGAGAAGCGATGCGAAGGATTGGTCGGGGCTCACTGCGCTTGGAACTTTTTGAAGGGTGACAAGAGCTGCGTTGACCACGCCCTCTGCGACACGGTAAAGGAATCCTATCGGCAGTGCAAATGTAGTGTAGGATACTCGGAACGTAATGATCGAACTTGCATCAAATCCGGAGATGACCAAAATCATTAGGATTCCAAAGCTGTATTTCTGCTTGCTGCATATTGAGCCAATTGTACATTAAGCCATTGCTATTTTTTGTCATGGAATAAATCTCAGAGTGCCCTGAGTTTGGTCGAATCAGAAAACTACGTACTCCTCTCATATTTTACTAGTTAATTCGTACATTTTTTTGCATTTGTCATAATATTCAAATAACTATTTGCCTTTCATCAAATTAAAAATTTAAAATGTCCAATTTGCAAATGGGACAAGTCGAAGGAGTTGCTATTGCAGTACTCGCCATGATTCGACATTTCTTCTGGAACGCGGGCGATATCCACTTGTTGATGAAGAATAGGTTATTAGAAATATATACCCCATACACGAAAATGCGGGGTTAACATAAATTGAAAACTCGAAACCAAAATCTTTTCGGCATCGTATTCACAATTAAATCATCGCGCAGTATTAACATGACATTGTTTCTAAGTGATACTCTCAAAATGATTTGAAATGTTTTCTCAATGAGGTTTTTCAATGAAGTTAGGCTACACGAACCTCATTTTGGTTCAAGTTTCAGGTTTCCATGAAAACAAGGAATGCTATGAACCACTGTGAATGACAGTGCAAGCTTTCATAAGCAGTATGTACCAATGACTAATTTCTCACCGCAAATAGTTTATGACAAATTTGGCTAGTAGAAATTTTCAACTCACTACTTGACTCGCTGTGAGCTTGCACATGAGAACAGGAATCGGAAAGGACAGGTACAGCCCTTGTTTGTAATGGCGTTGATAATCTCCGCTACAATAGATTTTAAGAAACTGTAAATGTAGATCTTCAAATAAATATTTGCATTATTCCAGTGGTTCAGAGCATCGTGGTTGTACATGACATCATTTCTTAGCATCAAATCATCGAGCGACTTCATGAACTTCATCCTAAGCCCGCCAACAAGTTTAAATAAAAAAGACAACAAAGGCTCAGGAACTTTTCTGAGACACAACAACAAAAAGCAGACAATATTTATACTTTCCTTTAAGACTTCATTTTCGCGTGATTTAAAATCAAGACGGATCGTGAGGGAAAAGACGGCTAATTTTTAACCGCTACTTAAACCTTTTACTTTAAAGTGTAGTTATCAGGCGAGTCAAAAATAATATTCAGCTAGGAAAGAACTAACTACTTACAACTTAAGGTTTTTTAAATGTTAACAGTTCATTTAATTTTAAGAAGTACATTTTGTTGCCGTGTTGACTATTTTGTATTTTTAAAATGGTATTTTTGTTTCAGTGGAGGAATGCCGGCGGATAGACTCCCGGAGAACCGAGCAATGGACGACATTCCCAACTTGGCACAGAAAGTGTTTGACATCGATTTGGTAAGACTCCGTGTCTGCTTTTTAACCTTCACGGCTTTAATTAACTACTTCATACGTTAACTATTTCTACCAGCTCACGTCCTGGCTGCCCGTGAGCTCTGAATTTATGTTCTTTTTGATGGTTTTCCTTTCAATTTCAGCTTCGGGAATTGATTTTGAACTATGCCATTCGGAGGAACAACGGGCAAGTTTGTGGGTCAATTGTCAGCTCTGTGCGTCGTGTCCAGAAATCCTGGCTGGAGACCATCACGAAGTTGCTTCAGAAGTCCAAGGAGCCTCTCTTCAACTTGGTGTTGACTAAGGAGAACTCCCTCGTCGAAAGTGTTGGAGAAAACGGGAAATTACTGAACCGCTTCCTGAACCACATCGCCAAGGAGCCATCCCTTCCAACATTCAGCGTCAAAATCCGTGAACATGTGTTCGTGCAGGAAAATCACTCGAGCCTGTCCGCAATGCTGGTTCGTTTTGGAGGGGGTCTTGTCCAGCTGGAAATGCGAATCCCGCAATGTGGAGGCACTCTATACTTAATTTTTCCCAACTTTGCGCTCCAGAGTCTCCGACACCTTGGCGTAAGGTTATTCAAGCTTGAACTGCCTGGTACGGGGACAATAGGGAGAAACAGGAATGCTAACGTAACGCACTTTCTCAACATCCTGCTGAACGCGGCTCCAACACTGACAAGGTTGATCATTCCTTCTCAGAGTTTAAATGACATGGCTGACCCGGTCCCATTCCAGTTGTTCACTCTCCCTCCCTCGATCACAACACTGGAACTGTTGTGTCACATGACTAGCGCAAATCTGGAGCTACTTGTGGAAAGCGACCTTCCAAATTTGACCTCACTGTACTTGCGTGTACCTGGGGGAGTTGCTAATCCGGAACGACTCCTGTTTCGGATTCTTGACAACTTTCGAACGACGCTATGCAAACTGGAACTATGTGGCAGCCCCCGGATAAGCCTTCGCTTTCCCGTCATGGACAAGCTGGAAGAGTTTTCTAGCTTTTCCAAGCACTGCGAGCTGGAAGCTGGGACGACCTCACTGGAGACGCTTTTGCCAAAGCTTTCTCGCCTGACATTAGCCAATCTAACCGCGGACATGTTTCGAAAATGGACTGAGAACTCCAGGTTCACATCTGGATGCCAATCCCTGAAATGCTTCTTATGTCAGGAAAGTGTCCGTGATTATGATCCAGATTTTAGGGTCGGTGTGAATTTGGAGTTGATGCAAAGCATTCACCTAACCTTCCCAAATGTTCACGAGTTGGAGGTGACAGTGCGTGGGACGCAAGTTTGTGGCCTCAAGTACCTGTTGATGGAAATGAAGACGTTGCGTCATTTTGGGATTCTGGTGGTGGGCTCGACGGTTGGACTGGACCGGGATTTTTGGGATGCATTGCTGATTGGTGTGCCGATTGACTTTGTCAAAAGTTTTCGGAGATCATCAATTCATTTTTGTGAGGATGGTCAGCTGACGAATCCAAATGTCCCATCCATTAAAAACTTACAAGGTAAATTAAGTAAACACCCTCTCCTGCACTTATACGTTTTGTCGGGTTTGTTAATTTTTATTATCAACTTTGTTGTTGTTATGCTTTTAGGACTGGGGTCTCTTCACTTGGAAACCCACATTCGCTGTGCTCATGATCCTGCTATAACGGAGCCGCTTATTTCCGACCTGATTTTTCTGCTCGCGCTGCTCAAAATGTCGAAATTGAGGAAGTTGGCTTTAGTCGGAAAGTTTCAAGTAAGCTCATGAGCCACTTTGTGGTTTGCAATAAACTAAAGCGGATATTAATTACATATTAAAATATTTTTATTTATTCGTTTTCATTTATTAGGCATCCGATGAAATGGCAGAGAGGTGGAAGAGTCAAGGACGCACACTTATCAGTGTGCGGAGGAATGAATGAATAAAGTATCGGATGCTTGCAATTTTATAGATTCGCTATTTGTACTAATTGTTGACTGTTTCGATTAATTCCAGGGTGACAATTTAGTGCTTACACTGACGTTTGTACAAACGATTAAATATTTTCCTGTGCTTACTTACTAATAAAACTATCTATCGCTTAGATGAAATTTCCATAAATTTGTAATTGAATATGGGGCACCAAGAGATTTCCGTTATGGAGTATTGAAGGAATGTTTGAAGCTACGTTAAAAAAATGTATTCCTCACAGTAACATAACGGACCGCATAGCATCCTTCGTATTTAAAAGAAACTGTGAAAGTGACAGACAGCCTTGCGAAAACCCGGGTTGGATTCCTACTTCAGATTTGAGGTTCCAGTTTCAAAGACGTCTCGTGATTTACTTTAAGCAGTTAGTTAATCTCTCCGTATTCGTATTTTAATCAGCAAGTCTCGTCTGAATTTAATGGAATTTTAATAAACAAACAGCTTTCATGTTAATAAAAATATTGAGTTTGCCATCTCGTACCCTTCAAACTTGATTATGCACAATTAAGCACTCAATGAAATTATAATTTTTGGCAACTTGAGAAACAGGCATTTAAAATCATTTAACAACAAATATAACTGAAAATCATAAATATGCAGCAGAATTTGAGAAGGCTCTCAGTTCAGCAGCGTTTAGGAGAATGGTCTGAACTAACTTTCACTCAATAATTAATTAAAAATGTCATTTTTCCGCAATATGCCAAATGTCGTTCGACTCATTGACAGGTCAAATCATTTTGCCATGCGATAAGTTTAATTGATCTTTAATCTGCACTTTATAAACACAGAAATCTCTCATGATACCCCAACCCTAATCACGCGCTTTTTTGGGGCTCTTTGCAAATGCATAGTTTAGATTGTAAAATTTCACTTTTGGGGCACTTTGAGAAATTGCACATGGGTTCCGAACCCCTCATTTGCGCCACCCGAGAGTGGTGTCATTCGACTCCTCAGGTCAAGAGCTTTCGATTGGTATAACCTTTGTTCCGAAACTACGTGACTCGTATACTGAAGAATCCCCGCGAGAAGAATAATATTGTCAATCTTCGGGGCATTCCAAAACACCTGTCTTCTTGTAACATACATAGCTTAGTCATTGCTCATTAAAAATGGAAACAAAATAATTATCCACTATAAGTTCATCCTAGAAAATCGTCTTGCAAATTGTTGTAAAGAGTTAATTTTATTTTTTGTCTTTCCCTCTACTAACAACAACATTTACAAACAATCAGGTTTACAAGTAATTATTTAGAAACATTTTGCTTACTTTAGCACAAGGTGAATGCATAAAAAACGAACGCATAACGAACGCTCGTTTCTTCGTAAAATGCACACACCTTGCTTTAGCATAAATTTATTCACATTTTAAATACAATTCCCCGTTCTCAAGATCAATCATTCTCCCCATGATCGTCCCCGTGCCCGCCATCTTGCTCGCCTTCCTCCTCGTCCTCATCATCCTCCTCCTCTTCTTCTTCCTCCTCAAATCCCATCTCGAATTGAATCCGCATCTTTGTCCCGTTCTGATAAGTTTCCACCCTGTACACAGAGTCCACCCTGTCGGTCTGGCTGTAAAACCGGAACTCCTTCAAACTCTGGCAAGTTCCCCAGACGCCACACTCGAGCCCGCGCCTATCGAGTAGAAGGTCAAAATCCTCTTGAAACTCGCCAGCAGCCAAATCCAACCCAATGATCCCAAGCTTCTCTCTCAGCTGAAATAACTCCAAGTTGGGAAAGAGCTCCGTGAAGAAACTCAGCGGAAGTTGGCTTCGCTGAGTGATGACCTTCAGCATCTTCACCGTAGGACATGTGACCCCCGCACCAATCACTCTGGACTGGAGTCCATGCAACAGGAGACATGACATGTCCAAAGAAAGACTTGCCAACCTTGGGAATCTTCGCAAGAATTGGACCAGTTCCGGAAGGAGCACGCCGGTGCCGCCCATGTCAATCGTCAAAGCGAGGTCCACCAGATTATCCGCCTGTATGTTCATCAGCACGATGGACGGGTTTCTTTCCCGATCAAAATAGGCGCAGTTGGACAACTTGAGATGCGTCAGGACTGGAAACGTGAGGAGTGCCTGGGTGTCTCCAGATTGCTGGGCATTCGCTGGCTGAGTGGTGGCGAATCGTTTAAGCTGACCACCGTATCGGGAGCAAATCTCCTGGACCAGAGCCACCGGAACGGGACTCCATTGATTCAGCAACGACACGTCCTCGAGATGGCGCATGGTGGGGAGTGGATGTTGGGCAATGTGGGGACTCAGATTAGTCACCTCCTCGGCTATTCGGGCGAATACATTCGCCTCGTGAAGGTGACTAAAGCAGTACAGATTTGGCAGGCTGGTGAGGATTCTTCGGCGGATGTCGTACGTTTCGATGAGATTCCCGGTGAGGCCCAAGCACCTAGTGTCCAGCGTGAGGTGACGAATTGCGCTCTTGTACTCCGGAAGCAGTTGAAGGGATCGCTCCAAACAGTTTCTCCAGTCAGCCAATTCTCTGCGTGGCTCGCCGATCCTTTGAACGCATGGCCGCAAATGGAGACTGCTTCCAACCAGTGGATGATGATGGCATCGGCCTGCTAAGGTGTCCGTGGCCATTTCCCTGTGGAACCGCTCCACCTGAACTTGATTGTCCCAGTATACCGCAACTGAGTTGGTCAGAGATCCAAAGTGGTCCTCCTCAAAGGATGGAGGGATGTGTGGGGGCATAAAGCGACGACTTTGGAACAAGTTGAGATGTTGATTGGGCTCCACCCGTTCCACATGGTCGAGGATAGAGTCCACCGACCTGGTAATCCGCTTTGAGACGCAACGGCAGTTGAGGCGATCCCGATGACCAAGCCATTGGAGCACCAATGGAATCACTTGCGCCAGGTTGGACGGGTTCACTTTGTCGCAGAGAATGTCTGAGAAGAGGGCACAGGACTCGGAGGCGTCGATCAAGTCCCTGGGATCCGGATGGTCCTCCAAGTTGCCGAGGATTTGGGACCATGTCTCGGCGGGCAGAATTGCTCGGGGGTCATTTCCTCCTCCTCCTTCGAAATTCATCTATCTTAATGCAGATATTGCTTCAAGGAAACTGAAGAAATAGATGACGAGATGTTCACTTTAGAAAGAAATAGTTGTGGTGAATGGAGTTTTGTCAAATTGTGTTCACCTTGGGCAGATTAAAAAAAAATTTTTTTGAAATAATTGAAAAAAATAGCCTGCACCTATTTAACCTTGTTTATTAGTTTTGCTGAGCAGTCCAACTCAGATGTCCACGGTGACGACTTTTTCACGTCACGATGGATAAGTAAGCTCATGATGATGTATTGTCTTTCTCACCTTTCCCCAAATTATTAAACGGGTTGCCTCTTGCAATAAAATGATAAGTAATGAATTATCATATTTAATTTATATAGGTAATTATTAATTCATTTGCATTGCCATCACATTTATAGATAATTATTTTCAGCAATAACGTCGTTTCAAGATTTCCGGCTCGTGTAAGCGCGATACGGCAGCCAAACATGCTTGGTCACGAGCAGAAAAGGAGAACAAACAGCCGAGCAGTTGTAAACATTTTGTTGTGCAGATGCATGAAACCTAGACTTAAATCCTGTCAGTAATTAAAATTATTACTTAATTGTTTCCAGTGATTGTAGTAATAAAACTGAAGAGAGGATGAGTAGCGGTGGTGCAGGTGTGCAACTAAGGAGGCCATTAAACTCTTCCTCCATCATGGATTGGATTCAGGATGCAAGGGCAACCGGATTAAGCTCACAAGCCACTTGGAAAGAAATTCAAAAATGCCACCTGAGAGCCATCCGACTGTTTGGAAATGTTTTTGGGACGAGTGGACGAGGAGGGAGCAGCACTTCACGCGAGGAGGAAGAAGGAGACTATTCCTATTATTTTAAGGATGGAGGCAAGTTAGGCCCTACTGCTTATCTGGAGGGTGGGAGCCATGAGTGGATGGCGACGGCCTTGTGCATATTCGCCATTTGCAACAAGTACGCCGAGCTGAGCACCTGTGACCCCAACGAAAACATGGAGGAGTATCTGAGTGTTTACCCACTGGAGGAACAGGAAAGAAAGTTGATGGAGTGTTTGGAGGAGTCTTCGAATGGAATTGTGACGACGAATGATCACTTGCTGGGTTACCAAAGCGTCTTGGAGGGAATCGTTAAAATGGGGGAGGGAAGGAGGAATGGAGTGGCGAACAGTATAGGATTTCAGGCGACTCGCTACTTTATTCAGGGCATCATCGCTTTCATGCTGGATTCCTCACAGGAGGACATTCCCAGTCGATCTCTGGAGTGTTTCCAAGCTGCGAGGGAGAAGGAGCCGAAGTGCTTTGTGTGGTGGCACATCTCCTTCCTCCTGACTCGGACGTACAAATTGGAATGGGATCTTGGGGATCTTTTGCAGCATTCCGAACAAGCGCATGCTCTGTCGCCACGGCAGATGAAGGTCCGCACAGGGCTTTGCCTTATTTGGGCGAGAATTGAAGATGGACAGGCTAAGGGGCTTACGGACTTATCAAAGAAGACTTGGCGGCTTATCAGGTTGGTATTTTCTAATTGGTAGGTTGACTTTGTCAGTGACATCCATGATACAGTTTTCTGTCGTTTGCAGGACTGTGGAAGGTGGCATGAAAAGAAATGTGGATCCTTCCCCGCTTCACCGGAAATGGGCAGCTAGGAAACTGAGTGAACTGATGGAAGGGGATCCAGAAATGAAGAATATGAAGGCAGCATTACCAAGCACCTCCAAAAGTGACCCCTGTCGTGAAAAGCAATTAGCATCTACTGTTTCCACCTCATTGAAACAGCATATAAAAGCTGCGACTTTGGAACCTCAGCCCCGGAAAGCTGCGACTTTGGAACCTCAGCCCCGGAAAGCTGCGACTTTGGAACCTCAGCCCCGGAAAGCTGCGACTTTGGAACCTCAGCCCCGGAAAGCTGCGACTTTGGAACCTCAGCCCCGGAAAGCTGCGACTTTGGAACCTCAGCCCCGGAAAGCTGCGACTTTGGAACCTCAGCCCCGGAAAGCTGCGACTTTGGAACCTCAGCCCCGGAAAGCTGCGACTTTGGAACCTCAGCCCCGGAAAGCTGCGACTTTGGAACCTCAGCCCCGGAAAGCTGCGACTTTGGAACCTCAGCCCCGGAAAGCTGCGACTTTGGAACCTCAGCCCCGGAAAGCTGCGATTTTGGAACCTGACAAGGCACCACCTGTACCATCGCGAAAAAAGACATCGAAGCAGGTTCCAAGTTCAGGCTCAGGTCAGGGTAAGGGTAACCAGGGTGCTGACGAATTAACTGCGGGCATGAAGGCACTGGAATTGTCTCCTGGAAGTTACGAGGCGATGTTGGATATGAAGTTGGAGGCGAAAATTGAAGATGGACAAGCTAAGGGGCTTAAGGACTTGCCAATCAGGACGGAGCATCGGCGGCGGCGTCTTATCAGGTTGGTAATTTCTAATTCACTGGTTAATTTTTTTTTCCGTTAATGATCTGTGGACGGCGACATGAAAAGAAATGTGGATCCATTACCGCTTCACAGGAAATTGGCAGCCAGGAACCTGAGAAAACTGAAGGAGGAGGATCCCGAAAATAAGAAGAAGTCTGCAGTTAAAAGCACCTCCATAAATGTCCCTTGTCGTAAAAAGAAAACGTCAGCTCCTCCCACTCCCAGCGCACCGAAGCAGTCCAAACAATCTGCGACTTTGGAATCAGACCACGCGCTGCGGCCACCAGCTCAGCGCAGTGCGTCCAAAGAGAAACCGAAAGAGGTTCAAAGTTCAGGCTCAGGTCACAGTAAAAGCAGGCCAGGTGATGACGAATTGGCTGCATGCCTGAAGGCGTTGGAATCGTCTCCTGGAAGTTACGAGGCGATGGTGGACTTGGCAACGGTTAAACTGCGAAATTTAGTTCGAAGCCTTAACGATGAGACGGATGACTGGCTCAACACAAAACTGGAGGTTGTGGGCATAGAGAAATTACTTAGGTTCGGTCGGTGTCACTGCAAAATGTGTACAATTAGCTTTAATTTGGTATTTTCTCATATTCATATTGATGAATTTGTTGGGAATCTTTTGGTGTACTTTTCAGGGAGGCTCTGGAACTAGTTCCGACCAACTCGAGGTACGAGATGATGGCTCTACTCAAAATCGGCGAGCTGTACACCGCGAGAGGATTGCCGAAACGGATCTCAGAAGCTAAGGACATTTTCCTGCGGTGCTACAAAAGGTGGCCAAAGAGCAGCATGGTCCTCCACAAAGTTGCCAAATTTTTTCATAACGTGAGATACATATTCCAGTAAACTTATGACCATGACCCTTGACATGCTTGGCGTTTGGCGACACATGCTCACCTATTAAGTTAACTATTGTTTTTATGTAACTTACAGAATTCTAGCGACATCGCCCAAGCGCGGAAAATCTACGAAGAGGCGATGCAGGTCGCCCCAGCCAACTTTCCCTGTGTAATGGACTACCTCAAGTTGTACGGGAGTGATCTCAAACAGTACGGCGAGATGGTCCAGTTAATTGACAGGAGCCTGCCATTTATTGTGGAACCCGAGCACATTGTCAAGCTGCTGATAATCAAAGGACAGGCCTTTTGGCTGCTGGGTCAAGAGACGAAGCTTGACGCTTGTGACGTTTGGCTGGAGGTATTCGAGAGTTTCCCAACGCTTGCATGGAAAGTTAAGGTACAATTTTTCACTTTACCTTGCACCTATTCCAATTTGAACCTCACTATTAATTGCTTCAGGACCTCAAGGTTAATTTGTGATGCGTTCCGTTTACCAGGAAGAACTTGCTTCGCCGAAGCCCTCGCCCCAGTTTGGTATAGTGGACATATCTCCAGGTGAGTTTCGCTATTTCTTCAAGAAGGCTTGTGACAAGCGGAAGATTTCCATTTCCGGGAACGACCCTGTCAATGTATTCATGCGAGCCCTGCAGAAGCTCCAGCGTCAGGCTCGTTCCTCTCGAACTACCTGGTGTGATGATTTCCCGTGGGAAATCCCCTCCTCCCGCGAGCCCAGTTTGGAAAGGGAAGGAAATCTGAAGCAGCAGACCGGAAAGAAACCTGATAGCAGCCTCCGTGAACATCTTGCTGAGACCTTGAATGTCAATCTGCGAACCAGGCATCGCCACAAGTAGCTTTTATTCATTTAATCGTCATTTGAACTCATGTCACTTAATTTAATTTTATTCGTTGTTCTAAACTAAACGTGATCGTAGTGCGGTATTGCAGAATGTAATTAGGGATTTACTCATGATGTATTGACTTTGTCTCATGTGTCCCCAAATAATTAAATGGGCTACCTTCTCTTGCAATAAAATGATATAAATGATTAACTACACAACACTTAAGCATTGTGTGAATTAGCGCTTTGTTCTTTCCTGTACTAACTGTGCTAAGCATTTACAACAACAATTAACACCTGTTCCATCATCCCTATATGGTCGCTGCATTTAGTATTAAAATTTGGATTACAAGTTTATTTTCTTGTCGAATATTTTTTCTGCTACTGTTTCTTTCCTTTAGTCTCGGTTGTAATTAGTGAGTGTGAGAATTGTGAATTACTAGAACAGGTAAAATAAAATATCTAATTAAATATAAATACTAACTACCAATTGTTCTGTGAGATCCTATATCAAATAATTTTCTGTCGATAATTTTGTAACAATGACATGTTTCATTCCTTATTAAATTAATTAGTGCGAGCTATTCGATATATGATGGAGCTAACATGGGTGGAGGATGGAGGTGGAGACGGAGCGGACGCCAACAAGGGGTACGAATGTCCAGTGTGCAAGATGACATTCCCGGAGGAGTGGAAACTCACTGCTCATCAGTTCTCAGAATTTGAGCAAGCCAAATGGGATATCGATGGGCAGCGTCAAGAGCCCCAGTACCCGGTCTGGAAGGGGTACGAGTGCAACTTTTGTCACAGGCTCTTTGATAAGCTCCAGGATCTTCAGCGTCACTACGAGCGCCGCCGCCAAATGATCGAGAAACGAAATATGGCTCTACTTGCAGAGAAGAAGGAATCCTTACTCAATAAAAAGGGGCTCCGGTTCGGAGCTTACATCTGTAAAATCTGTGACGATCGGTTCAAATCTAAGCGTTTACTAAGAAGCCATTCAAGACGAGTCCACATTTTCAAATGCGACATTTGCCAGGTGACGTTCACCATGGCCACCAATTTAAAGCGCCATAACAAACGCTTTCATTTGGAGTCGGCGTCAGGCTTCCAATGCGACCTGTGCATCTCTTCCTTTCGCACCCGATTCGAGTTGCGTGGTCATCGCATGGAAGTTCACGCCGCGCCCAAGCTCTACCAATGCATCTTTTGTGATAAGAGCTTATCAGAGAGTAGCAAATTAAGACTCCACATTCAAAGACACATTCGAGAAAAATGGTACGCTTGTTCCAAGTGCGACGCAAGTTTTGTGAGGAGGTGTGACCGGAGGCGTCACCAACGGCGGGTTCATCTGCGAGGCAACAAGCGAGCGTCGTCACATGACATGCAACACTTCCGGGTCACTGGTGACATGTACAAGATTGGATTAGAACTTCCACCGTGTCAAGTCAACTTGGTTAGGTGTGACCCTCAAGTTCCGGAACAACGCCAGCAGCAGCTTCGGCAGTCTTCAGCAAATAATTAATTAACATATTGTCTCTTTGCTCTTCCAACATTTCATGGATTTTCAAAATAACATATTATTGCTATGTTTGCAAAGAATGTTAGAATTTCCTTAAAAATAAATTCCTGTGTCAGCAATTTAATGACCACTTAAATTTTTTACTACCTTGCACTCTTTTTGTGTAAAAATCACTCTCGAAATAAATGTTCTTGATAATTTGTTGAAATTATTGTACATAAGACGAATAAAATGATAAACGACTGGCTATTATCATCACTTATGATATCAATCAAACATTTTTCACACAACATGAATATTGAATATTTGTGATGACAATTTGATGTAAAATTTCAACGTTGGATAACTAGCATTCGCCCCATGTCTTATCACTGCGTAGCCGCATGGTTTATCATGTCATCATCAGGACTAGGACTCCTCTCCTCTGAAATAAATCAGTAGTGGAGCATTAATTCTTAATTATTGACTATTATAATTATAATTAGTTGAACAATCTTATAAATTTAAATACAAAAGTCAACTATATTGGTAACCTGATCAATCGTAATTGAAGTGGTGGTAAATTAAAAAAATAAAGCTCTTTTTAAACCGACAAAATTATTAGCTGGCGATTAGCTTTAGCCGTGCCTTTAGTTTCACATGTAATTATTTATTAGTTAATTTGGCATTAATTATTTTCCCTTAGTTTCGGGGATAGTCAAGGAGGAGGTCGAGGTCACGATGCCGAGAACGACCCAAAGACGATCCCATGGGGGAGAAGATCAAAGTCAAGGCAGCGAACCATCAGGACGCCAAAGGTCATGGGCTGTTGCTGTTCAAGTGAAGAACGCGAGGATATCCCTCTCTCTTGGCGACCTGGAGAAACTTGGATTAGTTCCTGGCAGGTGTGAGGTCAGCTTGGTCAAATGCGACCCTCAAGTTCCGGAACACCAGCGGCATCACCTCCTGTGGCCTGCTGTTCCTCGCGACGCCATCACATCTACATCAGGAGGAGGAGGCGGACGCTATAAATGTGACCAGTGTCCAAGGAATTACTTGAGAATGAGCAACCTAATCGCTCACAAGAAGATCCATCTGGACAAGAATTGTTACCGCTGTCGCATTTGTCGCCAGCGACATAATTCCGCCGCCGCACTCAAGTATCACATGATGGCGACGGGACACAACGGGAATTTGAAGCGGATCCAGTGTCCGGGTTGTGACCTATCTTTCCCAAACAAGACTAACATGATAACCCACGCGAGACAACACACTGGAGAGAAGCCTTATCGGTGCTCCGTCTGCGGCAAAAGATATGCGAGCCTTCCGGCGTTGAATGTCCACGTGGGATACGGGCCACTCTGCAAGCTTGGGGCGGAACAGTATCGACGAAAGGTAACATGAGGTCACATGCGTAATGGAACAAAGTATTTTTTTAACAGCAAGATGCCACAATTAATTAAAAGTTCATTTGTTTGCGTTTGCCATCTTATGAACATGCAGGAATACCCTCAGGTTCGGCACAAATGTCACGTGTGTCAGCAGACCTTTGCTCTCAAGGAGGACCTTTCCTATCACTTGGGCTTCCATCGGGGATCCAGCACGAGCTCGACGTAGAGCACCGTGGCCGAGCAACGTCAATAAAATATCTCAGATTTTTTGTGTCACTACTAATTATTCATTAATAAAATTTTATTTCTGTACATTTTAAATATCACCCATTTATAATAAAATGATATCACTGCAAACTTGACTTGTTCTCGATAGCGTCGTCACCAAGGTTTTGCGTTCACATTTCTGCCTCCGTAACCAACTGAAACAAATTAATTATTTTGTTGCTATATTTTGTTCATAGAGTATCTATAATTATTTGTTAGCCTATTCATTTAAAGAAGTAGCCTCAAATTAGATAAGCCATTGCACTTCCGGTTGCTCAAGTAAAAAATCCTGCCACCCACAACACCGCATCAGCCTCAGATAAGATGGAGGAGGAAAAGCCACACGAAGAAGAGACGACGCCAGAGAAAACGGACAAGCAACAGGACGAGGTTGCCCCCGCTTCTCCCAATAACGGATCGGGCGACGTCTCCTCCACCTCCAATGGCCAATCATCCTCCTCTGCAACAAGACGCACTGCCTCCGAATCTCCGGGGATAACAACTCATCCGATCCGAAGCAGGCCAGGCTGAGCCACGTCGATTGTGGACCTTCCATTTCAAACGCTATCGCCTCCAGAGAAAGTGAAAGTGGGCGACCCTTAAGATCCAGTCACGTACTCCCTCCTCCACCCCCTCTCACTGGATTATTTGAAGTGTTCCAAAATCTACCCGAACAAGTCGTTCGTCAGTTGGAGGAGCTGCGCCAGGATCTGAATCGAGACCAGCTCGTGGATCAGATCGACTCCATGATGGATCCTGCTACAATGGCGCGTTTTGAAGCATTGTTCCAAGATAAACAGGCAGGTCGCGCGGGACTAGTCCAACTGCTTCAGTGGCTCTCCTCCATAGACAGCACGGAAGCAAGGGAATCTGTAGAAGTATTTCGAGCGCACTTGGTCGAGTTCCAGAATTGGTTGGAAACGCAAGCCTTAACCTCGAACTGCGCATCCGGAGGGAACGCTCCACAACAACTGCAAACTGAAACCACGTGGCTGGAAGTGATGAGGTTTCTGTGGCAAGTTGGACCGTTCACATTCTGGCGACTGGGATTGCTCATACACGACCTTCGCGTTGATGGAGTGCTGGATAGGACCTTGCAGGCTGTGGAGGGCATTCGCCAAAATTTCGACAGAGTGATGCAGGAGGAGAACCTGCAGCGCGTGCTTATCCCAGCGGTGGCCAACTGGACGCTGGATCAAGACAGGGAGGAGCTCCGGCAGCGATTGATTGCGTTGAGGGGGAGGCTGCGAATGGTACTAGACTGGATGGAGGAACAAGGGTTCTGAAAACTGGACTCTAAATTCTTGTATCAAAAATACTTTGAATGATTTACTCACAATTTCTGTATCCTCTCAGATGAATTTAATAAAATGATTGAGTATAGATGATGAAAAGAGTTTTAAATAGTCTAGTTTATTGGGCATTAATAAACAACAAGTAGACAAGCAATTATAATGGAAAGTGAAAGGGAGGGTGCAGTCAAAGGGCTTTGCTAATTAATTACCTTGGTTTGTTCAAGAAACGTTGTATTCAAGGTGTATGTTCAGATTTCTCAGGGTACCCCGTATTTTCTCAACTCGGAAATTTAAAGTAACTTCTAAAAATGTTCTAAATTTAACTAAACGAGTAGAGTAAGTAAAAGGTAGGTGCTGGGTATGGGTGGGAAAATTCAAATTCCTTCTTGTTGACAACGTATTTAGTCATCTCGGTCGCGAGATTCGTCTTCAGTCAGGTCGTAATATTGGAAGTGAATTCATTTCTTGTGTGGTGGTGACTGTGAGCCACAGTTTTGTCCGTTAGTTTTAGCCGTCGCTAAAAACTTGGAATTAAATAGGACAAATCCCCTTATCTCTACAAACTGTCCGTTAGAGACTTCGTTGTTTGGTAAAATGAGTGGTGGTGCAGGTGCAACGAAAGGAGACATTGTTTCCCCTGGGGAGCTCCTTCGAAAACTGTTCGAGAGTGGGACCGGCGAGTGGGAAATGGTTGGATTTGATGGACATGCAGTTAAATTCCATCGGCTGATTCTTTCAGGTAATTATTGATAATCGCTGATTAGTTACTAGCAGCAGTATGTAGTTTATAATGGATGCCATCCACTATAAACTACATACTGAGAGAGTGCCATTGGGGCGTATCGTGAGAATCATAAAATGATGACAAATTACTATGTTGTTTTTAAATGTTGTTTTGTTTATTTTCATTTTTATCATTTGCAGAGCAGGTGCCCCACTTTCGTGCACTTTTTTCTCACCGCGGCACCTTGGAGTGTGTCCATAAGCTGATTGTGGTTCCAGCGGAAATGGAGATTCCCGGAGGGGTTGTGGAGGCATTCCTCCGTTACGTCTACTATCAGGACACGGGAGCCATGGCGTCCAGTTTCAAGACTTGCGCGGACCTCATTCGCCTTGGGCATTACTACAACACTGCCAAGCTGGTGGAAGCTGCTGCTCAGGTTATGCAGACTGCTGGAGCCCAGCCTGGAAAACTGAATTGGTTTAGCGTTGAGGTCTTGTGGAAGCTTTACCAAAACGTGTGGTTGTGGGAGGAAGGGCACCCATCCAAGAAGACGCTGATGGACAACATTGTTGCAATTATTAAACGGTACTGCTAGACACGTACAATCAGAATACAATTATGTATGTATAATTTATGCCGACAATAATTGGTAATGTATTTATTTATATAATAACACTGGCTTTAATGGCATCTCCAATCGGACAGGTTTTGCATCAAGGGCCCCTCCGGTGTACTCCTTCCAGTTACCAGTTGTGGTGACCCGATGGTCCAGAGCAGTCTGATTGTGGCGCTTGCTAGGGATCAGTCTACCAAGGATTCACCATACATGTCCACCCAGGAGTTTTTAAGTTCATTCGACAAATTCGATTCTCCTTAGAAATCTTACTATTTCTTTTAAATACTTAAAGATTTGCAAGAGACAGAAATTGTAAGAAAGCGACCAATGATTTCAGATTATTTCATTTCATTGTACAAATAATTTTCGTTCGTAATAAAATGTTGACACAATTTTTAAATCGAAATATCAATTACCTCATATTTGGTTTTGGCTCAAACCTAACATTTATGAATAACTCAATTATTGTCGAAGTATTAAAACTCTTTTTGTACGCGACATGATTTCTTTTAGATGAATCGAATAGAAGGATTTGATATCCATGACAATTGATACAGTTTATTTAAAGTGCTGACATTTACGATTTGACTTGTTAAAGTGCTAAAGTTGTTATATGACTTGCTAAGACTTAAAAACATTGCCAGTTTCTGTAAGAGTGAATAGTAGAATGCACGAAAATGCAAAAGACGCCACCAATTATGGAAAGGAAATTAGCGTGTACAAACTTTAAGGTGGTTGTTTCCTTACAATTACAGTGTTTTTGTGGTTAATGATGTTAGGGTGAAACTGAGATATAACCATCTTTTAAATTTTGATTGGAAATTTTGATTTATGTTGTCTGAAAACCAGACTCGGAATAAGTAATTATTTTTTGGTCCGTTTCATTTATCGTGGGGAACTGTGAGAAGTTCATTTTTTCGAGCAACTTCCAATGACAAATTCGGGCGGCCACCTGTATAGTCCAAATGTATTTTTTAGTGGGAAGGAATGATGACACCAGTTTGACGAATGATTTGTAATGGAAAATCAAATGAAACATGCCAAAGGTATGCAATTAAGATCAAGTCTGCTTTTGTGTGAATCGTGAATCTTTTCCCGCAGCCAGAACATCGATAAGGCATCGTTACGTTTTACGTTACATTACGTTCACGTTTAGGTTAGAACAAGGAACAACATTAAATTAATTGGCACACGTTTAGATGAAAATTAAATGGAACAGAATGAAAGCTACTTGTGGCGATGCCTGGTCCGCAGATTGACATTCAAGTTTTCATCAAAATGTTCACGGAGCGTGCTGTCAGGTTTCTTTCTGGCCTTCTGCTTCAGATTTCCTTCCCTTTCCAAACTGGGCTCGCGGGAGGAGGGTATCTCCCAGGGCAAGTCATCACACCAGGTAGTTCGAGCCTGACGCAGGAGCTTCTGCAAGGCTCGCATGCATTCTTTGACAGGTTCGTTCCCAGAAATGGTAATCTCCTGCTTGTCACAAGCCTTCTTGAGGAAATTGCGCAGTTCTCCCGTAGAAATGTCCAGTTTCCCAAACTGGGGCGAGGTCCCCGGCGAAGTAAACCCTTCCTGGAAAAAGGAAGGCATCACAAATTAACCCTGAGGTCCTGAAGCAATGAATACCGATGTTCATATTGGAATTGGTGCAAGGTAAAGTGTAAAATTTTACCATCACTTTCAATGCAAGCGTATGGCAACTCTGGAACACATCCAGCCACAAGTCACAAGCGTCGTCCTTCTTCGTCTCTTGACCCATGAACCAATAAGCCTGTCCCTTAATGATCAGCAGCTTGACAGTGTGCTCGGGCTCCTTGATAAGCGGAAGACTCCTGTCGATTAACTGGACCTCCCCGTACTTTTTGAGATCACTCCCATACAACTTGAGGTGGTCCATCAAACGCGGAAAGTTGCCTGGGGCGACTTGCATCGCTTCCTCGTAAATTTTCAGAGCCTGGGTGTAGTCGCTACAATTCTGTAAGTTAAATAAATATTATAATTAACTTCAATGTGTTATCCTCTTTCATCCAGAATATGGATGGTCACACGTTTACTGAAATATGGTTCTCACGTTATGAAAAAATTTGGCAACTTTGTGTAGGACCATGCTGTTCTTGGGCTACTTTTCGTAGCACTCCAGGAAAATGTCCTTAGCTTCTGAGATCCGTTTCGGCAATCCTCTTTCGGTGTACAGCTCGCCAGTTTTGAGCAGAGCCATCATTTCGCATCTCGAGTAAGTCGGCGCCAGTTCCAGAGCCTCCCTGAAAACCATACCATTTCCGATTAATTACTTGACCAAAAATTGGGAGAAAACGCCAAACCTAAGATAATTTCCAAACCTGAGTAATTTCTCGATCACCACCACCTCCACTATTGTGTTTAGCGAGCCATTCGTCTCAACGTTAAGGCTTCTAACTAAATTTTGCAGCTTAACGGTAGCCAAGTCCACCATCGCCTCGGCCTGACCTGAGTGATCACTTAGAACATGCTTCGATTTCTTCTTTCCGGCTGGTGGACGCGGGGGCTGGTCGGGTCAGGTTCCAAACTCGCAGCTTTCCTGGACTCCTTCAGGGAGGTGGAAGGAGTAGCTTTCTTTCCAACCCCAGCGACACTTTTGGAGGTGCTTGGTACTGCTGCCTTCTTCTTATTTTCTGACTCCTGCTCCTTCAGTTCATCCAGTTTAAAAGCTGCCCATTTCCGGTGCAGCGGTGAAGGATCCACATTTACCTTCAGGTCGATTTTCACAGATCTGCAAAAAAACCAATGATACAAATATAATAACAAGGTGAAGGTCTTAAATCGAGGTCACATATCATTCATTAGCTTATAGTTAAGTTTTGGATACAAACCTGATAAGATCCAAAGTCTCCTTCGGCCAGTTCTTAAGCCCCTTAGCTCGTCCATCTTCAATTTTCGCCCAGATCAGGCAAAGGCCTGTACGGACCTTCATCTGCCGTGGCGTCAGGCTATGTGCTTTACGGGAATACTCTAAAAGCTCCGCAAAATCCCATTTCCGCTTGTACGTCCGAGTCAGGAGGAAGGAAATGTGCCACCACACAAAACAATTCGGCTCCGTCTCCCTCGCAGCTTGGAGGCACTCCAGAGTTCTACTGGGAATGTCTTCCTGAGAGGAATCCATCATGAAAGCGATGATGCCCTTAGTAAAGTAGAGAGTCGCTTGGAATCCTTTACTGCCCTCCCCTCCGTTCCTCCATCCCACCCCTCCGTTCTTCCATCCCTCCCCCATTTTAAAGATCCCGCCAACACGCTTTGGTAAGCCAGCAAGTGACCATTCGTCATCCCACTCCATTCGACTCCATTGGAATACTCTTCCAAACACTCCATCAACTTTCCTTCCTGTTCCTCCAGTGGGTAATTTCTCAGGTACTTCTCCATGCTTTCGCTGGGGTCCCAGGTCCTCAGCTCAGAGTACTTGTTGCAAATGGCGAATATGCACAGGGCAGTCGCCATCCACTCGTGGTCCCCACCCTCTAGATAAGCAGTAGGGCCCAACTTCCCTCCATCCTTAAAAAATAGGAGTAGTCCCCTTCTTCCTCCTCGCGTGGTGTCGTTGATGAAGTGTCGCTCTCTCCTCCCCCTCCACTTGTCGCAAAAACACTTCCAAACAGCTGAACAGCTCTCACGTAACACTTTCGAATTGCTTTCCATTCGGGTTGTGGGCCTAATCCCGTTGACCTTGGATCCTGAATCCAATCGAAGATGGAGGAGTTTAAGGGCTCCCTTAACTGCACTCCTGCACCACCACTCATCCTGTCTCTAGTTTTCTACTACAATGACTGGAAACAATTAATTAGTAATTTTAATTATTGACAGGATTTAAGTACTTTTTTCACCCGTATGCGCAACACCAAATTCAACTGCTCATCTGTTGTCCTTTTCTTTTCCATTTTCACTTTTCTGGTCGTGATCAAACTTGATCACATTCGTCATCTGCACGAACAAGCAACGTTTTTGCTGACCAGAATAAAAAAAATTAAATGGTTCCGTATTGCTTACTCTATCCACCAATCATTATTCGATTCTCTTGTTCATTATTAGGCATGCGAAATTGCGAACCACGGCTCATTTGGAAATTAGGAAATAATTATTTCACACAATTAGAGAACTGCAAAGAAATATTACGAGCTGCCTACTAAAGCCATTGTAAGTATAAAAGATGCAGTGTACATGTTTGTGAAATTCGGAGCAATGGGAGATATTGTTATTTCAATGAAAAATCCAACCAGGCGACAAGACTGTGTTGTATAGATCAACCCATAAACCACTTGTTGATCCAAAAATGATGACGTGGCCCAGAGGACAACTCTCAGTCAGCTGTCAGCTGTACTCTCGACTGTGCTATATGACATCCTGTTGTTACCGGGCTTAACATCTTATTTTTGACATTTTTCGGAAAATTATTACATTCATCAATATTCTGAAGTTAATTTAAAGTCTAGGTATATAAAATTTGAAGTGAATTCAATCTGACGAGTGAAATTTTATCAATTTGTTAGCTGTTTAATTTGCCACCATGCCGTCCTGTTGTTCAGTAGCCGGATGTGCCAACAGTAGTCGTCACAAGAAAAAACGACCCGAACTTATGCATCATTCGTTTCCGGTTCATCATCCGGAACTGCTGAAGAAATGGATTCATTTTTGCAAGCGGAAGGATACGTTTGACCCTAAAAATGGGAGGATTTGTAGCGACCATTTTTCTCCAGATGCTTATGATCGGGATTTAGAACATGAATTGCTTGGTCTTCCCCCAAGGAAACGGTTGAAAACTGATTCATCCCCTTCAATCTTCAATCCTAATGAAGCGTCTCCAGTGACAACTGAAAGAAGCAAAAGAAGCCTATCCCGTGATACAAAAAAGCTTGCTAATGATTGTCTTGTTCGGTGTATGTAAAGAGATGAGATGTTTAGACACTTTATTCGAATTGTTTGAATTTTAATTTATAATGATTGTTGCTTATAGCTTCATCTTTAGAAAAGCCAGATAAAATCGTAGAAGAGACAGATGACCAGGCCATTTCTGAAGACGCCGGTCCACCGATTTCAACGGAAGAAGATAACACTGCTCGGCTACTGGATAAAATCCGTAACATATACATTTACATTATGACTTCTAGTACACATTGCATACCATTACTTAAAGATAAGTCACTAAATATAATTTGCTTTTCAGATACGCTGGAAAAGATTCTTCAAAATATGCACCAAAAAGTTCTGGCGAAAGACAAGCGTATTGCCCTGCTACAAGTCCAAATTGGGAAAATGAAGTTACGGAATATTGAACTACGTAAAAGAATCAGCACTTTACCGCCGACATCTGTTCCACTCACTCGTCAACAGCAAAAGCGTCTCCAAGGGAGGAAAGTTAACTGGAAAACCGAAGATATTGTGAGAGCGTTAACTGTACGAAGTGTAGGGTTGAAATCCTACGAAACGGCAAGAAAATATTGGAAGCTTCCGTTGCCAAGTGTCCGTACGTTACAACGTTGGGCAGCAAATTTTTCGTGCGACGAAGGAATCTTGGAGGATGTTTTACTAATAATGAAAAATCAGGCCCATAAGATGCAAGAGTTTCAAAAACTATGCGCTATCTACTTTGACGAGATAAATATCGAATCTGACTTCGTATACGACAAAGCGCAAGATAGAATACGAACTCACACAAAGGCGCAAGTTTGCATGGTACGGGGCTTATTTGATTCATGGAAGCAACCAATATTCTTCGATTTCGATTTGAAAATGGACAAGCAACAATTAACTAACATCATCAATCGACTTGAGGATGCCGGATATCGTGTAATGAGTGTCACATCTGACCTCGGACAAGATAACAGGACGCTTTGGACTGAATTGGGAATTAACGAGATGAAGACGACATTCCAAAATCCATACGATGCATCTAGAGATATATACGTCTTCGCGGATGTACCTCATATGATTAAATTGTTGCGGAACCACTTACTGGACGACGGAGTAATTTTGGACAACGGAACAATAATAAATAAGTCATCATTTCTTGCTCTTATTCAGGCTGATGACACTGAAATCAAATGTTGTCCGAATTTAAATTCTAATCTGATCAACGTTACTGGAGCGGAGAGGATGCGAGTAAGACCGGCCGTTCAGTTGCTTTCTCACCGTGTGGCTATGTTGGCAAGAGAAGTCTTTAAAGAAACGCCAGAAATCTTCAAATTTATCAAACTAACCAACGACACATTCGACGTTTTAGATTCGCGTGTCCCTCTTCATGAAAAAAATCCTCTTAAGTCCGGCTATGGAATGAAAATTTCACATCAGAAACAGGTGCTTGAAAATTTCATTGAACAAATACGTGCATGCCGATTTTTTCTGCATGGTAAAAAGCGGAAATCTCTTCTGCCTTTCCAAACCGGATTCATTGTATCCATCAAATCAACAATGAGCCTCTTTGAAGATCTTCTAAAGCGTTATGGAATAACCTACTTACTAACATCTAAACTGAACCAGGATGCACTTGAAAGTCTTTTCTCAAGTATTAGATCTTATGGTGGCCCTAATCAGAATCCATCGCCAATTGAATTCAAGTACCGATTACGACTGATATTATTAGGATCCAATATGCGGCCACCAGGAGGGACGAATGTCGAATATGAGGAAAATTATAATATCATGAGTTCACAACTTCTTCAAAAAAATAAACTTTTCCCGGAGAGCGCTAAGAAACATGTTGATGGTTCGCAATATGTTCTAAACGTGCCGGATGATGAACAATGTAGTGATGATAACGACGGTGCCTTGCAGTACCTCGCAGGATATATTGCATGGAAAATAAAGCGACAAGGGAAAGGAATACATGGGACTCCAACTATTCACCGTGTCCACACAACTTGGATTGCTTCCATTTCCAGAGGTGGCCTGTTAACTCCTGAGCCGTACTTTTTTGAATGGATAAAAAAATGTGGTAGTTGTTTTAATTTGTTGGAAGGTTCCGGGTTTACCACAAATAGTTCCAAATCCTTTGTAGAGAAAATGGCACAGGATCATCCCGAGATTCCGGTAGACATTGCCAAAGAGTTTATAGCAATTCGTTTAAAAATCAGAACAAAATTTTTGAATACACACAAGGGCATTGTAAAAAGTAGAATTAACCAAAAGAAAGCGAAACAGTTTTCTCGCAGCAAGAAAAACGTCAAGACAATCTCATAAATTATTGTTGTAATTATCTCATCTTTATGACTAGTTAAGTATTAATATTGCTGTGAAATAATAATTGTTAACTTATTATACGTCGTAATCAACAATAAAAACATGATGAAATCATCTTTGTTGACTTCAGTTGTCCTCTAGTTCACGTCACAGTCATTGAGAATGGACCGCCACATTCAAATTTTCTCACTTGTCTCTACCTTTATATATACTATTATTCTATATACCTTGATTTTTCCAAGGTATATAGAATAATAGTATATATAAAGGTAGAGACAAGTGAGAAAATTTGAATGTGGCGGTCCATTCTCAATGACTGTGACGTGAACTAGAGGACAACTGAAGTCAACAAAGATGATTTCATCATGTTTTTATTGTTGATTACGACGTATAATAAGTTAACAATTATTATTTCACAGCAATATTAATACTTAACTAGTCATAAAGATGAGATAATTACAACAATAATTTATGAGATTGTCTTGACGTTTTTCTTGCTGCGAGAAAACTGTTTCGCTTTCTTTTGGTTAATTCTACTTTTTACAATGCCCTTGTGTGTATTCAAAAATTTTGTTCTGATTTTTAAACGAATTGCTATAAACTCTTTGGCAATGTCTACCGGAATCTCGGGATGATCCTGTGCCATTTTCTCTACAAAGGATTTGGAACTATTTGTGGTAAACCCGGAACCTTCCAACAAATTAAAACAACTACCACATTTTTTTATCCATTCAAAAAAGTGCGGCTCAGGAGTTAACAGGCCACCTCTGGAAATGGAAGCAATCCAAGTTGTGTGGACACGGTGAATAGTTGGAGTCCCATGTATTCCTTTCCCTTGTCGCTTTATTTTCCATGCAATATATCCTGCGAGGTACTGCAAGGCACCGTCGTTATCATCACTACATTGTTCATCATCCGGCACGTTTAGAACATATTGCGAACCATCAACATGTTTCTTAGCGCTCTCCGGGAAAAGTTTATTTTTTTGAAGAAGTTGTGAACTCATGATATTATAATTTTCCTCATATTCGACATTCGTCCCTCCTGGTGGCCGCATATTGGATCCTAATAATATCAGTCGTAATCGGTACTTGAATTCAATTGGCGATGGATTCTGATTAGGGCCACCATAAGATCTAATACTTGAGAAAAGACTTTCAAGTGCATCCTGGTTCAGTTTAGATGTTAGTAAGTAGGTTATTCCATAACGCTTTAGAAGATCTTCAAAGAGGCTCATTGTTGATTTGATGGATACAATGAATCCGGTTTGGAAAGGCAGAAGAGATTTCCGCTTTTTACCATGCAGAAAAAATCGGCATGCACGTATTTGTTCAATGAAATTTTCAAGCACCTGTTTCTGATGTGAAATTTTCATTCCATAGCCGGACTTAAGAGGATTTTTTTCATGAAGAGGGACACGCGAATCTAAAACGTCGAATGTGTCGTTGGTTAGTTTGATAAATTTGAAGATTTCTGGCGTTTCTTTAAAGACTTCTCTTGCCAACATAGCCACACGGTGAGAAAGCAACTGAACGGCCGGTCTTACTCGCATCCTCTCCGCTCCAGTAACGTTGATCAGATTAGAATTTAAATTCGGACAACATTTGATTTCAGTGTCATCAGCCTGAATAAGAGCAAGAAATGATGACTTATTTATTATTGTTCCGTTGTCCAAAATTACTCCGTCGTCCAGTAAGTGGTTCCGCAACAATTTAATCATATGAGGTACATCCGCGAAGACGTATATATCTCTAGATGCATCGTATGGATTTTGGAATGTCGTCTTCATCTCGTTAATTCCCAATTCAGTCCAAAGCGTCCTGTTATCTTGTCCGAGGTCAGATGTGACACTCATTACACGATATCCGGCATCCTCAAGTCGATTGATGATGTTAGTTAATTGTTGCTTGTCCATTTTCAAATCGAAATCGAAGAATATTGGTTGCTTCCATGAATCAAATAAGCCCCGTACCATGCAAACTTGCGCCTTTGTGTGAGTTCGTATTCTATCTTGCGCTTTGTCGTATACGAAGTCAGATTCGATATTTATCTCGTCAAAGTAGATAGCGCATAGTTTTTGAAACTCTTGCATCTTATGGGCCTGATTTTTCATTATTAGTAAAACATCCTCCAAGATTCCTTCGTCGCACGAAAAATTTGCTGCCCAACGTTGTAACGTACGGACACTTGGCAACGGAAGCTTCCAATATTTTCTTGCCGTTTCGTAGGATTTCAACCCTACACTTCGTACAGTTAACGCTCTCACAATATCTTCGGTTTTCCAGTTAACTTTCCTCCCTTGGAGACGCTTTTGCTGTTGACGAGTGAGTGGAACAGATGTCGGCGGTAAAGTGCTGATTCTTTTACGTAGTTCAATATTCCGTAACTTCATTTTCCCAATTTGGACTTGTAGCAGGGCAATACGCTTGTCTTTCGCCAGAACTTTTTGGTGCATATTTTGAAGAATCTTTTCCAGCGTATCTGAAAAGCAAATTATATTTAGTGACTTATCTTTAAGTAATGGTATGCAATGTGTACTAGAAGTCATAATGTAAATGTATATGTTACGGATTTTATCCAGTAGCCGAGCAGTGTTATCTTCTTCCGTTGAAATCGGTGGACCGGCGTCTTCAGAAATGGCCTGGTCATCTGTCTCTTCTACGATTTTATCTGGCTTTTCTAAAGATGAAGCTATAAGCAACAATCATTATAAATTAAAATTCAAACAATTCGAATAAAGTGTCTAAACATCTCATCTCTTTACATACACCGAACAAGACAATCATTAGCAAGCTTTTTTGTATCACGGGATAGGCTTCTTTTGCTTCTTTCAGTTGTCACTGGAGACGCTTCATTAGGATTGAAGATTGAAGGGGATGAATCAGTTTTCAACCGTTTCCTTGGGGGAAGACCAAGCAATTCATGTTCTAAATCCCGATCATAAGCATCTGGAGAAAAATGGTCGCTACAAATCCTCCCATTTTTAGGGTCAAACGTATCCTTCCGCTTGCAAAAATGAATCCATTTCTTCAGCAGTTCCGGATGATGAACCGGAAACGAATGATGCATAAGTTCGGGTCGTTTTTTCTTGTGACGACTACTGTTGGCACATCCGGCTACTGAACAACAGGACGGCATGGTGGCAAATTAAACAGCTAACAAATTGATAAAATTTCACTCGTCAGATTGAATTCACTTCAAATTTTATATACCTAGACTTTAAATTAACTTCAGAATATTGATGAATGTAATAATTTTCCGAAAAATGTCAAAAATAAGATGTTAAGCCCGGTAACAACAGGATGTCATATAGCACAGTCGAGAGTACAGCTGACAGCTGACTGAGAGTTGTCCTCTGGGCCACGTCATCATTTTTGGATCAACAAGTGGTTTATGGGTTGATCTATACAACACAGTCTTGTCGCCTGGTTGTGAAAAATCCGGATCCGTTGCATAATTCATTTTATTGGAAGAGATGATTATTAATTAATTAATTAAATGGGATCAGTTATTTGGGGAAAGGTGAGACAAAGTCAAAAAATTATGCTATGGCCAGACTAAACGTTGCCGATCCAAATATCGAATGAAGCCATAGATAAGCGAAAAGAGCGGGAATTTTTTTGAAGAGAAAGAAGGAAGTGTGCTCGGCACACATCTGACAAAAGGGACAAAAGGTTGTTGTTAATTTTAATTTTAAGTTAATTACCTATATTGAAAGAGAAACGACATTACATCAGGTAACAACTAGTGATTAACGGTACATCAAACATATCTAACTCCTTAATTAACTGAAATTGACTCCGTGTCACACAACAGCTCTCAGTTGCCAGTCAGGAATGATTCAGCAGAGTCCTTTGTATGCATAATTGATAATAGGCAAGGTGTAGGTTTCAAAATAATTTGAATTGATCTGTTGATGTGTGATCGTTTTAATTTGTTTTAGTTTTTTGCCATTGGTACTTGTGGCCTCTTTGTGACCCATTCACTCGTGATAAGGATGGCAATGTTGGAGCAGCAATCTCTCCAAGTACGAGATGGCGGATTGGAGGGGCTTACAGAGCAAGTTTTTGGAATTGAGTTGGTAAGCAAATTTTTTCAGTTAACGGTTGTTTTTTTAAAATTCAAACGCATCTGTGGACTATCACTGATATTTCTTACCACCTACCACCTCTGCCTTCCGTTTCCTTCAAGGTCCTGGAAAAGATTCTGAACCACGCCATTCGGAAGGATGACAGTCAAGTTTGCGGGTCAATCCTGGCTTCCCTGCGCCTCGTCCAGAAGTCCTGGATGGAGACCATCACCAAGCTGCTCCAAAAGTCCAAGGAACCGCTGTTCAAGTTGACGTTGACTGAGGAGAACTCTCTTAACGCACATGTTGGAGAGGAAGGAAAATTACTGGATCGGTTTGTGAGCGCCGTTAACAGCCAGCCCACTGTTCCAACGTTCAGCGTTGTGATCTCGACATCTGTTCTCCGTAAAGAGAATCACAGCAGCCTGTCTTCCATGTTTGTTCAGTGCGGTGCAGGTCTTGTCGCACTCGAAATGCGTATCACTCCGCAGGGGTTCGAGAATCCGGACACTCTCAAGTTTCTTTTCCCCAGCTTCTCGCTCCCAGGTCTCCGGAAACTACAGATAGATCTGGTTCAGTTTCCGATGGAAACACTACCTCAACGGAGTGACGACAACGTGTCCCACTTTACAAACTACCTATTGAATGTCGCTCCCGGGTTGACCCAGTTTGTGGTGACCTCATATATCGATGGCACGTCATTGTTGTATGAATTCTTGACCCTGCCTCCCTCCATCACCACTTTGACCTTGGGCTGTGACATGACAAGCGCAAATCTACTACTTGTCAAAAGCTCACTCCCCGCGTTGACCTCATTGACATTTCTCATACCTGTCCACAACTCGTATCCAGATGGACTGCTATTTGAAATCTTGGACAACTTTCGAAAGACTTTGCGCAATCTTACATTACACGGAAAATCGTATACGATGAATCATCCACGATACGTTACGTTCCTTCGCTTTCCTGTAATGGAGAACCTGCAAGAATTTTCCAACCTTTCCATCAATTGTGAGCTCGAGCCCGACATAACCTCACTAGATGAGTGTCTTCCCAAGCTTGCCCGCTTGAATTTGATCAATCAAACGACTGACATGTTTCGGAAATGGACGGATGCTGGAAAATTCGCGGCGGTTGAGCAACTTAAATTGCACTTGGCAAACGAAACTGTTTCGTGCGGCGACCGTGATTACTTACAGGGTGTGAATTTGGAAAGAATGCAGAGTCTACATTTCAGCTTTCCGAACGTTCGCAAGCTGGAGGTGACCGTCAGCGGGCCCACCGCATGTGGACTCAAGTATCTGTTCCTGGAAATGAAGCAGTTGACTGAGTTGGTGGTCTATGTGGTTGTTGGAACTAATACGGGATTTGAGAGCGATTTCTGGGACGGGCTGCTGATCGGCGCTCCAGTCACGTTTGTCGCAGCATTACGAGAGTCTCCAGAGTTTTCGGAGGGCCTTCAGTTTACAAATGAAAGGTTTCCGTCCGTTAGGAATTTGCAAGGTAGCGCCAGCTTCCTTTTTATCTCTTAATTTAGGTTTTATTTTACAAAACACGAGGTTTCCCTAAATTGTGATGTTAATTGTTATTTGATAATGATTTTGTAGAACTGAGATCTCTTTCTCTGGAAACCCGTCAGCTTCATGGATGGCCCGAATATTCGCTAATTTCTGACCTGGCCTTCCATTTTGCCTTACTGAAGATGCCAAAGCTGAAGAATTTGACTTTGAGAGGCATGTTTCATCTCCCTGTAAGTTGAGGCAAAATTTCATTTTACTAAAGTGCACATACATAATCAAATATGTTACTTGCTCGCACATCATTGCAATCCTATTTTTTGAAACGTATTTATTAAAATGACATTTTGCATTGTTTTCAAGGAACCAAACGGAATCGCCAATGGATGGAGGGGCCAAGGCCGCAAACTCCGCAACAGCGTTTTTTGAATGATATATTTTCTCACGTTATTTAGATTGTTGGACTAATTTTGTTTTATGCAAACTCTTCCCAAATTAACTGTCTCTGATTGATTTTTACAATGCTTATGCACTGACTGTAATAAAATGGACTGGTCTGTATTCAAATTCACATATACTTTAAAAAAATAATATTGATTAAATATATATATAATTGTTCCATTAATGAACATTCCATAATGATATCAAGAATTGTTTATTTTTGGGGAAATATGAGAAGCTCTGGTGTATTTGTAATAATAGTACATTTTTTTACAATCAATAAAAATTGTATTCGTGACTGAAAAAACTATAAATTTATAGCCCAGAATTGCAGTTAAATTTAACCACTCTATGCTAATTTGAAATGGTATTATTCATTCATTTTTTACATCCTTCTCGTTTACTCATTCTTTTCGGATTACTGTGATTATTACTGGTCTGTGAAAGGTGAGGAGTAGGGGCGGTACGAGAAATGTGAAAAAATGCTTGATTAAAATTGGTGACTATTTTAGAAAACCAACTTTACTAACCAAAACTAATTCATTCACTGTAATGGCTATTCTTCATGGTCTCCGACGTTGTGAAAGATATTAATCGTGGACATTTTGGTGGAGAAAGAAGGCAGCAGATTGGAAAGCATTTACACGATAAAAAAATAAACCTACAGACAAAATAATTTACTTTTGAGAATCAAGACAATTGAAATTCCTTCCACTCCATTCCAAAATTGCAAATGTATAACCCACCCAAATCATAACAGCATGTACTACATCAGTCAGTCTATGCCCAAAGTATAAATTTATGCGGAAACGTATAAATTTATGCGGTCCAGAAACGCATATATTTATAGGGTGACCGTATCAATTTATACGCTTTTGAGGAAAAACGGTTAAATTTATGCGTTTTTTTGGATAACCGTCAGAAAAATGAAAAGTAACAAAAACTGATGAAGAGTAACAATGTTTTTATTTTTGATTATTAATTTTAATAAAATTTAGAAACTTTTCATCGTGGCAAATCAAAAATTTATCGTTGCATTTTTTAGTAAAATCAATTTGTAGTGATGAGAGGAAAAGCTATTACTGATTAACATGCAATCAATATATTTTGAAACTGGCGGCATATGTTTCTATGGTAAGCATATAAATTTATACGGTCACCGCATAAATTTATGTGTTTTTGGACCGCATAAATTTATACGTTTCCGCATAAATTTATACTTTGGGCATAGACTGTCAGTACTCAGTACTACATGTATTTGCGATAAGAGCAACAGGTGATGATTGTTGTTGTGATTGCTGAGTAAGGTTAGTACGCAAGCAATGAATACGCTAATTAACTCACATCTACAAATGGTGCGTAGTTAATGATATCATTTTATTGCATGAGTTATTTGGGGAAAGGTGAGACAAAGTCAATACGTCATCAGCTTACAGATCGATAAATCGCTAATCATGATTACAGTCAGGAGGAATACCGCACTATGTTCACGTTTAGGTTAGAATAATCAACAAAAGTAAATTAGTGACACAAGTTTAAATGTAAATTAAATGGAACTGAATGAAATCTACTTGTGGTGATGCCTGGTCCGCAGATGGACATTCAAGGTCTCATCAAAGAGATCACGGAGCGTGCTATCGGGTTTCTTTCCGGTCTTCTGCTTCAGATTTCCTTCCCTTTCCAAACTGGGCTCACGAGAGGAGGGGATTTCCCACGGGAAGTCATCACACCAAGTAGTTCGAGAGGAACCAGCCTGACGCTCGAGCGTCTGCAGGGCTCGCATGAATCCTTTGACAGGTTCGTTCCGGGAAATGACAATCTCCCGCCTGTCACAAGCTTTCCTGAAGAAATAGTGGAGCTCACCCGGAGATAGGTCCACTCTACCAAACTGGGGCGAGAGCCTCGGTGAAGTAAGCGCAGTCTGGAAAGCGGAAACCATTACAAATTAATACTGAGGTCCTGAAGCAATGAATAGAGAGGTGTGAATAAAATTGGAATTGGTGCAAAATAAACTGAACAATTTCACCTTAACTTTCCATCCAAGCGATGGGAAATTCTGGAAAACCTCCAGCCACACGTCACAGGCGTCGTTCTTAGTCTCTTGACCCATGAGCCAATAGGCCTGTCCCTTAATGATCATTAGCTTGACAACGTGCTCGGGTTCCTTGATAAGAGGAAGGCTCCTGTCAATTAACTGGACCATCTCGTCGCACTTTTTGAGATCACTCCCGTACAACATCAGGTAGTCCATTAGACAGGGAAAGTTGGCTGGGGCGGCTTGCATCGCTTCCTCGTAAATTTTCAGAGCCTGGGTGTAGTCGCTACAATTCTATAAATTACATGAGAAAAAATATAATTAACTTTACGAGGTCATCCCTAAAAACCAGGAGGCTTACCAAACATTAATAGTAAGTTATTATTACGTTATGAAAAAATTTGGCAACTTTGTGGAGGACCATGCTGTTCTTGGGCCACCTTTTGTAGCACTCCAGGAATATGTCCTTAGCCTCTGAGATCCGTTTTGGCAATTCTCTTCTAGAGTACAGCTCGCCGGTTTTGAGTAGAGCCAACATTTCGCACCTCGAGTTACTCGGCGCCAATTCCAGAGCCTCCCTGAAAACCAGACCACAAAATTTCTAATTAATTACTTGACCATCAACTGGGAAAATATCAAACTAAAGATTATTGCCAAACCTGAGTAATTTCTCAATCGCAGCCACCTCCAGTTTAGTATTGAGCCAGTCATCCATCTCATCGTTAAGGCTTCGAACTAAATTACGCAGCTTAACCGTAGCCAAGTCCACCATCGCCTCGTAACTCCCAGGAGACGATTCCAACGCCTTCAGGCATGCAGCCAATTCATCATCACCCGGGTTACCTTTAGCTTGACCTGCTACTGAACTTGGAACATGCTTCGGTTTCTTCTTTTGCGCTGGTGGACGCGGCGTCTCGTCAAGTTCGAAAGTCACAACTTCCCTGGACTGCCTCTGTGAGGTGGAAGGAGCTTCTGCTTTCTTTCCATCTCCAGGGACACTTTTGGAGGTGCTGGGCAGTGGTGCCTTCTTCATCCTTTCCAAATCCTCCACCTTCAGTTCACTCAGTTTCCTTGCTGCCCATTTCCGGTGAAGCGGTGAGGGATCCACATTTGCCTTAAGGTCGCTTTTCACGGATCTACAAAAAACCGACCAATGATATAATTAACAAGATCTTAAATCCAGTTTACTTATAATTGACTTATAGTTTAGTTTTGTATGCCAACCTTATCAGATGCCAAGTCTTCTTCGGCCAGTTCTTAAGCCGCTTAGCTAATCCATCTTCAATTTTGGTCCAGATCAGGCAAAGCCCTGTGCGGACCTTCATCTCCCGTGGCGAAAGGGCATGTGCTTGTCCGGAAAACTCCAAAAGCTCCGCAAGATCCCATTCCAGTTTGTAAGCCCGGGTGAGGAGAAATGAGACATGCCACCACACAAAACAGTTGGGCTCCGTCTCCCTTGCAGCTTGGAAGCACTCCAAAGTTCGACTGGGAATGTCCTTCTTGGAGGAATCCATCATGAAAGCGATGATGCCTTGAATAAAGTAGAGAGTCGCTTGGAATCCTTTACTGCCCTCCCCTCCATTCCTCAATCCCTCCCCCATTTTAACGATCCCCTCCAAGACGCTTTGGTAAGCCAGCAAGTGATTAAACGACATCATCACATCTCTTGAAGCTACCTCCAAACACTCAATCAACTTTCTTTCCTGTTCCTCCAACGGGTAGACCTTCAAGTACTCATCCAATTTCTGACATCGACGGCTTGTCCTCACCTCAGCGTATTTCTTGCAAATGGCGAATATGCACAGGGCAGTCGCCATCCACTCGTGACATCCACCCTCCAAATAAGCAGTAGGGCCCAACTTGCCTCCATCCTTAAAATAATAGGAGTAGTCCCCGTCTTCCTCCTCGCGCGGTGTTGTTGATGAAATGCTGCTCCCTCCTCCTCCTCCACTTGTCGCAAAAACACTTCCAAACAGCTGAACAGCTCTCACGTAACACTTTCGAATTGCTTTCCATTTGGCTTGTGCACCTAACCCCGTTGACCTTGGATCCTGAATCCAGTCGAAGATGGAGGAGTTTAAGAGCTCCATTAACTCCACTCCTGCACCACCATTCATCCTGTCTCTAGTTTTCTACTACATTAACTGGAAACAATTAATTTGTTAATTTTACTTAATTAACGACTGAATGTAAGTACTTGTTTCACTTTCAATTTGAAACTTTCAAACAACAAATTCTGCTGCTCGTCTGTTCGTCCTTCACTTTTCTGCTCGTGATCAAACTTGCTTGGTTGGTTGTCGCATCGTCGTCGTCTGCCTGAACTAGAAATCTTCAAACGACGTTTTTGCAGAACGGAACGTTTTGTAACGTATTTACATCGAACGCGTCTAAAATGACATTTCTCTCTGGTTTAACGAAACACAGCCCATATGGAAATCGTGTATGTTTAATTGCGAATTACAATTGCAAATGATTATTTTGACCAATGACAGCAATGCAAAAAATACCTACTAATTACATACGTTTGAGATGCAGCTTGCGTGTTTGAGAAGACACGGGGTGCCTGGAGATATCGTAGTAATTTCAATAAAAAATCTGCAAGTGTTACATAATTAATTGCATAACTTTACTATCATTTCATTGCAAGAGAATAGCCAATTTAATTATTTGGGGCAAGTTGACACAAACTCAATAAATCATTATTATGAGCATAAAAATTCATCTGCACTTTTTTATGTAAAGGTAATTGAAATAACATAACATAATTTGTGTAAATGTAAATTAAATGGGACTGAATAAAAGCTGGAGCATGTATGTAATTTAAATTGTCAGTTTAACTGTGTGAGTGTGAAAAGATGGGAAGGACAATTGAGTGTAAAAAGTGGGAAAGGCCGAGGAAACGGAAGCAGGTGCTTGTGGTGAAAACGGATTTTGAAATTGAAGGACCGCCGCTGAAGAAGGAGCAAGAAGCTTATCAAGAGGAGGAAGATATCTCAAAGGAGCGATGCCTTATCTGTTCGGAAATTACGGCAGGCATCCTGCCAGCCCATAAATTTGATGGAGGATCTGAGTCAATCTTGTTGAATAAGGAGCTCTGGGCGACATTCATTCTTGAAAGGATGCTAGAGCTTCCAGTACGGGGACCCTTCATCAAGACTGGAAAAGTGCTGAGGTGACGCAAGAGTTGGCTTACGCTGCCCGCAAATACGACCTTGACCTATTAACAAAGTTTCTGGAGGGCGAACCAGTGTACAAGACTGTTGGGGGTAATGCAAGAAAGGGGCTCAACTTTTGGCAAAGGATTTGGAGAAAAAGGAAGAACTGAAGTTGTCGGTGGAGGTGAGAAAAGCACGCAACAAGTGTGGAGGATTATATAACGGCACTTGTGGAGTTGACCTTGTTAATTATTTTTTATTCGCGAATAATGAATAATAAAAACAAAACGATTTAATGTACGAAAGTACGTATTCCTCATTTGTTAAAACTAGCACGAAATTAAAACTTCTTGTGTTATTGGGCTACAAAATTTATTCATCAATTATATATATATTAAATTAAATATATTAAATTGGGGTGCTGGTATGCTGAGCAATTCTTTTGGATAATTCATAAATATCTATAATATTGAATACTGACACTGTCGGGGAAATTGGGCTTTTAATTACTAAATGCAGTTTTGCAAATAATAAACAATTACCTACTACATAAGTATGATCATTTTATTACGAGAGAGATAATCGATTTAATTATTTCGGAAAATATAATACAAAGTCAATACGTTAAAAGCTTACAAAAATTGCTACGTATTTTTTATTACACTAATTGAAGTTACAATCTAGCTTGTTAATATGGACCCTACTCTACATTTACGTTTTGGTATACCACATTATATGTACGTAGGTTACAACAACTGACGAATAAAAAAATAATTATATTAACAAGTGGTTGTTAAATACATTGATTACTACACACTGAGGTAATGAGGTAATTGTGCATCAAGTTTATTTTTCAAAACCTGATGTTGTCGATGGCCAACATGCAAATAAGTTTTGTGCTGAGGATGCGACCTTCCTCACTCCTCCACTTTGTGGCCATTTCGTGGGATACCTGGAAAGACAATAAACACCACTTGGATTGCAGTTCGTTTGCATGTCATGCTCGCTTATTAGCATAAAATTAATTAAAGATAAGTAATTATTGAGAAGAAATTATCTTAACTTAAATGGACCTTCGAAGTGGAGAAGCTTCAGCTTGGGCATCTTGAGCAGAGCGTGATTACAGGTCAGGTCAGAAATCCAGGGACTTGGGAGCAGATTGACTCCGTTGTAATCGCGCTCACGACCACGAATCCCGGCGCTACGGTTGTCTATCAGAATGAAGCTCCTTAGCTCTAGAACGTAAAATACAAAATTTAATACATATTCACTTTACCCCAAGATTTAAGGATGGGTTAAATCAAACAAATGACGAGTTACAGGACGTACCCCTCAAATTTTTAATGGACGCAACATTTTCCACATTTCCTCCATCCCCCTTCCAGAAATTCGGATCCTCCCTGGACGCAGCGATCGTTTCCAACGGAAGCCCAGTGAGCATAGAATCCCAGTAATCAGAGCTTGTCTCTATCGCGTCGCCAAACACTTTTAAGATTAGCTCCGTAAGCTGCCTCATTTCCAGGAACACCGACTGCAGTCCACTCCCGTCACTCTTGGAAACGTCCATTTCCAACTTGGCCACGTTTGGAAAGGAAAAGTTGATCCGCTGCACAATTTCCATGTTCAGGCTAACCAGAAAACTGTCCCGGTGATCACCTAAGACATTCGCGTCGACTACGCCGACCTTTAGGCGCCTCACGTCACCAAACTTTGAGGCTCCCGTCCATTTTCGAAGCATGTCGACAGTTTGATTGCATAACCGCACCGCGGTTAACTTTGGGAAGCAAGTCTCCAGAGACCTCAGTCTTGTCTCCAGCTCGGCGTTAATCCAAGTAATGGAAAGGTCCTTCAGTTGAGTCATGACAGGAAACCGAATCAAGCTGACGTTACGAGGTGGCCTGTAATAATAGTGGTCCTCTCCCTTAATGGCAAGCGTTTGTAGTGAATTACGACAATTATTCATAATTCGGAGGAATAGACTATGAGGAAATGATCCAGACCCCCCAAACAAGGAGAGTGATGTGAGGCTCGTAAGAGGGCTCCTCGCCAACATTTCCAGAAAGTCGGTGGTCAGCAGTTCGGTCCATACCATAATTTTGGACATGGTAGGAGGGAGGGTGACGTTATCAAAGACGGGCAGCTTGAGATATGGTGTCTCAAATGCGAAACCAGGTATCCGAATGTACATCTCAGCCAAAGCTAGCGCCCACTGATCACAGCTTTAACCAGACACACGGCTGCGTTCGGACGCTCCGGGTCTTGGAGGCCATCTCCACTTGTCCCGATCACCAGTGTCATATTCAGTGTGTGAAGATGCGGGAGTGACCACTGCGGCAGTGGCCGGCGCAAACGGCGACCCCTCTCAATAATCTGGAATCCTAGCTCGCAGATTCCGGGTCCGCATTGAGTCAAGAAGTTGGAGAAGCTCGGCAGATTTTCGGGGCTATCCAGGACGCAAACTTGAAGGAAATTGAGTGGAGGGACGCAACCGTTGATGCGGGATGCAGATGCGAAAGTTTTATCGCCGTCGGCCTTTTTTCCTTGATTCGCCGGGCCGACCTCGAAAAGCGGTTTATGGGCCTTCCACAGGATCTTGATCACGCTCGCGTTCCAACTCTTCTGAACAAGGCGCAAATTGCAGGCGGTCCGCTGCCCCAGTTTGTTGTCACTTGAAAGGATGGCGTGCTTAAGAATCTGATCCCGGACCTGGAAACAAACGACACCATTTAATGATAATGTATCCCGAATATGCACTCCACAATATAATTACGTAATGTTAATCATTAAATTTAAATGTCGTTTCTTTTTTTACCGACGGGTTATCCAGTACTTCGAAAATCACACGTTGCTCCCTCAGACGTGGGGATGATCTCGTCCCCTGCAGCAGGGAACTGGAAGTCGGGGAGGACGTGACCTTGGAACAACTCATTGTGCACTTTCGAAGTAACAAAACACTCACTCAATTAATTAAACTTTTTAGAAACTCTTATTTTTACAGGTACAAAAGTGAAGTGGTGAACCCTTAACAATAGAAAACACTACCAAAAATAGTTAACGAGCAACGTAACTTGGTTGAAAAGTCTAGTTAAACTAATGGATGGATCGACAATGAAATTCCAAAGTCTCAACAGTTCAAGTCGAAACTGGACTTCTGGCAAACTGGCAAGTGCAAGTTGGCAACTCGAGCTTCCAGTTTGCACCGGTTGGCGGGCTAAAGTTGGGGCGAATGTAGACACTTTATGGATATATATAGTCAGCCTATTTACATTATGCAAATTGACTTACGCCTATATTGAAGTGCAAGAAATGAAAGGATGAAGAATGTTCTATTTTTTACAAAGTCACGGAAATTCCGTGACGGAATGGTCGTTTTTAAATGTATGCAACCTGGTAAAATAAATCATAAAAATGTGTAATTACATATTGTTGTTGGTGTGCGTCAACCTGGCGTCCTTCGTCCGTCAAGCTAGCGTCCTTCGCCCTAAAACGTCAACCTGGCGTCCTTCGTCCGTCAAGTTGGCGTCCCATCCCAAATCGTCAACCTGGCGCCCTTCACCCGTCAACTTAGCGTCCTTCGTCCGTCAAGTTGGCGCCCTTCACCCTTTCTCCCGTCAAGCTGGCGCCCTCGCTCTTTCACCCGTCAAGCTGGCGTCCTTTCGCCCTATCACTTAATAGCACCCAGATTTCATCCAGCAAGTATCCTCTGCGTCTCCGTGGCAGATTCTGGTCGTTAATAATAACGGTGGGTGTGTTTATAGTTGTCCGATGTCATCTAAAGAAAAATAAACCGAATACGCTAACGGTAACCGTTTAATGACAACGGTATAATCAACAATTTAAAATAATTTTACGATATAATCCTTAACCGCTTATGGAATTTAGGCGTCTGATTTCTCCTAACGGCTTCTCATCATGCATTACCTGATATGCTCACAAGTTCAAAAGATCTAAGGGAATGGATAGAAACCGCTAAGAGATATTTTTTAAATAAAAAATGTGCCTATTTCCCAGATTGATTCCACGGCGCAAGTCTCCAGCAAAACACTAGAGTTTTTTGGCTTCCCGAAATTGACGCGGGAAAAATCGACTGCGTGGAAACGATTGAAAGGCTCGGCAGGGATTTTTAGCAGCGACAGATCACCACTCTGGTCACGGACAGCCGTTCGTGATTATTCTTGTGGACGGACGATACATCAAATTAACATACGTCGACATAATATACATCTTCGGTTATTTTGAAGCTGACGACTATGTGCTAACGGTAACGGCGATTTCAAAACAATGTACGCTTTATGCTCTCCTGTTTAAGTGCTTTCGAATTTCTACTAGAATTAATTCTCAGCACAAGGTTTTATTTCATATTTGACAAGCAAGGAGCGACAACGGCCAACAGTTACGATTTCGAAATCGTCAAATCATTCGGCGCCTTTGAATGTTCTTCATTGTACATATCTGAAGGCGTGCTAATCGGATCGCTTACAGTTTAACGGCAATAACCTCTTTTGGTTTGTATTTTCAATCCTCCAAACTGATTGGAATGTTTACATTCTGTTTAATCAGCAAATACCAGTAGTAACAGTGGACCGTTTTGATAGGTCAATGTGTGCTGCAGACACTTTGCCACATATTTCTTAACTTGTTGAGTATATTTCTCTTCAGAAGGCATCTGACAAATATAAGCACACCCACCATTATTATTAACGACCAGATTCTGCCACGGAGACGCAGAGGATATTTGCTGGATGAAATCTGGGTGCTATTAAGTGATAGGGCGAAAGGATGCCAGCTTGACGGGTGAAAGAGCGAGGGCGCCAGCTTGACGGGAGAAAGGGTGAAGGGCGCCAACTTGACGGACGAAGGACGCTAAGTTGACGGGTGAAGGGCGCCTGGTTGACGATTTGGGATGGGACGCCAACTTGACGGACGAAGGACGCCAGGTTGACGTTTTAGGGCGAAGGACGCTAGCTTGACGGACGAAGGACGCCAGGTTGACGTTTTAGGGCGAAGGACGCTAGCTTGACGGACGAAGGACGCCAGGTTGACGCACACTTGTTGTTGGTGCGTTTGCGCGATTGATAGTGGCAACTAAAATTATTTATTTTCTTTGTGGTCGTGGATGTTTCTTATGTTACCCCACTTTCAACTACATACTTTCAACAGTAACTTTATTTGTATAGGAAGCACATGAAGATATTTGATTGTCTGTATAAACAGTAATTAAGTATTTTAGTAATAGCTACACAGCGAACAACTCATTCGAAAAAAATATTTAAATGGTAAAATCTGCAGGCCATTCATTCGAGACAAGGTTCAATTTAATTCAACATAGCAAGTTAATTGAGTAATCGAATGTCAAGACAAAAGTACATATATGAGTATCCTCATCCCTCTTCATTCATTTTTTACGTTGAATCAGAATGCGTTCTTGACTCCTCCACCTTTCCGCCATTTCATCAGACGCCTGCAATTAAATTTACAGGAGACATTTAATGAAATTCAACTTGAAATTAGCTTCTGCTATTGCTCGAATACAGAAAAAAAATCATGGAGTTGATTTAATTGACGAGAGCTTACCCGAAACTTTCCCTTGAAACTCAACCACAGTAATTTCGGCATTTGGAGGAGTGCGAGGTGAAAAGTCAGGTCCGAGATGAGCGGCTCCGCTACAGAAGGGTCATGTGCGCAGCTACGGTGAGTTTGCAAGTGAAGATATTTCAAGTCTAAAAAAGGATAAAAAAAAGTTATAGAACCGAAAATTAAAAATTGCATAAAAACAAAGTCGAGTAAAAATGTCAATGCACTGACCTTGCAAGTTTTTAATTGTGGGGACACTACTCTCATTCGCGAGCTGGGCGTCCTCCAAAATCTCAATGGATCCCCGAGACGCCTTGACAAAATCAATCGGCGCACCAATCAGCAGCGCATCCCAAAAGTCCCAATCCAAGCCAACCGTGGAACCCACCATCACAACCTTCAAGCGCACCAGTATTTTCATTTCCAGGAACAAGTACTTGAGTCCGCACACTTGCGTCCCACGCACCGTCACCTCCAAATCCCGAACATTTGGAAAGGTCACGTGAATGCTTTGCATCATCTCCAAATTCATACCGACTATAAAATCCGGGTGATTGACACGGACATTTTCCTGAACTGGGAGGCATCTCAGGGTTTGGCAACCGGACTTGAAACAGGGGTTCTCTGCCCACTTTCGAAACATGTCAGCGGTGACATTGTCCACGGTGAGACGAGAAAGGTTTGGCAGAAGCGTCTCCAGGGATGCTGTCCCATCTTCCAGGTCGTAGTGTATAGAATCGCTAGAAAACTCTTCGAGCTTCTCCATGACGGGAAAGCGAAGGCTTGTTGTAACAGGTCTGGCAGTATCCCGGTTGGCTTGGCCTTCCAACATCAGTTTACGCAGTGTCGTTCGACACTTGTCTAGAACTTGAAATAGTAGCCCATCAGGATAACCATTACCATGTGGGACCAGTAACGCTAGCCAGGTCAACTTTGGAAGGTCGTTCTTCAGAAGGAGCTCAAGATGTGCACCGCTGCTCAGCGCACATGACAAGTCCAGCGTGGTGATGGAAGGAGGCAAAGTAAACAACCCGAATGGCAACGGACCATCACCGACGTAATCAAGGCTGCCGGGTGGAATGACGAATTGGGTCAACGCCGGAGCCGCACTCAACAGAGAATTGACAAAGTGTAACACGTTGCTCCCGCCTGCTGGTTCATAGAGTTCAAGATCGGACACGTTGACGCACAGTATTCGGAGGTTCGGCAGTTCAAACTTTTTTGGAAAAATGAATTCCAGGCTGCGGGCAGGGATGTGCAGTTCCAATTCAACTAGACCAGCCCAGTGAACCAGCATTTTGGACAGGTCGGAGTGATACTCTCTCAGGAAAGAATTGCCCAGGATTATGACGCTGAACGTTGGAACAGTTGGTTTTGAGGCAATGGCGTGCAGGAAGCGTTGCCGTAGCTTCCCGTCCTCGTCCACACTTTCTCGGATAGAGGTGTCCCCATTCAGCACCAACGTGAACAGAGGTTCCTTGGACGTTTGAAGCAGTTGCGTGATGGTCTCCAGCCAGGATTTCTGGACAAGACGCAGAGAGCTGATATATGATCCGCAGAGTTGCCCGTTGCTCCGCCGAATGGCCCAGTTCAAAATCATTTCCTGGAGCTGAAACGGAAAAGGAAATCGGAAGGAACATGTAAATTGAGACTGCAGCCAGTCAGTAAAAGTGAAGCAATAAAAATAATTAAGGCATTTACACAATCTAGTTAATTAAAACCATCAATGTTAAATTAATGAAGAGGAGGAAATGCGTCTTACAAAATCGATACCGAACACTTTCTGCGCCAAGTTGGGGATGTGGGCCATTGTCTGGTTCTCTGGAGCTTCCTGCGCCGCCATCACTCTTCGACTAAAACAAAAAATACCGTTTTCTGAAACTGCCAACATTACAACAAAAAATGCACTTTTAGCGTAAATTAATGGAATAATGAAATAACAGTATTCCAAAAAATATTCAGAATTATTGTAAGACTCACTGATAACCAGTGAGCTGATATTCTTCTAGAGTATGCCACTGTGGAAAATTTTTGGTCCAAGAAAAAGTTTGTTTACTCTGCGCTGGGCCGTGTAAATAACTGAATTTATAAATGTTAGCAACGGCACTCCATCTAAAATGTAGGTAAAAATGACCGTAAAAACTGTAGCACAGAGTAAACAGCCACAATTTCTGGACCAAGTTTTATTATTTTTGAATGGGGTTTCCTTGTCTATTTGCAATAAAACGTCATTGCTGATAGATAACGCTCACCTTTTTAACTACACGTGTGTAGGTTTTTAAAACTTAGCCTTCTTTTAATTTAAGTTAACTTTTAAAAAAACGAGAAAGGTGTAGTGTAAACCCTTTAGAAAAAACTACCGAATACACGTTGCATCATTTAAAAAAAACGGACGTGGAAATTCTTACAAAACACCCTGTAACACAACTTTTTGCCGAAATACTTTCTGGACAAAAAATCTGAGCGATCCTTTACACAAAATCTGAGCGACCCTTTACACAAAATCTGAGCGACCCTTTACACAAAATCTGAGCGACCCTTTACACAAAATCTGAGCGACCCTTTACACAAAATCTGAGCGACCCTTTACACAAAATCTGAGCGACCCTTTACACAAAATCTGAGCGACCCTTTACACAAAATCTGAGCGACCCTTTACACAAAATCTGAGCGACCCTTTACACAAAATATGAGCGACCCTTTACACAAAATCTAAGCGACCCTTTATAAAAACACGCTTTATAAAAATTTTTAACTGCTGATACTATCAGGAATTGTGAGTCACAATTCCAGTTACAATTTACTATCAACGAGATTTAAACTAATTAAATTGTGCACATGGAGAGCAGAGCTACCTCTTTAACTTGGATGTCACAGTCATCGTCGACCCCTCCTCCCCTACCAGTGGTAGGTACTATATGCACGTCCGCACTCTGCGCGGTGGTTAATATTAAAAATAGTTTAAAACATTTAATTAGTTTGCCACATGCTGCTGTGGGCATTGACTTACTGCCGTAACAGTTACTAAATGGTTTTTACTCAGTTGGCGAAACTCAAATCTAGGTAGGTTCATTTATTTCCGTGTTCTGTATTTTTTTTTGAAAGTGGGGCACTCTGAGACTCTTTCGGGTTTACAGCAATTTGTTATAAAATTATCTACTTTTTTAGAGTTTGAGCACTTTTTTTCCGAAATTTACTAAAAATTGGCTGGAGCTGACCTGATTCGGATTTGTGCCGTCAGAGTCGAATGGGGGAGTTCCGGCGCGCCCGGGTCACCTCCAAAAATTGGCCTCGTTCAGGTGTGGCGGTTGTTTGCAAACGAGTTTAAGTTGAAGTTTTTCTGAAGAATGGGAGCTGTTGCCAGATGTAGCACTCGTGACGTATCATCATCAAAATGTAGTTAATGTAATTAATTAGTTAATTAATTGTTAAATATACTGGTTAACCTGTATTGATGTTTCTTTACTGCGACAGTTTTTTGTAGGCTGATTTGATATAATTTTTTTTGTGAAAAATAATAAGAACGGGAGCCTGTTGGCAACTGATTGAGGTCACGATTATAAAAGGATGTTTTACTTTTACTTTACTTTACTTTTTGATTCATGTGAATTTGTAAATAAAATGCAATTCTTGGAGTTCCCCAAAGTAATTGGCCACACTGTTATTTTGACAGGAAACCAACGTGGATACTCACTCATACGGCCAGCAGTGCCAGCACCCTTACGTTTGTATCCTAATAACTATGTATTCTTATTACAAAAATTTTGATCTCAAGAAAAATATAAATCTTTACTAAGTACCAACTCGATGATGCCTTATCATTTTACTCTGTCAGTACAAAAGTTCCTCCCCTTACGTATTTACAGTACAAGAAAAAAGTACAAATATAAGTACTTACTTCATATTATCCTACGCCGCATTGGTGTCACAAATATATAAATACATTGTAATGTAAACTAGGACGGGTGTAAACCCGAATTATAAAACTACCGGAAACGTGTTATGTGTGAAATTGAGACGCTTGACACTTCGTTTACCTTCCCAAACACTACTCTTAATTTTTTGTGGACGAATTTCCGAAATAATATATTTTGACCCTTTGGTGACCCTGTGACCCCTAAGGGTCATGGAGTCACCACTCCGACAGTTGACCGAATTGACCCATGGTGTCATGACAAAAAATTATCAGCTTAAAATTCTCTATCAGATAAGCGAATAAAAATTTTTGCCTATAAGGAAGTATGGGGGACCTTACCCCCCACCATTCCCCTGGGGGTAGGTAGGGCCTGGAAGCCCAAAATCAATAGCAAACTTACTTTTGCCCTAAGGTACCTCCATACAAAATTTGGACCGAATCGGTCAACGTGGAGAGCAGTAATCGTGTTCACAGACACACAGACATACGGACACACGGACACACGGATACACAGACACACAGACAAACAACTTAATCGCATTAACTACCTTTCAAGCATTACATGCTTCCGGTAGTTAATAACACTATACAATGCCAATCTGAGTTCCATCAAATTATTATCAACTTACAACTACCATCAATTTCCTCTATTTACATCGTTACCGATTTACCCGTAACTATTCACGCATATTTCGTGTGTCACGCTCTTGTAGTAGCCTGCATTCGGACAAGTTGCTAGCATCCTTAAACAACTGCGCATATCCCTAAATACCAATATTTTTAAAAATGTGATTTGATACATTCTCATTCTATTAGATTTTCAAAGGTAATCATTTTGAGAATTTATTGTTACAAAAACATCAAAAGCTTTTTCAAAGATTCATTACCCTGGCCACATTCACTGAGGGTCTATTGGTTAAATGGAATAATTCCACAGGTCGTATGGAGCCTAGTGAACATATTCCATTTGCGCATCAACAGCTAAAGATTAGAAACCTTACATTCGCTTCCCCACTTTTATCACTTTGACTCAGCGGAAATGCGGGTACATTACACAAGAGGAAATGGAGTCAGCGGGAAAGATTCCAGTCGTGACATAATACTTATTAGAAACTATGCTCCTCTTGAAGTAAAATTTTGGTACAATCATCTTTATCGACTTTCTCACTCCGTTGAATTGTTTCGATCTTTCCAATTCGCTCGCAGTAAATATCTTACTGCTCGGTAAATTACTGTCGTAAATATGATGCACGCTGCGGTCACTACAATATGTAGAGACGTAGAATTATTCTATATTCTACCTAGAATTAGGGTGAACGTAATACAGAAGGATTTGCTTAGAATGGTTATTCATAGAAGTTGACTCAAATGTTTCAGCGACGGACTTGATCATCGTATCATGAGCCATTATTCGTAAGTTATTGATTTCGTTGGATATTTATAGCAATAAATAGATAAAATAAACTACCGCTACTATGGCTTGCTTGGTATGTCGAGCAAAGTGAGTGCAATTGTGCTGACAATGATCTGATTAATTCATATAATCATTAGTGAGCAGATTGTTGCACATGATAAATAGCAATTAATTCTATGTACAAAATGTGTGTGGTTTGCCGTGACATTCTGTAAAATCGATTACACATTTCTATAATTTCGCATACTAATACGGTTTGGTAACATTTATTTTTAATCAATATGAGGCACAAAAATAATTGGTTTTTGGTAGTGCGCACGACATGTCGATTCCAGCTTAAATTCGGTTTAAACAATAAAGCGTAATGTAACTAGTAAGGTGTAAACCTTGAATACATAACTACCGGAAGTGTGATATTATGCCCAATTGACAACCGAAATGCACATTTCACCAATTTCAATATGACATATAAGCTCAAATTGAACCTTTCGTTGGATTTGCACAAAAAAAATTTCAGGTCGGACACCCCTCCCCCTTTCAGACGCCACCCTGGCGATTGGGAAGTGATTTGACCCATAGTGCTTTGACGAAAAATGATTGTCTTGAACCCCTCTATCGATTTGTATAATAACATTTTTTGGCGATATGTTGACCCCACAGCCCCTGACACGCCGACCTCCCTACTTCCGGTCATTGACGACGTACATGGCTGAAAATCAATAGGGAACGTGTCCTTGGGCAAAGGTACCTCTATGCCAAATTTGAGCCAAATCGGTCAACGTGGAGGGAAGTTAGAGTGTTGACGGACAGACAGACAGACGGACAGACGGACAGACGGACAGACAGACAAACAGATCAATCGCTATAACTACCTTTCAAGCATTTCATGCTTCCGGTAGTTAATAACTTTGCTTTTGAAAAGTATTTCGTCATTGCTATATACAATATCATTGTGTATACTTTGTCAGTCGATTGCTGAATAAGTACATATTACAATTATTCACTATAATATTTAATACTATTATTGCAATCATTGCACTGCAATTATTTTTATCATAAAGCGAATTTGAGTGCCATCAATTATTTACATCATCTTAGCTTTTGTCTCCAGCATTTAAGGAATTCATGTACCCATCATAATTCAAAATCTATTAAAATTGTGCTCAGAGATTTCGAAACGTTTACGAAACTTAATCAATTGTCGGATGGTTTCAAAATCACAAATCAAACTTTGTAAATTTCACGTTTTATAACTACACGTGGCGCCATTTGTTTCATCGTACAAAAGCCAATGTCTCCGTTTGGCACGTGTAAAGAAAATAAATAAGAAATTAGGTGTCAATCTTTCAACATTTGTATCATTTTTGAGTCCCAAAGATTGTATTTTTGGAAAACATAACTTTCCATATAATATGCAACGATATACTGGGCATGTGCTATTGTATGGCTTATATTTTGAGGGAAAATTGCCGTCTCAAGCAATGAGTATTAAGATTGTCCTTGACAACAACAGCTCGTCCAATATTTCTAAAACATCAACTTGATAGTCCAGAAATTCCTCCCCTTACATACTCGCTCGTGTATTGGGCAGAGCAGTCCACGGTAACGGTTAGAAACCGTTGGATGTTAAAATTGTTACATGGTCCACGTGACACATCATTCGACTTGCCAATGGTTCCTGAGTGCAAATCATAAATAATTTTTCATATCATGAGGCTTTCTAAGTGTAACTTACGGCGCTTTAACGGTGTTTTTAAAGGAAAATAACATGCACGGCAAAGGGCTTCATAGTCATTTGGCTTCCCTCTTTGCTAGCGGAACCACAAAGTGAAAACATTTGTACATAAACGAAGAACTACTTTAAAGATTGTACAATTGTACTTCATTTCGAAATTAGTGGCAACTTTTATATATCGATTTTGACATACATTCTGTCTAGGTTTCGCCTTCAACATTTTCATGTCGTCAAAAATTATCAACTTTCCGTGGCCATCGAATTTATCGACATGCAATAATTCAGTATCCTACAATGCAGATTAATATAGTGGTGAAAAGCCCATTAATTTCGTGAGGTATGTTATTCGCTCTTTTAGGAAGTCAATGTCTACATTTTAAATGATTAAGCCGTGTCTACGTATTCTCATCCCCTTGCATTTCCATAAATAATCATATTTTTATAGAAAAATATGCTACAAAAACATCAAAAGTTGTTTTTAAGCTTCATTTCGTTAGACTATTTGTAAAAATGAAATACTTCCACAGGTCGCATGATGCCCATGTCTTGCGAGCAGTTTCCAAATGCATATAGAAACCTACGGATAAGATAATTTACTCTCGGCGCGGCTCACAAGCTACACTACGGAACAGATTCGGTCGCTTCATTCCAAGGACTCATGTTTGGTTTTGCTGTGATGGTATTGACCATTGCCTTTCCAATAGTTTACGGCTGCAACAAAAACTATTTTACGCTTTGCTCTTACATTAACGGTCTTCTCGACTTACCAGACAAATTTAAGACAAACTCGGCCGCAAAATGCAGGAACCAATCTTTCGTCACTCAAGTCAACTTTGCCGCTGTAAACGGCTTGTATGCCACTTGCTTATCGATGCCACTCTTGTTTGTATTTGGTCTTCATAGACTTGAACCTTGCAGAATATCACTCAATGGTTATTGGCTACTACCGGAATGTAACTCGTATGTCTTTACGAATAACCTGATCTTGCGAATATATAATTTTGGGTTAAAAACTCTCGTCCTGATTACAAATTACTGGATGTGGACATTTGTGCTGAATGCCACCAGCAGGATGGTTGCCAACGTGCTACTGATATGCACAATCAGTATTTGAACTGATAAATGGTATCAAATTTCCAAAATAATTAAAGAATGCTAAGTTTCAGATTTTATCAATTTACTTTAAATTTCTAGATTTCTGGATAGGTTTTGTAGCGGTAAGGACAGCGCATTTCAAATCTCGGTACAATATCGAGCGCTTCAACTTCTTGGCATACTAATGAATGAGATACAACAGCGTGTTGTGGTCACCCCGTTTGTTGTAGGAACTGTTTCCGTTTTAGCAATATTTATGATTTTTACAATGGGGTGCATGGAACAAATATATACGCAGTCCGTGAAAAATGGGCAGGAAATGCGGCTACATTTCGCAAGAGGAACTGTAGCTGCAAAAGGTACTCGTCGTGAAAGAATAGTTATTAGAAGCTTTGCTCCTTTCAAATTAAAATTTGACACCATCAGCTTTATAGATGTTCTCACTCCGTTAAATTGTGTAGATTTTTCCTATTCGCGCGCAGTAAATATGTTACTGCTCGGTAAATAGCTATCGTAAATATGATACCTGCTGCTGCCATTACGATGTGTAGAAACGTATAATGTCAATAGAATGTTGTTTGGCGCTGCTACACGACTATTTATGCACTCTGTCCACAGTTCTTTCTGATCTGGTGTTCGACCAAAGTTAACAGACGATGAAAATCGTGGCCGGATTGATTCCTTAAATAGACGAAAACATCGTTGGGAAGAATTTTCTTTGTCAAGTGGGCAGGGTACGATTTGCCTTGTGTGCAATAATGCACTGATGTTTCACTGACTTCTAAATGAAATATAGCCTTAACTCTCCAATCGTTCAAGCCTTCGTCTTCAGAAATGTTCACTTCGTCCCATTTTAAACTCCTTCGGTGAGATCAAATTACTCGTTCATTATCGGAATCCATTTTAGATCTTGTCAGCTCTAGTGCTAGGGATGAATTGCTTTAAATTGCTTGAAAAACTCAGTGGAAAGCTTATTAGTATGGATGAAAATTGGATGAAACTTAATTACCATAATATGCAAATGTCTCAGTATACCATAAATATGACTCTATGGCCAAATGAGTCGTAAGATTTTTATATGATTTCGGAATCTAAATATCAACGATAAACCCGCTTTATTATGGACGAGAAAATACATGCGATAAAGACTAACCTGATAGTCCAGAAATTCAGCCCCTTACATTTTCGCAGCAACGACAAACATATAAAAAATAATTATTTATTTCGACAGCATATTATATCCAAGCTGCCGGTCATTATTAAAAAAGCTATTATATCTCAATTTAATAGTATTAAGTCCTTTATTGAGATTGTGTTGTCCGTGTGTCTGTTTGTCCAACTGTACACACGATTACAGGCAAACCCGACGGCCGAGCTAGCTCACTCTTGACATGTAGGTACATTATGCTACGGGTAATGCCAAGTTCATAGATGGGGCAAAGCGGTGGTCCACAGCCACCGTTAGAAGTCGTTAGATTTTAAAATTGACACATGATTACATGGTTAAAAACGTGACACATCCATCGACTCGGCAATGGTTCCAGAGTGAAAATCAGGATGAATTTTTGAAAACGTTCACACCGTTTTAGCGTAACAGCGGTATAACCATGATTTTTCAAATATGTAAAGTAACATTTACGACAAATGGCATTTTTCGCCCTTTGGCTATGCCTTTCTACTTGCGGGACATATTCACCACAAAGTAAACACATTTTACATAAACAAAGAACAGGTTTAAAGTTTGTACAATTTTATTGGAAACATTTGATAGTATATCGTAGGATAAAGGAGTTGCACGTAATTTCATTTATTTGTAACGTAAATCTGATTTTTCCGAGCTGATACAAATACCGGAATTTTCACGAAAAATACTGGAGAATTTTCGGAATTTTGACTTGGAATATTTTTTACCGATGATATCACGAATTACAACAGTATATTGATAAGTACATTGCTATCAAGTCAGTAAAATCGAAATGTTGTTTGATACATACATATCATAATACCATACGTCTGACTCAAATACGCATTCAAGTGTAGATATTTTCGAAATTGTATTCATCATTTAGTTTGAAGTTGCATCAGCATATTAATTTCTAAATAGGACACCATCAATTATTAAGTTCACCTTGAAATCACGGCTCATCTAATATTTCCATATAATCGCAATTAACCTATTAAAAGTAATCTTGATTGTCCACATGTAAGCGCCTCCCATTAGGTGTTACCAACTTCAAGAAACAAGTGTACTAAACACAATTAATTATTCGAATAACATATAATATCCAGATTGCCAATCAAAATATTAAAAGCAGATTTATATCTCAGTCTTACCCTTATATTATTTACCACAAAAACATATCCACCGGCATAAGCAAAGAAATTCTTGACAGCTTGTACATGATAATTTCATTTCTGAAATTAGTTGTGTCGTTCGTATCTAGATTTTGACATATATACTGTCTGGGTTTCGCCTTCAACATTTTCAATCCAGACAAATCAAGGTATAGTATGTTGCTGTTTCTGCTGCTGAAATTAGGCGCAACTTAACACGCTCGATTAGAGTCACAATTAAATATTAATTAAAATGTAACAATAAAGTTTGCTAATAATTGGAGTTTTATCAAATTATCAACGTTCTCGTAATACGTTTATGGTAATTTAACGGTAAAGAATTCATGGATATTCCTTGCGACATATTATACTCTACAACAGTCGCTCGTATTAGCATAAGTTCTGAGAAATTTTTAATAACTCCGCCAATCCGTAAATGCTAACGTTGTAAATCAACACCCCCAACAGCATTGGCGCCTTTCGTATATAGGTTTTGATATATATTCTGCCTGGGTCTCGCCTTCAACATTTTCAATCCTGACAAAACAAAGCCTGTTAAAGTATAATATTAATTACACTGTGATACTAAAGTTTGCTATTAATCGGAGTTTCATCAAATTATCCACTTACTCGAAATACTTTTTTATGCTGATTTAACGGCAAATAAGTCATGTATATTTCGAGCGTCATTTTCAAGCTCTCATTTGCATAAGTACTGAGCACGTTTTCATATCTCCACAAATCCTTAAATGCTAACGTTGTAAATGAACAGCACTGACACATTCTCATTCCTTTAGATTCCACAATTCATTATCATTTAGAAAACCAACATGTTACAAACACATAGAAAGCTTTTTCTAGGGTTCATTAAGTTGGCCACGTACACTGATGGCCTATTATTTAAGTGGAATAATTCCACAGGTCGCATGGTGCCCAAGCATTGTGAACATTTTCCAAATGCGCACCGAAAGCTAAACATAAGATACCTGGCCGCTGTTTTCCTCCTTCTAACACTTTCATTCGGAGGGACATACAAGGTACATTATGGGTCGGATTCATCTGGTAAGCTCAATTCATTCGAAGGACTCATGTTCGGTTTTGCTGTGATGGTATTGACCTGTGCCCTTGCAATAATTTACGGCTGCAATAAAAATGCTGTAACGCTCTGCTCCTACATAAACGGTCTACTTGACTTCCCAGGCAAATTTAATACAATCGTTTTCCCTAAATGCAAGAAGCAATCTTTCATCACAAAAGTCAACTCCGTCGCTGTGTACGGTCTGTATGTCACTTGCGTATCGGTTCCCCCCTTGTTTGTATTTGGTATGCATACATTTCAGCCCTGCAAAATATCCCTAAATGGCTATTGGCTAATACCGGAATGCAACACGTATTTGAAGTCAGCCTTTATGGAAAGTCATTTCTTCTTCCGAATATACAACTTTGGGTTAAAAATTCTCGTCCTGACTACAAATTACTGGATGTGGACATTTGTGCTGAATGCTGGGAGCATGTTGGCGTCTAACGTGCTACTTATATGCACAATCACACTTCATGAGTATTTGAAAATGTAAAAGTTTTCAAATTAACAAAATAATTAATGATTGTCGAATACAAAAATGTTTGACGATTAACGTTATATTTCTAGATTCCTGGATAATTTTCGTAGCGGTAAGGACCACCAATTTAAAATTTCGGTACAATATCGAGCACTTCAACTCCTTGGCATCCTAATGAATGAGTTACAACAGCGTGTGGTGGTCACCCCGTTTGTCGTAGGAAACATTTGGGTGGTAGCAGTATCGATGATTAGCCTTACAAAACTAGCCCAAGCAACCACTTCGGGTTATCAAATTATCTTGGTCATGCAGTCGTTAGTAACCTGCACATTCTTGACCATTTTTGTGCTGGGGTGCATGGCACAAATATATACACAAACGGTGATGAATTCTCAAGAAATGCGGGTATATTTAGCGAGAGGAAATGTGGCCAGAGAAGATGCTCGTCGTGAAAGAATAATTGTTAGAAGTTATGCTCCTATCAAAGTAAAATTTGGTTCCCTCAGCTTTATCGATGTTCTCACTCCATTGAATTGCATCGATTTTTCAAATACGCTTGCTGTAAATCTCTTGCTGGTCGGCAAATAACCACTGTAAATATAAAACATGTAGTCAGTTGGTAAAACATGTATGTGCTTTAATGGTTTAATGATGGGATAATGAAATATGAAACATTATTATGAAATAAATATTATAATATTTGACAAACCCACAAATTACATAATTATGAGATTCAGTTTAACTGTTTGAAAAATGCGGGGTAACGCGTGATATTGTAAACCCAATACAAAGTCTGCAAGTGCTACATAATTAATTGGATCATATTATAGAAATATATAGCCCATTTATTTATTTGGGACAAGTTGGCGCAAACTCAATGCATCATGAACTTACAAATTCGCCAGTAATATGTTATATAAAGCTAATTGAAATTATTACTGGTAATATTACTCTTTACATCTCGTCGTACTTTCTGAAAAAATTCCCGTAAAATCTAAGGTAGTCCATGATACAGGTAAAGTTGGCTGGGCGACTTGCTGAATTTGCATCGCCTTCTCATATATGTACAGAGGTTGGGCGTAGCCATTTATACATGCGAGAAAATATAAAAATACGGCACAATAAAAAATACAGACAATCGAAACGAAATATGTAGGAACTGCGTTCACATTTTGGGAATTGGTGGAAGGGAGGTATGAGCCCAAAGAATTACTATAAAATGCTATGGTCCTCTTAATGTAGGATTTGGCTCTGTTAATTTGATAGATGTGCTCATTCCACTGAACTGCATCGACTTTGCAAATACGGTTGACGTAAATCTACTTCTAGTCAGTAAATAGATTTCACAACAGGTATATAAAGTATTTCCTGATATTTGTATTTGCAGCTGCTTATGCTATTTATGTATATGTATATTTGTATCCCGTATCATTACTATTACTAGTCGCTCTTTGTTGTAGATTTTGTTTCGATGAAATTTAGGGAGTCGTTCATGAAAGTGGATGGGGTTCGCATTTTGAAACTTGAAACTATGAAAATTGGGGTAAAGGGGTTTCCAACAAAGACGAAAGCAATACATTTATGTATTTTCATTTTCCTCGAGACCCAACTCACCCCCAGAGTGAGGCGTAAATATTGAAAGAAAAATAATTACTTAATGCAGACAATATATTATCCCAACTTGCCAGTGAAAACAAAAAATAGATTATCTCAGTTTTACCTTGATATTACTCACCACAACACATTTGCACATATGCAAAGAAATGGTTGAAAATGTGTGCACCGTAATATCCTTTCCTATATTTGTTCACCGAAAATCATGTACAATTTCCTTCATGATTTAATTTAAAGTTGCATGATCATGGGATGGAAATGTAGGTAATTGATAACGTAAATAGACAAGAAACAATTATTAGGTTTACTTTGAAACAAGGCTCATCTAATATTCCCAAAGTCGCAGTCGCAGTTTTACTTTTAAAAGTTATCTTGATGTCCATAGGTAAATGCCTCTCTTCTAGAATTTCCAACTTCCAGAAACAAGTCGAAATTTAATTACTTATTCGGACAACACATTATATCCAGATTGCCAATCATAATATTAAAAGCAGATTTAAACATCTCACAAAGCAGATTGTCAGTTTTACCCTTATATTATTCACCACAAAAACATTTGCACAGGCATAAGCAAAGGACTGCTTGGCAGTATGCACATGTTAATTTCGTTTCTGAAATTAGTGGTGTCTTTCGTATATATGTAGGTTTTGACATATATTCTGTCTGGGTCTCGCCTTCAACATTTTCAATCCTTTCAAATCAAGGCGTGTTGATGTTTTTGAAACTATGCGCAGCTTAGTACGCTCGATTAGAATCACGAATAAATATTAATTAAACTGTAACACTAAAGTTTGCTATTACTAATCGGGGTTTCATCAAATTATCAACTTACTCGAAATACTTTTTTAGGCTGATATAACGGTAAAGAATTCATGTATATTTCGTGCGTCATTTGCAAGCTCTCATTCGCATAAGTTCTGAGCACGTCGTAACAACTCCACAGATCCACAAATATCAGCATTTATGCTAACGTTGTAAATAAACAGCACCGACACATTCTGGTTCCTTTAGATTCCACACATCGACATCTTTTAGAAAATCAAAATGTTACAAAAGCATCAAAAGCTGTTTCTAAGCTTCATAACGTTAGCAACGTGCACTGATAGCCTATTAGTAAAATGGAATAACTCCACAGGTCGCATGGTGCCTATAGATTATGAACATTTTCCAAATGCGCATCGAAAGTTAAAAATTAGATACCTTGCCTTTGTTTTCCTACTTTTAACACTTATACTTGGCCCGGCACACAAGCTACATTACGTAACAGATTCGGTCACTTCATTCGAAGGACTCATGTTTGGTTTTGCTATGATGGTTTTAACCTGTGCGCTGCCAATAGTTTACGGCTGCAACAAAAATTCTGTAACGCTCTGCTCTTACATAAACGGTCTACTTGACTTCCCGGGCCGACTTAAGACAAAAGTGACCGTAAAATGCAGGAAGCAATCGTTCGTCACTCAAGTCAACTTTCTCGCTGTATACGGCTTGTATACCACATGCATATCAGTACCCGTTTTGTTTGTATTTGGCCTTCATACATTTGAACCATGCAGAATCTCACTCAACGGCTATTGGCTACTACCGGAATGCAACACGTGCTTCTTGACTGATAACCTGTACCTACGGATTTACAATTTTGGGTTGAAAATTCTTATCCTGGTTACAAATTACTGGATGTGGATATTTGTACTAAATGCTGCTAGCATGATGGTTTCCAACGTCCTCCTTATATGCACAATCACGCTACATGAGTACTTGAAAATGTAAAGGGCTTCAAATTCCTTTAATAATTAATGAGTGTTGATTACAAAAGGGTTTGACAATTGTCGTTATATATCTAGATTCCTGGATAGTTTTTGTAGCGGCAAGGACAGCGCATTTCAAATCTCGGTACAATATCGGTCACTTCAACTCCTTGGCATCCTAATGAATGAGCTACAACAGCGTGTGGTGGTTACCCCGTTTGTCGTAGGAAACGTTACAGTGGTGGCGATATCGATGATTAGCCTTACAAAACTAGCCCAAACTACCACTTCGGGTTTTCAAATCATCCTGGTCATGCAGTCCTTCGTAACCTGTATATTCTTGACCATTTTTGTAATGGGTTGTATGGCACAAATATATACGCAGTCCGTTAAGAATGCACAAGGACTTCGTGTACATTTAGCAAGAAGGTCTGTAGTCACCGGGCAAGATGCTCGTCGTGAAAGAATAATTATTAGAAGCTATGCTCCTCTGAAAGTAAAATTTGGTTCTCTCAGCTTTATCGATGTGCTCACTCCATTGAATTGCATCGATTTTTCTAATACGCTTGCTGTAAATCTCTTACTGGTAGGTAAATAACCATTGTAAATATGAGACTTAGTTCGTAGGTCAAATTAGCTACCACGTCAAGCTTTACTGGCGTGCTTGATATGCCAGTAAAGCGAGAATAATTGTATTGACACTGATATGATTAACTAATTTAGGCGTCCCTGACCAGTTTAGAACCAAATTAACGATAAACGGCCATTTAATTGTATATATAAGTTGTATAATGGTAATGTCAGGATGCGTTTTACAATTCTATTTGCTAAGTCACACATTTCTGTAGCCTCAAATATTACTAGTGTTTGCCCACTTTTACATGTAATTTATATGACGTATAATTCCATTTCGGTAGTGCTCATTCTAGTTAAACAATAAAACTTGTTGCAATCATTCTTCTGTTAACAATTTTTGATTTGTTGAATAATTTTTTATCGCAATTCTAAACGAACTGTCCAAATACGTCCATAGCAATCATTCGGTGATTTAAATCCACTTAACGTTTATTGCACCCCAATTAGAAAGAATTTAAATGACCAGCGTAATTCTAAGGCTACTACATTGTAAGTTATTTAAAATAGATTGTCATAATAGTGAGTATAATTTCTTCTAAGTGACATTAACTAAACTTTCTGAAGTGCGCATTTCAACGTTACACGTGCTGAATGTTTCAGTATTCAAAAGTTCATATTGCTGCTCGGCCACGTGAAAATGAAATAGTTACAATATTTGGAATCAAAATTCCAATATTTGCATAATGTTAATTGCCGAAGGACTACTTGTTTTAGTATTCAAAACCTTTTGTTCGTTCAGTAAATTCACCACAGTTATTCACAGAGCGTCTGAAAAATCGGGGAACATTCAAGTCGTTTTAGACTCCCAAAGACTTTATTTTACAAAAACATGTCTTTCCGTATTATATCTAATGGTGTCCTGGACGACTTACCTGACATATGCAAACTTATATTCCACTGCTGATAGAATTCACACATTTATATTTCTCGCTACTATCTCGTTTCATGTAATTATCTTGGTTGACGTTTACATCAAACGATGGGATGTCACAGAGATATTTAACGCCTTTGTTCGCTTTGAGAAACTGCATAACTGTAAGTAGCTACCAAGCTCATTACAACTTTGGAATTTCAATTTTTTTACATTATGAATATTTTTACAGCGGGAAATTGGAGTCACAAAAACTTCAGTGGCGGACTTGGGGCCAGATGTCCCTACTATATGAAGCTAACCGTCTTTACAGTGCCCGTATCTGTAGCTGTCTTCTATTTCCATTTGTTGCTAACACCATGTATGCCAGTCCATTTAGGGTATCCGTTCCTTACTAGCATCTGCTTTAGTGATAATCATCAGCATATTATTGTGAAATTATTTAGTCTTCTTCTCCATCTAGCTTCAGCCACATTTGTATCGTGGATGGCTTTGTTTACTTTTGCAAATTGTGCATTAGCCTACACGGTTTACTCTCACTTAATGTGCTACTGCCTTTCCAACTATTGTGTACTACCAAAACGACTTTTGGATGAAGGTACAAAGACAATTGAGCCTGTCCTTAGATTGTGGCGAGAAATAAGAATTCTGGTTAACGTATACAACAACATATTTCAAACCATAATCTCTCCTTGTACTACAACTTTGTGCTCTTTTGTATTCATCGTAAGTTTTTATTGCATCGTTGCATTTTGGGAAAACGGTTTGTTGGTGTCAGTCAGCATGCTGCTAGTTCTCGACACAACGATTGTAACACTAGACGGTGAAGGTAATACTCGCGGAAAAGTATTCCAGATTTCTAACGCGATGGTTACTGAAATCCGATCCAGTGTTCTGATTAAAGGGAAACTGTATCGGCGTTACATCAGCTCATTTGAAGTCATGCAAATCAAACTAGGACCTAGTAACTATTATGATTTGTTAATTTCACTCAATTTGCTACAATTTAATGTACAACAGACGGCGACGTTACTCCTACTCTGAAGGACGTGCAACTCCTACTTCTCACGGTTATAATTCAACGCTACCTTATGCAGCCAATTAAGTTAATACGAACCAAAATGTAATCTGAAACATAAATGATGTAACTATGATGATAATGAATACAACAACTCTTTGTGAAGCATACATGTTTAACAAACCATCAATAGTATTGTTTAATTCTTAATATTAGAGTCACATCTAGTATTAACATTTCCTTACATGTTCAGCAGAACTTATACAAGAAGCAGAATTAAAAACCGAGAACTTGCATTTCTGACAATTAGTGTTCGGACTAGACTTTTCTCGAGCATCAAAAATAACTACGTATCAGAAGGTTCCAAAAATGTTCGTAAAAAAGCCAGGATATTATGACAGTGACCACTGACTGACGAATGACGACGACTTCACAGGGCTACAGTTTCTGTTTCCGATAATCAAGGAACACACAGCAATACAGCAAACTAGCCAAATAGATAAAATGCTTGTAGTTAACCACGATGATTAGTAAGGACAATTAATACTTTATTTAACCACTTTTCCAATAATTAAAAACGACAAAATTATTCCGGAGTAAATCCGTCCACAGTACATAATATTTTCTCTACAAATTTTCAACAAGAGTGATGGTGGAAGAATGAGGATGAGCAATGCAAACTCGTCTCTCTAGAATGAAAGAATGTTGGCCGTTGGCCTTTTTGTACCGCCTCAGTGCATTTCTGCTGCAAACCACAGACGGCCTGGGGCCATTTAAAACTACTAGAACTTACCTCATAAAAATGGGGCAAAATGAAACATTTAAAAAACAACAAAGGAATCTTCACCTATTCCTGTCAATTAGTATACAAACTGGTGTGTCGTAAATGGTCGAACTAAATATAGCTCGAACATTCGTTTCATTTGTGTTTATAACTAGTCGGATTCCATATGAGCTACATTAGCGCAACGATTATAACTCTAATTCAGAAACCCAGGACTAAAGTACATGTACGCTTTTCATAATTACAAAGATGTGTTCTGCTATTTTCAACATTTGTATTTAATACAGGAGTTTTTGTATCTACATAACCATCACGCCGAAATTGCAATGATAAATCGATATGCCTGTTCAGCTGAATTCATCGAAAGTCTAGCAATATAATTTGGTGTAATCTACGGTTTGGTACATTCCCATTTCACATTCGCAACCTGTCAGGCAAAATTATTTTATAGTGCCAGTGTAATTCTGATATGGTTTTGATTTCGACATCCACGTGAAACAGGTAATGGTGAATCGTATTCCACGTAATTATATTCTAACACGTTATTAGTATATTTGACCATGGGATATGTAGAAAAGGGTGTATGCAAAACACCTTGACAATATATATCTATTACTTGTGTGTGATGTTTGGTCGAATTAATAAAGACAGACATGCCTAGCGTTAGATGTTTACGTGTTGAATAATACTTAACTTTACTAGAATAATAAAGGTAGAAATGACCGATGAAAATCAATCAATTTTATGTCATTTTTACCAAGCAGCTCAGCACTTGATAATCTGGTTTGCCAATATCAAAAATCAAACTACTAGTAATCAATATACTGGAATCGAGGACAAATAATTTCATCAAAATATTTTGTTGAAAATTGTGAACATACCTTCTTACACGTATTACTTCTGCATAATTTCCAATGCTACCCACTCATGTTACTTATCGTATCAAAATATCTGGTATGACCTGCATTCCCCGCAGTGTGCCTTGGAATTTTGTACTAGATACTCGGAGATACAATATTGGAATTGTAAATTTCGTTCACATTTGATTTATCAGACTCATAAATAGTAGTCTACATTATTGGCTACAGGTTTCATCTTACTGAACGCTGTTATGAACAAAGTGCTCTCCTGGGAAGAAACCGAAACGGTTATGTGATTGCCGTTATTCCAAAAGAACTTATTTTCTAACCTTAAACTAGTCTGTAATAAGAAAACACGCAGTAATCATTGAATACAGAGAGATAAACTTTGTTTCTATATTATACCTCTTTCTATATTATATGCTTAGTAATAAAATAGGAACTACGTTCATGCCCAAATTGGCTAAGACATCTTCAGAAATGTTGCAAGGACACTCAAAGATTTTCTCTCGACTCTTCCAGTTAATTTACTACAACGGTGGCAGCTCGATCCAATGGAACACCAGCATAGATCGGGTTCAACTCTGTAAAAATTTCCCCGAAGCGCAGCAAAGGCATAAGAAAAGGTGTCTTGTGTTCACCTTATTATTTGTATCGCTTTCACTCGGAGGAATCTACAAAGTTCGCGTTGCTCAACCGCACGCACTCCGATCTCTTGAAAGATTAACGTTCGGGTTTGCAATTGTATGTTTGATTTGTTGTGGCATGTTTCTTCACGGTTGCAGAGAAAATGCTTCTACACTTTGCGCGTACATTAACGGACTACTCGAGTTCCCAGAACGGTTTCCCGGATATTCATCAAAGAAATGTGGGAAGCAATCTCTTGTCACAAAGGTGAATGTTCTGGCTGCATACGTTTTACCTGCAAGTTATATAACCGCCCCTTTGCTTTTTGTATTTGGGTTGCATGCTGTGGATCCCTGTAAAATGTCCTTCAGCGGCTACTGGTTGCTCCCGGAATGCAACCCATTTTTCAGTTCTTACATTCGTAATCAAGCTTGTTTGACGATACTTAATCTCGTCTTGAAAATTGTACTACTGGCTTCAAACTATTGGATGTGGACACTCGGAACGCATACCGGCGGCGTGATGATCTCAAACGTACTGCTTCTGTGTACAATCACATTAAATGGATATTTGCAAATGTACATGTTTATAAGAATTAATATTAATTTAAGTAAAGATGGCTATCTAATGTTGTGTCTCCGAAATTGTTTGTTCCATAGGTTTCTGGATACGTTTCGTAGCGGCCGGGTCGACACATTTAAACTTTCGGTCCAATATCGAGCACTTCAATACATTGGCAACCTAATGAATGAGGCCCAGCGGCGTATATTAGTCACCATGTTTGTGTTGATAAATATTACGGTACTGGCGATATCCATGATTGTCCTTACAAGAATGACTGTTGGAAGTGACACCATTTTTCAGCTCATGTTGTTTGTACCAGTGATGCTTGATTGTCTATTCATGCTTATCTTTGTGATGGGATGCATGGCTCAGATATACACACAGTCGGAGAAAAATATTCAGGAAATGCGTTCACATTTGGCAAATGGTAAGGGACTTAATGGAAAGGAAATACGAACCAAAAGAATTACTTTGAAAAGCTTTGCCCCCATCAAAGTAGGATTTGGCTCTCTTAATTATATTGATGTGCTTACTCCGCTGAACTCCGTCGACTTTGCAAATACGATTGCCATTAATCTGCTTCTAGTTAGTAAATAGATTTCACAATTAGGTATATCAAGTTTTTTTGATTATTTTTTACATAAATATCCCATCATGTCCAAGACTTCATGGTTATTAGAAATGCATGACGGATTTCCCAGTAGGCAGTTATCGTATCGTGGGACAATTAAAGTCTTGTACTCGTACAAGTACAAAGGTACAAGTACAAAAGTACAAAGGTACAAGTACTCTTGAGCTTGTACCTTTTATATCATTAATGTCACTGTATAGATAGTTTTGCGGTATACCCAGTATATTAAATGCGGGCTTGTGTATAGAAATATGGATTAAATTCACGTCATCAAATACATATGTAAATATCTACACTCATTACGATCATGTTAAATGAAAACACATTTTAATATTTTGTACAGATGTCATGCTAGACAACAAATACTGGAATTAATTAGTTGCCTACGAGAAACCAGTTAGTTGGGGATTGTCCATTAGCTGACACGTAGTACAATTTATAGTTGTATATAAACATTTAGTTCAAGCAATATGCGATATTAAAATTTAGAACACTAATCAGCTTATATGTTATGAAAGTTGAGTATGATCGTACCTCCAAACAGCGTAGAAATTTTCACTATTTATTTGTATGTTTTTGAATTACTGATATATTTGCTTGCAAGTACAAAAATTCTACATCGTCATATTCACTTACGCAGTAATCATTTATTCTTATATTATGTATACAATGTGCCCATAAAGGCTATGCACAACATTGAATATTTATAATTGCACAGATGCTGCATTTAAGCCAACACTAAAATACTGTCGTTAGATTATCAGGCATAACTATAATTACTGTAATTAATTATGCTGTAATATGTATTTTATCAATATGTCTAACAAGGTTGAATAAATTAGCCATACTATGAAGCAATATTTATTTTTATTTTTAATTCTATCTGTTTCCATTGAATATAATATCGTACATAACGTTTAACTACATTTACAATATATTATAATGCGCAAAACGATGACTGTGAGATCATTCGCAAAGAGTAATATAATAGATAGTAATTATAAACATACTGAATATACGTAGTGAATTCGTGGTTTATTTTTATAATTTTACCAGCTCGTAAATTTGATGCATAGAAAATTTCTTGTCTGCGTTCATGCACTTATACACAGAATTACCATTCTCAATACTATCTGTCGTTCACACACAAAATGAGACTCAAATGAAACGCCATTTCATCATGTAAGAACTCTGGATTAAGTACGAAATATTTGATTAATATCGCTAGAATTAACGTTGGACAGCTGTTTAATTTACAAAAGTCAATGCATGCACTATGTGAAATGTCAAATTCAAATGCATACGTGCGTCCAAAGACGTACAAAGGAAAAATATCCTAAGCGAAAACGGAATATTGATACATACATTAGTTGAAATTATCAAAAAACAACCAGAAGAGCTGGATAATTTGGTGCAATCAAGAGTATGCTCCAATGTAATGTACTTGTGATATAAATTTGATTTCGGTATCGACGTTAGAAAGGTTATATACGTACGGGCGAACTGACTTCCACATAATTATTCTCAAGCACGGCATTAATATTATTGAACATGAATAGGGTCTATGCCCAACACCTTTCCAATATAAATCATACAATTAATAAACACAGACATGACTCGTGTCAGATGATTACGTGTTGAATTATATTTAGCCTTACCAAGCAAAGTAGAAATGATGGGAGAAAAATATTCAATTTTGTAGTTACCTTCTTCAGTCATTTTAGAGTTGCCAGTCTGATTCGTGAACATAATAAGTCAAGCTACATCAGCTAATCATTGGTATTAAGGTCAAATTATTCCATATAAAACAATCAATATGATGTGCCATTTGCACTAACAATTTCTGCATAAGTTTCCTTACGTGGTTTAACGCGTCCTAATTCCTCGCATGACCTAAATTCCTCGACGTGTGTTGTGGAATAGATGCAGGGAAATACAATACTGAAATTGTTGACTTCCGTTCGCATTTTCTGTAGCAGAATATAACGTGTACACAGGTTGTACATCGGTCTTCATGACTGACTACAAGTTCCATCTAATTGAACGGTGTCAAGCTCCAAGGGGTCCTCTGGTCAGAAATGTTGTTCTAACTATTCTCAAAAACTCATTTTCAAAATTTAAACGAGATTGTAATAAGAAAACACACAATCGTAAAGCAGGAACTACGTTCATGCCAAAGCAGGCTAAGAAATCCACCAAAATGTTGCAAGGACACCAAAAGCTTTTCTCTCGGCTCATTCAGTTGGTTTACTCCAACGGTAGCATCCTAATCCAATGGAACACCAGCACTGATCGGGTTCAACTCTGTGAAAATTTCCCCTATGCGAGGCGAAAACTTGGAAAAAAGTGTGTGGTGTTCGCATTTCTATTTGTATCTCTTGCACTCGGAGGAATCTACAAAGTTCACGTGGCACAACATGTCGCTCCCGAATGGCTTGAGAGATTAATGTTCGGGTTTGCAATAATATGTTTGACTTGCTGTGGCCTATTTGTTCACAGCTGCAGAGAAAATGCTTCGTCACTTTGCTCGTACATTAACGGACTGCTCGACTTCCCAGAACGGTTTCCAGGATATTCAGCAAAGAAATGTGGGAAGCAATCTCTTGTCACAAAAGTGAATGTTCTGTCTGCATACGAGTTGTCTGCAAGTTCCATTACCGTCCCATTGCTGTTTGTGTTTGGCCTGCATATGTTGGATCCATGCAAAATGTCATTCAACGGCTATTGGTTGCTGCCGGAATGCAATCCGGTCTTCAGCTCTTATATTTCGAATCACGTTTTGACGGTTTTCAATCTCGTCTTGAAAATTGTGCTCTTCGCTACAAACTATTGGATGTGGCTATTCTCAGTGCACCTCACGGGCATGATAACAGCCAACGTACTGCTTTTGTGCACAATCACACTAAATGGATACTTGCAAATGTAGAGGTTTAAAAAATATCATGATAGCTATGGATTACTGTAGTGATATGTCTCACAATTGATTTGTTTTCTAGGTTTCTGGAAACGTTTCTTAAAGGACGGGTTGACACGTTTGAACTTTCGATCCAATATCGGGCTTTGCAATACCTTGGTAACCTAATGAACGAGGCCCAACGGCGTATATTTGTCACAATGTTTGTCATGATAAATATTGGTGTACAGGCAATAGCAATGATTGTTCTGGCAAGAATGACAGTTGGAAATAGTATCGTATTTGAACTCATTCTGTTTATACAAGTGTGGTTGGAAACCCTGTTCATGCTCATCTTTGTAATGGGATGCATGGCTCAAATATACACACAGTCGAAGGGAAACGTGCAAGAAATGCGTTCACATTTGGCCACTGTTAAGGGAATTAATAGAAAGGAGATACGAGCCCAACGAATAACTATAAAAAGCTTTGCTCCCATCAAAGTAGGATTTGGCTCTCTCAATTTTATTGATGTGCTTACGCCATTGAACTGCGTCGACTTTGCAAATACGATTGCAGTAAATCTGCTACTAGTTAGCAAATAAGCTGCACACGTATGGAGATGAAGTATTGTCGGACATTTGTGACTTTGTAATGTGTTTATCCATTCTATGTTAATTATGCGTGTGTATTGCGATGTTGTAAATCTAAAACAATTTTACTATTTGTACGTGTAATATTTTAACAAATTGATGGGTAAATGCCTCTAGCGATGTCTGAAACAAACAGATTCAAAAGGTTGTCGCTTGTGACCATCAGATTTACTTGTTTATGATTAGGTTTGCATAAAAATTCCATGGCATCAAAGATTGCATGGTTATCAGAATGCAGGATGGATTTCATAGCATTAACTGGTCGTCTAAAAATGAAAATTGTTTCCAATAAAAATTGACGTTACATGTATGGCTTTATGAACAGCTGGTGGCTTTAGATTTTTTAGATGCGGAACATATATGATTTTTTCAATACACTCAAATCTTGTATTTGTCATTCCTTATGTTATGTGAGGCATATTTTAATACTGAGTTCCTGTTATCATTCGATACAACAAAATAGCGGAGTTAATTAGTAGTCTACACGAAGTGATTAAATTAGAGATTGCATCACAATCTACACGAGGAATAATTTTAAGTTAACTACTTATTATTTTCTTGCTCAAACGAAGTAAAAAAATATAATTATGATTAGCAAGCACATATATTATATCATGTAATATCATCATTCCTTTGTTTGTCACGTCGGAACAATTTGACATTTGGTTTGAAGCAGATTCATGATTAGTCCCGCTTGCGTAGGACCGACATTTGATTTCGTCTCGTAATTAAGGTATTATGCAAATCGAATACATGGACGTTGATACCCATGGGATATTGGTAAAAAATAACAAAAATGTGTAGATTTGGTCACACTTCAGGTCTGAATTATTTATGTATTTTTATTAATAAATTTGTATATACAGTGTACAATAACGGAGTTACCAACAATGTTAATTACTTAGAATTGCGAATATTCAACATTTATTCATTTAGAATGTATTAGAACTTACCACAACAGAATATTTACCTTGATATGGTGGAATCCAGATATATTTCACTACATGTTATGCTATTTACATTATTTATTCATGATCAGTTTAACAGTTTAATGAAACATGAGCAATACATTGATGGTGAGATCATTGGTAAAATTAATACAATTTATGGGCGTTAGTCTGTCAATAAAATTGATGGCACAAAATCCAACCTTTACTGGAGTACATGACGAATAAAACCTCTGCCTCCATCGCCGTTGATACGCTGATCCAATGTGCAAGTCTCGTGCAGTCTTCAATACCATTTCCGAAGTTGTGAAGATCTTTGCTTGCGCTCCAAGGACGCCAACAAAGATACACATGCTGCAACTTATCGCAACCAGACAAAGTGCAATGGAAAATATATTACCGCTAGTCCACTCAATACGAACAAGGCCGACCATGGTAAAAGCTTGACAATTGATTGCCAAGACCACCAACACTCCGGTAACGGCCCATCGTTGAATCTCATTCATTAGTCCAACCAGCAATTGTATTTGTCTGTACAAAATTGAGTTCGAATATTGATGTACAACATTCCGAGATGCTGTGTTGGATGCGCAGGATTTTTGCCAGTTTAACAGATGATCACTGAAACTTAGAGTGCATAGTACCAAGAGACAGCCAGCGGCAAACGGGACAACGCTTATTATAAATTGAATGAAGACATGATTTACAAAGAATACGATTGCCCGGAGAAAAATGCTAACTATAGGTACATAATTAGCCGGTATGAATAAATTTGCGTGGCATTCCGGTAGAAGCCAATATCCAGCCAAAGTTGGTTTGCATGGGTCACTCCAGTGCAGGCCGTAAAGAAGTAGGAACATGATTGCAATTGTTGCAGGTCCCACATTGTATGCGTACATGAGATTGTATTTTACGAGAATGCTCAATTTTTCTCTGACGTGGAACCGGAACTTACAGTTTAGCTGAATGTGTCCATTGATGTATACGGTTAGTATTGGTGCGCAGCGCAAGAAGGTTGTAAGGAGGAACAGCGACCATATTTCGTAGCTATACAATATTATGGGACCAATCACATCCAAAAGAGACGAGGCATGTTGACCGTTGTCGTTTGTGGGGTGCGATGTATTTAAGCGACTCACAAGATATTGAAGGACGGTGATGAGTTCAATGGTGAAAGCTACCAAACATTGTCGCCTAAAGGTTATTCTGGAATGGGTAATGCTTTCTGAGAGGCGCATTTCCTTGGCATTCCTGTCCCAATAAAAAAGAGTTCCAGTGGTGAAATCAGCGATGCGGGAAAGAACTCCGAAAAGCTGAACGTGGCTTATTAATAGCATTTTGAAAATATATAGGGATAATGGATTGATAGTGATAGGATTTTATCTGCAACGACAAAATTATTTGAATAGGCAATTTTAGAAATATATTTATGGAAATGTATACTTGCCAAATGGTTGAGGACACTTAAAAATATAATCTTGAATATTTCTTAAAGTTCTTAAACAAATTCGTGAAATATTCTAGCTAGTGCTGAACATGTGATAGTTTGAGAGTTTCCATTAATGAAATGATGGGCACTCTGAAAATCAGAACGGATGATACCTCTTTGACTGGGGTTTTTACAAAATGTATATCATTTTGAGGCAATGTAATGTTGCTGCGAAATTTGGATTACAGTATTTATGTTTGCAACAATCTTTAACATGAATTTTGTGCGTCATTTTCATGAGCTGTTTAAACAATGTTTTTATTGAACCAATATCACAAATATGACAAGGATATTTAAATATATGGAATCTGGAATGGAAGAACTATGATTTTCTCTAATGTTCAGCGGTAAAGTATATGTAGAAGGTCACTTCATATACACGTCACATCAATATCCCCCAACTATTCTGAATTCAACACTATAATCTGGACGTATGGATAAAACCGTTTGAGATAAAGAGAGTTTGTAAGAGATAAAATAAATATATACTAAATGCTATATTTAGTACTTGATATCGGCAATGTAATCAACACACAAAAATAATCACACGCAACGATATTCAGCCTTGACATATTATTAATTCAAATACGTTTCCAAGTAATGTATGGCATCATGATAAATAATACACATTTCATGCGTTGTAGACTTGAACTTGAACTTGCAACAAATACAACCACAAAATAAATTGTACTTTTGGTTATTCTATTCTTATGCTTTCTGTCAATTATACCGATACTGAGAAGGCCGATCATTGCAGAAGACTTGTTGACACATCCGCAAAATGCATGTCAGATTCTGTGCATATTTGTATGCAATCTTCACAAAATCATTCCTTACCAAATATTAGATTCTGTTTGCCAGGCCCCATCTGCATACTTTCCCGTGTAAGTATTCCGAATAAGTAATGTTGACCTGGTTTCGGCTGCAAAATTGGTAGCCTAACTGGAGTAAAAATCCCTTAATAGCTTAGATAGGATGCATATGAGCTACATATAATTTCGAACAAAGCTGTACTGTACCTACAATAAACCGTTGCAAGTAGCCACCAAGGGCAAACTTAATATACTCGTACCGATGCTCACAGATTGAACCCATAATGGACACTGGTAGGCTATTTGTGTATTAGCTGCTGGTCTGTTGATTAATTTAGCTAAGGGGAATGACCCTGTAATGTAAGAAGTATATGAAATTATTTACATAACGTTGAGGATGTGCTTTTTCGGTTAACTTAATACGTAATGGTGATATCGACAGGTTACTTCCTTCTACTGCTGGTTGTCACATTGCCTGGATGTCAAGCTTCAATCCTTCCTAGTGCAGCTACAATCGCAAAGCACGAAATGTCTTCTTAACCGAATAACACATTTGGACACATTATGAAGTAACTTACAATTGGTGGGTTTAAATTGTCAAACATTTCAAGTTCGGCAACAAGACTCATCTTGAGAATCTTCAAACTTAAATTACGCCCATCTTCTGCATAGCCCTTCTAAGTCCAGGTACAATAATATATGCTCATTCTGACTAAATTGTGATGTTTTAAAACATTGACGTAAGCCACTCGTAATCATAATTAAAGTTTAAATGGCAGGCTATAACTTTGATCGACAGGAAACTCTGAAGATTATATATCTGATAAATTTTATAATCCAGCCAGGTCTATCGATGCAATAGTCGGGTCTGCATATGTAGTCATGACTCATAATACACCATATACTCAAGGGTTTCTTGAAACTATAAATTGGCACTCATTACTTACATAATCTCTTCAAGTGTCGTGTTTTGCTAGCAGCAGTGGTTTTGAATTAAAAATATAAATGCCAAAAGTCCTAAGTACATGGATGTGTGACCTCCTTAGTAAATGTTCCAACTAGTCCAATGTCAGCTGACGAACCCACCGAGCAGATACTTGATGATTCTAATATTCAAGTTCCCATATACCCGATTCATACAATATCTCAGCAATACTGCTATTTCTATCCGTCGCAATGGAAAATCCAAAAATTATAAACAGTTGTTTTGATAAATTGTATCGTTGTCTTCTGATTTTGTGCTGCGTCAATCAGTTAAGTGACCTAGTCATTGCACCGATTGTAATAGAGCCATGGTCGAGTATAAGCTATGAAAAAATGGGACACGATATCATTCTAGATATTCAGGCGTACCGAAATGCATACAAACGCGGCGTCGCCATAAAAAAATTTGGTCGGCTTTTATTACCTTTCGCCAGCAGTGGATGCTTATTTGTAGTTGACAATTACAATGGAGACGATATTGAGAACGTGACATATCCCGTCCTGAATAGACGAATCGCACCCGCATTCATTGTTCAGTATACGTACGATAAACCTAAATTCTATGGCCGTCGTAGGCACATTGGCTGGATTCCATTTGAAGTACATCGAGTCAACTATTCAAATCCAGATTGTGCAAATGGTAAATTCTGGTTGGGTCTTGGGGACGGGCAGGTGAAAGACTACTGTGTAACGCTGCATATGAAAATGTATACTCTTAACAGCAGACCCCACACATGTATTGTTACATTTTCCGTACGGCCTCCAGATGTAAACGCAGACAGTTATGCTCCGCTGCTAAGATTGTTTAATATTCAGAGCTCATCGGACCTATCATATCCCAGTACGGCGCCAATCAATTTCATTCTTTTAGAAGGTGATCCGTTGAGGCATGACGACGATATTTCTAAACTCCTCTCAACTGCTCATTTCATACACCGATTTAGTCATGAGCATAGAAACGTTCGAATTCTAGTGGTTTCAGAAAAGCAGCTAGTCAAATACACAGGGTTCCATTGGAACATCCCGAAAACACTGAAAATACTTTGTCAGATATGCTTTATAAGGTAAAGAAATAAAATATTTCTTTCATATATAACGACATTATGTTTACTGACACGCTGATTAAATTTGTAGATCAAAGTTCTTTGGAACTTTTCGTTGGACCACGAGTGCTATCGATAATCTGACAACCGCTGAAATCTATCGACTGAGCCATCCTCACCCGACGGAACTTGTTCAGTGGTGGACCCAACGTGATGGTGAGCAGGATCAAACTGGCATCCACACCGAAATGTTGAATTGCAGCTCAACGATTCCAGACTATGCTTCTATAACAGGATTGTCTAAAGTAAGAAGGATGCAAAGGAGAATCGCAATTGCAAATACTTACGTTTGGACGACGATATTCAAGAACAGTTCTTATTTCTTCAAGCACTCCCGGATTTGCGTTAGCGACAAGACAATGCAACTTGGAGAATCAAATCTATACGACTATCAACATGGTAAACTGATACATTTGAAGTCGTTCAAATACTATGGTAATATGTCACACAAATATCCATTCCACCTGAGCAATATTTACGGCTTGAAATTTGTTGGCTGTGGCGAGGTAGGAATTTCCGACTTACGATTCTTTGAACTGGCTGCTGCATTTTCCAGTACTGTTTGGTTGTACGCATTTTTGTTCAAATTTGCCTTCGTTGTAATATCTTCGGCAATTCAAGGTCAAGATGGGAACGAAGCGTTCGTACCATGCTTGTCGAAAAATATTGAATGCTTGGTACGAATGTATCTGCAGCAGAACACCGACTATTCGAAACAAATTTATGATGCTACACACGGCAAATTTGTTTTGATGATTATAGCCTTTTGCGTAACAATATTGGGAAATGCGTACAAAAACGATAATGTATTCAGAATGCTTAAACCTAGAACTGTAGTGCATCTGGAAACACTCGCAGATTTAAAGGGTTCGGGTTTTCAGGTCTACTCCATGGCAGTGGAATACAAATCCTCAGCTTCACGCATACTTATATCTGATGCAATTAAAACAACATGGTCGTGCACCTCCATCTTGTGTGCAGCTTCGACAATTCCGATATATATTACATCCAACTTTTTCAACGTTATAATGGGAAGTGGAAATACAAACCACTCGGTCGTGGAGCTGTCACTATTACAAAAATCAAATTTATATTCCTCAACTGTCTTAGGATTCAGGGAAATTTTGATGGCTCAAAATTACAAATCCAGTGATCTTGTTGAACCGACAGAAATATTTCGCAACTTTGCCCAGATCGAAAACAAAGCATTGCTGGCAAACCTTAAGGAATGCCGAAAAACAGCTGCAGTTGTGGACATTGACTTGGCACTTAAATATTCCGAAGACATGCTTCGGCTTAAGAACATCTCACAGCATGTACATGTGGGAAGTGAAAACTATTTTGTGGCTCATTACGTGTTTGTGCTCGCAGGCAATGTGCCGCCTTACATACCAACACGTCAGTTTGCCTTAAAAGAATCGGGCATTTTAAGTTCGATCTCAGAGTTGGTTAACAACACGGCTCTGTTCAAACTACCTGCTACCGCATCGCATACACCCGCGAGCATGAATGGGAATATACTTGTGATTTTTAGCGTTTTGGGTGCTGGGCTAATGCTACCATTTTTGGCATGGCTTATTGAATGGATTTGGATAGCTGTAGTTGGTAGTTTCATTATTGGTAACAGTAGGACATGTCTAATTAGGAATGCAACCTAATTGTCGAGATTTGTTAATTAATTTCATTTCATTACACATTTGATAATATATCAACGTTAAACTTACATCATCTTGTCATGCGATAAATTCAGGCCATCATTATCGAATTGCTTAAGTTGAAACATTTCATCTCATGTATATTACACACTTAATTTGCATTGTCCTGTAGAGTCCACTTAGCAAGAAAGACAATATGAATTGTCAATGCACTTGACGTATTGCATGCGTTCCCCCGTATTTTTATCTACCAGGCAATGTTTCAATTCACAATGCAAAAATAATTTACTCAAAACAAAGTACTTTATTATAGGTATGAAGACATTCTTCAACTGAAGCAAACTTACACGTGTGCAAACATTTTACTTCGTATCACAAAAACTGATGGTTTTCATTTAAAAGAAAACAATTAATTGCAAGAGAAATAATCATTATTTTGTGTTTGCAATTCATCTCCAGAAACAAAGTTTACGTTGCTCTTGTAATACAATTTGGCAAACTAAATTTGCACTATTTAATTCCCATATTTAATTTCAAGCCTTCATCTTACATATTTGTATACACTTTTCCGAATAAACGAACATATGTTCTCTCAATAATCTGAATATATATTACATGTAACTACGCAAAAGTTATAACTGCGGTTCCCAAAATTAAAGTACATCCGCTACAAAATCGCAAACCCACGCTATTCCAAAATCGACTAGAATCGAAAAATCCACCACTTGGCGATTTTTTTTCTCGAAAACTCCCAAATTTCGGAATTCCAATATTTCTGAAATTGTCTTTTGATTTATTTTCATATGTCAACTATGGACAATTGCAACATTGTTCTGTACAACACATTTCTTGTCGCACTCTGTTTCCTTTTTGGGATATATAATCAAGCGACTAGCGACCCTTACATTTTGCCATGGTCGAATATAACGGAAAGTACGGTTGCACCATACTTGTTCAAAAAGATCCAAGCATATCGCCAAGCAGCTACGACTAGTGTGGCCATCAACGGATTTAGTCGACTGATTCTCCCTTTTGCTAATAGTCGATGCTTAACGGTAATTGACAATTACGATGGAGATGATCTTGGTATATTAGCATATCCCGTTATATTTAGACGTATTGCACCGGCATTCACTACAACGTATAATTCCATTGGGTGGATTCCATTCAATCTAAGATATCTAAACGGTTCAAATCTAAATTGTGCAAACGGCAAGTTTTGGATGGGCGCTCATTGCGTCATGTTAAATTTAGACAGATACACAGCTAACAGTCGGCCCTATGCTTGCATTGTATCATTCTCGGTACGTCCTCCAGATGTAGCCTTCTGGACTTATAATCCTTTGCTACGCGTTTTTGATAATATCAGTTTATCGGATTTGTTGTATCCCACAACGGAACCAATTAATTTCGTACTGTTAGATGGTGAGCCGTTTACGGATGAAAAGCCAATTTCGAAACGATACTCAACTGAGCACTTCATCCATCAATCCAGTTATGAACATCGTATCGTACGCGTTATTCTGGTTTCGAGGAAGCAACGGACGATGCACCAAGTAATTCATTGGAATATACCGAAAACACTGAACGTTCTTTGTCAGCTGTGCTTTGTAGGGTAAGTGACAAAAACATGTATAAGAAAGGATTCATTTAAGTTTAGGACCAGTGATGGCTAAACTTTAATTTGCAGATCGCACTCGTCTGAATATTTTCGTTGGACAACTCGCGATATATACAATCTGACATCAACGGAAATCTACAAACTGTCGCATCCCCACCCGAGTGAAATCTTGAAATGGCGTCTGCAAGGTCCTGATCCAGTCGGAATCAGTTCGGAAATGTGGCGGTGTGCCACAAATCCTCCAGATTATGCCTTGCTGACTAATTTAACCAAAATAAAGAGCATGAAAAGGAGAATGGCAATTACAACTAGTTACATTTGGATATCCATATTCCGAAACTATTCATATTTTGATAGAGACACGTGGAAGTGTGGAACTGATCAATGGGCAGAAGTCGAAGATTCCGATGGAGACGTTGACCGCAAAATATACTTAGAGACTGTGAAGTACTATGGCAGCATGCCGTTCAAATATCCGCTTCATCTTAGTGACACATATGGTTTCAAATTTATTGGCTGCGGAGAAGTTGGAATATCCGGACTACCCTTTCACGAACTTACAAGCTCCTTTTCAAAAACTGTCTGGATGTATGCATTCTTGTCCAGCTGCAGCTTTGTACTGCTATGTGCGGCAATTGAATATAAAAACGACAGAGGTTTTCTAAGCATTTTATCAAAAAATGCAGAGTGTTTACTCCGAATGTATCTACAACAGGACACTGACTTTTCCAAGCACATTTATGATTACGCGCATGGAAAACTCGTTCTGATTATTATAGCGTTTTGTGTAACAATTTTGGGAAATGCCTACAAGAACGACAATGTTTACAGAATGCTTCATCGCAGAACCGCCATACATTTGGAAACAGTTGCCGATCTAAGAGCTGCGGACTTTCAAGTTTACTCTAGGGCAGTGGGATATCCGTTCAAGGCTCCAAATATATTAATGTCGGATGCAGTTAAGACTAGTTGGAAGTGTAATGCAGTATATTGTGTAGCTACACAGATTCCGTTACACATTACGTCAAACCTGTGGCAATTTGGAGTAAAAGGCATCGATGCCGGCACCAACTACTCGGAGGTGGAAATGTCCATTTTGGAAAATACAACACTATATTGCTCAGTTGCTCTAGGATTCAGTGCAAGTTTGCAGAAGCAAAATCTGACATCAGAAGACTCCATTAGAGTAAGCGAAATATTTCGCAATTTTGGTAGAAAGGAATATGATGCTTTGTCAAGCTTAAAGAATGCCAGAAAACAGCTGCTGTTCTAAACATTGACTTGGCTGTTGAAGCTTCCGAAGATATGGCACGGATGAAAAACGTATCTAAATATCTTCATGTGGGAAAGGAAAACTATTTTGTGTATTATTATGGATTTTTGTTTGGGGGCCCTGTTCCACCATACTTGGCAACACGACTGCATTCCATCAAAGAATCGGGAATTTTGAATTGGATATCAGGGCTAGTAAACGCCACAAGCTTATTACAACGATCATTTGTTGAGTCGACTACATCAGCAGGCATGAAGGGAAATATTCTCGTGGTTTTTAGCATATTTGGGGCAGGACTGGTAATAGCAATCTTGTCAGGATTTATTGAATGTATTTGGTTCTCAATCTGTAGACCTTTAAATGTTAATATTATAGCTGCTTGTAAAGTTCAGAATATGAATTAGGTCGAACATATAAGAACCAGTTACAATTCTCGAATTTTATCATTCCGTTCATTTTTGTAGCTTATCAGAATTTTGTTTCTTGCATGCTAACTGATGCTACAGTAAGTGTGTCTACCCCGGCTTGGCAGACTTAACTAAATGTCCTCTTTTGTCGATTCTTGGGAAATACATGCAAATAATATTAGTAATTAGATCATTGAACGAGAATATAAAATATACATATATACATTAAACGGGGAATGTATTAAGCACACATTCTTATCTGCGTCATCACTTTATATTAAAGATAATTCCGGATAATTAGTGATATTTTGTGGCTATATTCCTGCAGATACTTATTTCCTGCTTTGTTTTGTGTTAGGTGTCAGAGCCACTTTTCTATGCAACATTATAGCGGCGGCTAGAATTAGTGGCCCTGAAGATTTTTTATACGGGCTTAGAAGAAACGGCAATACAAATATAGATGAAGACCGAAATCGCACTAATGAATACATGGCCAAAATAAGTAACAACTAATGGGTGTTAAGGTTATGGGCTTTCAAAGGGAGGAATACTGAATGGTTGCTGTTTTTCATAGCAATCGCAAAAAAAAGGAAATAAGATATGGAACTCTTGTCGTTGCATTAAAACGAAGCGCAAAAGAATTTGTTCCGAAAATATCATTAAAAGTAAAATACTCTCCTCACTTTCATGATTGAGTAACGCTCCAATAGGTCTTGTATATAAGTTTCCGATTTGTAATTTTTAATTACGTTCAACCAGTTTTACATGTTTTTACAAACAATCTCGTCTTAACGAAATTGGAAGCCTTAACAGTTTACCATTCAATTTCTAGTGACATTTTGTGCACATTCATAAAAAAAACATCTCCAGTTTCCAAAACATTATGCCGAAATTGTCGGGAAAGAAAAACGAAGTCTTCATTGAACGAACAACTTCAAAACTTTATAAATAAAACTAACCCCGTGAGCAACAGAACCATATTTGGTTACAAAAGCACGAAGCATCACATCGAAAACCTAAATCAATGATTTAATTATGTAGGAAAATTAAATGCGTACTTACAATAGGTTAACAAGTTAGCCCTTTCTGGATTCTGCTCAAGTGGGGCGAACATGAAAAAGACATCATCTGACGTCCACATAAATATTTTATTGCAAATCATCAATGATTATTCCTGTGATTAGCAAATGTACCTCCTGCAGTAACGAAAACACGAAATGAATTTGTTCGCCGTTTTCTAAAGTACATATTAAACGCATATAACAAATAGACAGCCTGACAACTTGCATTTGCTTCTACTAGCTTCTTTTCATAAAAAATCAATCAAACTTCCGTTCTACTGTGCTCATGAAAACAACGACATCGTAATGTGCCATATACGAAGTTGTCCACCAGTCCATGATATTATAGATTTATATATCGTTTCCGAAATTTGGCTGTGGAAAACGTTCTGACAAAATCTAATGTAGTGCGGTATGGCCAGCTTTGCTGTGGGGTAAAAATTAATAGCTATTTCGCTCGTTACGTCGTCGATGATAATTTATCGATTAAGAGTCCAACGTATTGTATACTTTGTATTAGTCGTGTCCAGGAATGTAAGCATGAGAGTTGATCTATTGTATTAAAAAACTTAAATAAATGTGGAAAAATTTTATCTGCTTCGTTCAATTGTCATGGTTTATATCCTAATTTCAAGTAAACAGAACAGTTATCGCAGTGTCGAGTAGGTGCATTTTGAAGAAATATTTGCTCAACTGACTCACCATATACATCCAGTTCAGTTCGTCATATAAAAAGTACATATTTTATATGGCGACACGCTGCAAGAGAACGGCTCAAAATAAATAACTAACATCCCGAATCTTTACATGCTTAAACTCAAAATGGCTCCAATAATTACGAACGGTATAAAGACCATCGTTGTATTGATTGCAATAAGGACATGTACGTTTAGACACCTTAACGTACATTCTGTCGCCAGTTTAACTAGTGAAAGGTCACAAGTCGTTCTTAGGGATTTGTTCTCTGTTTTGAACTCAAACGTTGATCGTCTAGAAATATCATTCCACTCGTTTGGAAACGATGAAATCAGTTTTGACTTGGTCCAAGCTCGTTATATGATATTTGGAAAATACTATAGAAAGTCGATCGGAAGATGGTTTCCATTCCGTCACACTCAACCGAATCATGTAATTCTATTTCCACTCGCTGTAAACAAAACTTGGCAAACCGATTTATATCTGACGTTTGGGCATGTTTTAATGCATCCGGACTCGATTCTCCTGACTATTCAATGTGTAAAAACGTCGCGTTCAAAAGAAACGGGTATTATGGTAGTAATCCAAAATCTGCCTGCCCTTAAACTTCTTATCAAGTTGAGCATAACTTCAGACGGATTTGTAGTAACGAAGCACTTGATCATTTGCAACTTTTACTGCCATAGACGAACAATGTTTAATGTTTTAAGTGCAAGTGTCACGGAAATACTCTTAAACCCATTGTTAATTCACAAAGCATACTTTGCAAACTCAAACGGTCGTAAAATTGACTCTGTAGTAGAGGTTGCGTTTCGAAAATTCGAACAGTACAAACTCTTCAAAAAGCGACCCTCCTTATGTCACCAAAATATTTTCAAGTCTAAACTACTTTGCTACTGCAATCGAAATATGATGGCTACAACTCTACTTGCACAAGTTCATAATTTTTCTGCAAACATAGTGTACAGAGGGAATGCAACCGAGTATCGTGAAACTGACCGAAGCATCAGAGGGCAATACATGATAATTGATGCGTTATACGTTGGCTTCAACAAATGGTCCCTTTCCAGATATAATTATTATATGAAGTACTCGGGGTTCTACTATGCACGGAATTACAAAGTCTCGTTAATTTATTGCATGAACGTCTTAAAACTGAGCCATGATAAAACGGTAGATATTTCTATCTGGCTAGAGTCATTTTCTACTGAAACCTGGCTCCTATTTATTGCAACAATTCTTACCATTTTCGCCTTCACATTTCATTTCATTTCGCCCTATTCACAAAACGAACTTCACTTTGCGATCACATATCAAATATTCAAGTATTATTGGATGTATTCGGGTTAATGATCGGAAGTGTTACGCCGTTCAAATGGGGGAAGCTAAAACTGATCGCAGTGATACAAATTTTTGGTTTCCTAATTTGCGAGTTTTACTCGAACGAAATCCAAAGTGTTCTAACAGTGTACGTACCTCCAACGCCGTATGATTCGCTTAGAAGCCTTCTGGAAGCTGGTTACAAAATTCTTTGGAAAACCGGACATTCTCACTCTCCATGGAGGGTGTACGCGACAAATTTTGCTGCTAGAGGAATGCTGAACTTGCTTAATGAAAGTTTTCGAGATGTTAGTAATGATATTAGGCTGGACGAAAACACTCCCAAATATCTATTGAATAAATGCGCATATAAAACAGACTCAAATACCCTGTACAATAATTTATGGTATTTGCAGAATGAAATTAGAAAGTATTCCTTGGACAGCAGCAACGCACAGTGTTTTGCAATTCGTAATGACCATTTATCTGAACAATATTGGTTCGCAGAAGTATACACAGTGAACAGACACTGGTTGCTGCAAACGTTTTCTCGAATTCAACAAAGTGGGCTACCCGAGAGATGGGAGATTTGGAAAAGTTTAGCCTTCCGATTGGAGAAGCGGTTACCACTGGAAAATCCCAGCCCAAATCCTGTGGTGCAGTTTGGTGACCAAATACGTTTTTCTGGGTTCGTGGGCATTTTGGTCATTGCATGCCCTCTTTATGTGTCGGGCCTAATTGGATTTATTCTTGAGTTAAGTTTCAGTGATCTAGTTCAAAGTGGAGGCAAAATTCATATCTGTTGTAGTTGGCCCTGTCGCTCGATAAATTTTAACTGGAGATCATATGCCCTGCTTAGACTTTATTTTGTAGTCGCAAAAACAAAATCGTGTGGCCAAATGATTTTTACGAAAGCCTTTGGCCAGCCAGGAAAAAAATAATTGCATCAAAATTTCGTAAGTAAGACAATGTGTCAGGCAATATGCATTACAGCCCTGGTGAATTTTCCCTGGAACGGTGAAAATGCGCTCGGAATAATTCTATGCGTTCTGATGTTCATCAATAGTCTGAGCGTTCTGCTCATATTTCTTACGGGAGTCGCCAAAGTATACACAGATTCGGCAGACACCTTGCGTTGTTTGAAAAAGAGGGCAATAGTGCGTATTGAATTTGCAAAATACAGTTGGAAACTACTACAGTGTAAAAGGTTCCACTCTTCATTCGCCCCAATCAAAATTCGATTTTGCGCAAACAGTTTCGTGGACGCGTTACCACCGCTTAACTGCTTGAACTTGGGCAACGAAGTAACAGCAATTACTTCTTCTTGTATCATGAATGGGTTCCTAGTAAGCACAACCCTATCTGTTCTAAAATAAAATATGTAATTTATAATAGATGTCCTTCAAGAAATGTTGGCATTATAAATGCGAGTAAATAGATACGTATACCAACGTTTATGGTCGTAATAGTTTGCCATCCACTTGGTTTGTGGTTTGCAGGACATATATCTGTTTCGCCAGTAGAATGAGGACGTGCAAAAAACTACCCAGATGTACCAAGTACCAATTGTCATCATCATACAGTTACTGTAAGTGACTACTTTTGTAATTGCATGTTGATGACGACTAACAAATTTGAGCCAAGAATGTTCATACAATTTTATAACATGAACACTTGCTCAGTTATAATACAAACACAATATTCAAAACGAATGTCTCCCTTAAACAGGCATTGATAGTCAACGCCGCAAACTATCATCCCAACCTTCAAAAGTGAAACAACAAATCATGAAGCACGTTAAAGTTCTTGCTTTTTCTAGCTTATTGAAATTAAAATAGGTTTCCCCCAAACTATTCTGGAAGGGGTCTTTGACCATTTTGCGCAGTTTGGGTCTGTATTGTCGACAAATTACAGGACTGATAATTGAAATACGTTAATGTTAAAACGAAGCGAAAAAAAGGTTCATGCCACACGGATAAGATAATTTGATGACTCATTCGGAATACACAATACGACCGAATATATAGCTAAACTCTTGTCATTACCAACATTACTTTGTTCCACCACAAGTCAGTCATTGTCAATGTCAAGCGAATGAACTCAGTTGGTGGGTGTAAAATTGTAAGGAATTTTTTGCATGCAAGCATTTGTACATGAACTAGAGGCTTATCGCATAACTTGCACTATTTTTAGTACTTTCCAAGAAGCGACCACAAACTCTTACAAGAAGGAAACCCGTTTTACAAACATGTATACTGAAGAAGAAGAATATATATTTTAGTGCACTTATTACACAAATCTAAACAGTTATCGGTATTACCATCTCCAATGCATAGCATTTCAATTGCAAGAAAAAAATCTTGGCATCAACACATCTTTTGCAACATCAGCATCATCAGCGGTGATTCCATGCGTCTTCACTTTCATTTCGCTTTGGTTCCAAGAAAAACAGGATTATTTTGAGTAACAGATTGTGAGCGGAATAGCCGACTGTAAACCAAACTTTTTTATTATCGGCTTACGTGCTCGTAGATAGGCATAAAAACACGATTCTTTCCGGAGAATGCATGAATACATGGCTCAGTCAGATTACCTAATAGTCTGAAAGACGTAATAACATATCTCCTGCCTTATCCTGCCTTTCTGTGCTGTTCAGCCGGTATGCCGCATTTGTGCTACTGATTTTTTATTACACGGATAGATCTTTATTGTAAATGTGTTTTGTTCTGGTTTTGAGAAAAACTGAACTGTTGTTCTCACATAAATACATAAAAGACAATCACCTATTGTCTTGTGATCAATAACAGTATTCACTGCAATAAGCCGTTTTGTAGAAAAGGAAAAATTGTAAAAGTGAAATCAGTATTTAAATTGAAAGTGAGTTGTGGGTGTAGTAGGTGGATCTAACTGATTTGTACCAGTGCATTATTTAACGCGTTGTTGTATTTGATCTTCTGATTTTTTACTGCAAAAATGTCTGCTGAAATGCATTATGTAAGTAAACTGATTAATCATAGTTTGATTTATTCATTGTGGTTAAAAAATCGTTGCTCGTACCCACAAGGGCATTTAAACTTTTTGTAATTTGACATTACTGTAGGAACCAACGGTGAAGCCGTATTCCCCATTTGATGCGACTGCTGACGCTAAGGCTCTTCGAGGAGCAATGAAAGGTTGACATGATGATGATTGACATAAGAGTAAAATTTAAAGTGCCTAGTTGGGTACTGTAAAATTTGCCTGGAAACACCAAAACTAAATCTAAACTTTTTTGGGACATATAGGACTTGGAACTGACGAGGATGCCATCATTGAAGTGCTTACAAAACGCTCCAATCCGCAGAGACAGGAGATAATCAATGCATTCAAGACGGCGTTCGGACGTGTTAGTTAACTTTCCACATTTCCGTATTAATATGTTAATACGAATTAATATTTTGTGATTCCTTTTTTCTAAGCATTCACGTATATTTTCTGACTCATTTTAGGAACTAATTGATGACTTGAAAAGTGAACTTGGAGGAAAGTTTGAAAAGCTAATTTTAGCCTTGATGGAGCCGCCATTGGTTTATCTGGCCAAGGAGCTTCATAACGCCATGGAGGGCTTCGGAACCGACTGTGATGTTTTAACTGAGGTAATTAACTAAATTTACATTGCAGAAAATCGTTACGATGGTTATGTTAATTTGTACAGGAGAAATGAATATTTCATATAATTAAATATTATATTCCAGATATTATGTACACGTACAAACGATGAAGTGAAGCAAATTGCTCAGACCTACGAGCAAACATTTGGACAATCTTTGGAGGCAGCGATAGAGGGCGAGGTTTCTGGTGACTACAAGCGACTCCTCGTTTTGCTTCTCACGGTAGGCGCAACAGTAAGATTTTGTCGTTCCACTTAAGGAATTTATCAGCACAAGGACACTCTATGATCGGGCATTTTAAAGTGTCACAACCTATCTCTTAGACATGATAGGTGTATAGCGATTATTGTTGTCATGAAACAGCAGCATTTGTAAAAATATCTGGTTTAATTTGGCTATATAGGGCGTGCGGGATGAGAGAGGCATTTACCCAGACAAGGCCAGGGAGCAAGCTGCCAGTCTGTTTGAAGCCGGTAAGTCGTAATTAAATAAATTATTGAGTATTTTAGCACTATTTTTTATTAAAATTTGTATTTTAAATTCATTTCTTAAGTAACAATATTGCCATAATGGTAATGTATAGTATTTATTGTAAATTATCTTCCTTATATATGCATAGGTGAGGGAAAGTGGGGAACGGACGAGGAAGTATTTGTGGTTCTCCTGGCCCATCAGTCTCTAGGGCAACTCCGCTTGATTTTTAAAGAATACGAAAAACTTTCTTCAAAAACTCTGGCCGAGGCAATCGAAGGTGAATTTTCTGGAAAGCTGAAAAACGCCATTTTGACCATTGGTAAGGTTTTTAATTATGATTGTAGCAATTAATAACAACATAAACGTGGTTTCAAATTCTTAAAACACTGCTAATGTTTTTTTTAAATTTTGACAGTAAAATGCGCAATGGGCAAAAAGCTGTACTACTCCGAAAAACTGGAGCTTGCCATGAAAGGTAAATATTATATAATAAAATGAAAATAAGAATGTAATACCCTTCGTGGTGACACAGACATGCTGCATACATACAAAAAAATGCAGTTTTGCTTCTTTCATCTTTTTTGTTCTCTCAGGACTCGGCACAGATGATCCTACACTGATCAGAATAATAGTCTCCAGATGTGAGCTCGATCTCGGGATCATCAAAAAAGTTTACGAGCAAACTTACGGGAGAACGTTGTACGAAGCCGTCGAGTCTGAAACGTCAGGGGATTATAAGAAAGCTATTCTTAATCTCGTTGGACCATAAAGACAGCATCGCGTATTTACTCATGCCGTATTCACGGATACTTTGTTTTGCATGCAACATGAACATTTCATGAAGAATTTTTTTCGTTCTTAAAATTTACACTCTAAAAGAATGTCATACTCTGTGTATTCCGTTATCAAATTGCTGCATTGTCGACTGCAATAAATTGATCAATAATTATTTATTATGGTACTGGAAACATCCAATCTTCAGAATTGAATTTTATTAAACAGCTTGCGTATCATTAGAGTAAAATTGCAAATTTCGATTCAAAATTCCTACTTGATTTCATGTCGTTACCATCAGAAAGTTTTTTACAGCGAAAATTGCGAAAGTTTCAAGTTACGGGGCACGTTCCAGGATAACGCACCATCAGCATAATTTGCCAGTGGTCCATGCAAACGGTACTTGAGCACCGTTTTGCCGTTTCATTCGTGGCACGCGCTCCTATAAAACGAGACTATTGTTCCATTATATGCATACATGAGCATGTGATACACATAAAACCGGCAATTGTGACAACTAGACTGAGATAAGAGGATTGGCAATTTTGCAGAGCTTCTCTGCTTGTTTGATACAAATTATACGAAATACGACTGAGTAGCCAGTATCCTTTGCGTAAGCTCGTTTACAAAATACCAAATTGCCTCCTTTCTCTTTCTTGTTTCGATTCAATCAAGAATAAGCAAGAAAAGTAAACAAGACTAATGCCGATAAAATCAGTAGTTTCCACGTCCAGATTGTAAAAACGACTCTGGGAATATACAATGGCAAATTGGAAAGAGGAACGTGCTTCACAATAAAAAAGTCTAATGACCGCAGTAAGAAAGGCTTAAGTAGACAGTATACAGAGCACTTATCTCTGAGAGGCCATCATCATTAGGGAAAGCTGAGCAGTTTACTTGCAGGGTTGGATTTCTTCAATTTTAAGCACGGAACTTGTTTCGGTAAATAAAACAAGAAAAATGTCTCGGATTCCACTGACACGAGGCTTACCCAACTGGAGAATAGTATTAAATCCGTACTAACAGCAGAATCCTAAAATTATGTAGGCGGAATATAAAGCAGTAAAGAAAATGAATGGCGGGGGAAAGTGACCAATGAGCAATTCTAAACTCGGAAACATTTGAATCAATTTTACGTGTGCTTTCACTGAAAACTTTGCAAGAAAGAAGAAAAACATACATTAACATGTTTTTTCTTTCCGTCAAAACGCATACCACAACCTGGAGTTAAAATGACAAAATGCATCACAACAATACACGACGACGACGTAATTACATAAATTTTATTTGTGGAATGGAATGCAAAAAACCTTGGTAAGAAGACAGAAATGACACTCGTGTGGAGCAAGGGTACATCTAAATCACACCATTAGCAAGTCGCGGATGTATGTATGTATGTACTACGAGATTGGCTGTTAGCTGGCTGCACAATTTCGCGGACCATCTTTGTTGTGGTCGTACAGAGATGTTGACAAAATGGATTGGCATGAGCGTAGGGATCAGTGGAGAAAAAGCTCTTCAAATGATGATGTAAGAAAACTTACCTAATAGACCGAGATAAGAATCACGTGAAGGATGCATGAAAACAAGGATGCCTTATAAGTGCACGTAAGATATTTTGTGCTTTAAAACAAGCTCATGTTCTTTGCATTCATGTAAGTAAAACTTGCTTCAACCTATAACATAAGAATGGTTGCATAAGACCTACATTACTGCTTTCTCTTTTACATTTCACGCTTTCACCAAAAATGTGTGCTCATATATTCATACAATATTACCTCGTGTTATAAAATTCCCTTCTGCATTCCCATCAATATCTTTTGATCTTATCCGTCATATTACGAGAGCATCAAGTTTTAAATCCATTTTCCTTATAACAAGCTATAAAACTGCAATGGCATTTTCCTGCACCTAATTTTCGCTTCCCGTTTTCCTTTTCAAAAAATATCGCTTTCTACCGAGTCTCAAGTCTGTAGATGGAAAGTGAGTGCTGCCTACTTACAAGCTGCTTAGAATGCAAGATAGATGGAATTACAATGATAAGTAGGAGGAGAGCAGCTACTCGCAACGTGATCAAAGCTTGTTAAGTATTTCCTTGGCTCGTTTTTCGTCGTCGTCGTCTTCATCGTCCTTCGCCTTTTCTCCTTTCATCATTTTTCTTCATTCTTTTCTCTTCTCTTTCCGAGTTGGTACTTACAATATAATGCATTATTATTATTATCATAAAACCCTCAGCTCAGCACCACCAAAACAAGACGTGCAACAATGTCACGTTCCATCACTTTCCTTCCCAAATGATATGATGATGATGATGATGTTGACGTCTTTGGAACGCGCGGATATATGGGTAATAAAATATGCAAGCGTTGTACCACATCACTCACATTCACGCGTGTCTTCACGCTTCATACAATTTATTGATCAAGATGAGCAGCATCTCTCTCTCTCATATTTTGAGAATGAAGGATGGAAAGAAGGAAAAAGCTCAGGAGAACTGAATTCCATTCAATACGTGAGATGCAAAATTTGTGAGCAACGGAAGGATGTTGATGTTCTCTCGAGTAGAATATACTATTATGAATATTAATTTTAAATTTAAACGGAAAGTGACAGCCATGGAAGCGTGGAAGCAAGATTGTACAAGAAATTGGAAAAGGAAGGAATAAAATCGCTATATACAAATTTATCAAAGGATTTTGGAAATTGAAGTCTCACCATTTTTACAATTATTTGTAGATACAAGTACAAAGAATGTTTCGGAAAATACGTAGAACAGATTTATATTTTTTGCTGAACCTTGTACCATGAATGTTTGCAAACAGAGATAAGAAATTCATTTGGTGCTAAATTATGTACTAATTTGCATTACATTTTCACTGACTGAACACACATCATTTTACCCCTCTGATCATCAAACAGACTACAGAGTTAGTAGAGTGGAACATAATTAGTGAATAATTTATCTTTCTACTGCCAGGCAGGCAACCAGGCAACAGCAGAGAAGAACTTCATCTCGTCTTCTCTTAATCTCCACGTCTTTTGAGACCACATCATCAGAAAAGTTAGTTGCAAAAAGAAACTATAATGAGCATCGAGAGCTGTAGTATCAAGAAAGGCAGTAGTCAGGGCCGCCATGCATGGAAAGTATCATATAATATTTAAGTACGTGAGACGTGATACATGAAAATTTTACGAGAGGCTGTCATAATTTCCTAATTCCTCCAGCTCTACGACAATTCACTTCATCTGCCTAAATATATTGCAAAAAGAGGAACGTATAATATGAGCGGCAGAATCGGAGCAAAAGGAGCTTAATAATTAAGCAGGGAATGGAAATCCCAAGAAGAAGAAGAAGAGAAATGGAAAGTGGCACAAATTATTATATCCTCAAGTGTTGGAGTCTTAGCGGCGCGCAACTACTTGACAAGAATGAGTTTTCGCATAGAAGAGGAGAGGAAGGGAATTCTCAAGAAAGAAATTATATTCGAATAAGTACAAAGTGCGTAGGTACGTATGTGCGCGTACGAATACAACAATATATTATTCATCCCACAAAAACTTTTCCTGTGCGGCGTGGGGAATTTGGAGCAAAATTAAGACGAGACAAGAAGAAAGGGAAAGCTTAAGTTGGTATATGGTATAGGCTGCCATACCACAATAAGTAATGTGCTACAGAATTCACTGGAGAGAAAATTGTTTGAAGATGACTTGTATTGTGGATGGATAATGAATATAAAATCTACGACGGTATGTTCCAATTTTCAGTCAAGTTTCAAGTCACGACACAACGCCAAAGAAAGTCAATGCTCGGACGTTTCTAGAAAATTTGGTTGCTTGGCAAATGTATGTAGCGATGACATTGCTTTACTTTGTTTCGAGTTTTGAAGCGTTTGATTTTAAGCAGAGGTAAATAGGATGACGAATGTTTTAAAAGCGTGTATGGAACGAAATTTAAAGTAGTTTTACAAGTTTGGAGACAGGTGCAGTATATTTCGGTGAAGAATTGATTTCGAAGAAATAGCGAATCGTTGTAGCGTTGCTTATATTATTTAATGATGATGGCCGAAGGCCCAAAAATCAAAAAGGGAAAGTAGAAAGATGTTTGGCTGTTTACTGGATATTAGAAAAACTTATTTTTGCTTTCTCTTCATGACTACAGAAAGTAGAACAAATCTGCCACCAACTACTTACTTATATTTTAGTCAAAAACAATGGACCTGCTGCTTTTTAAAACTTGTAACTTGTCCTGCATCGTTTTTTGTCCGTTTCAATGGATTTTTCTATTAATTATGTAATCTATTCATGCCGTTCTTCCTGAGGAAAGTAGATAAAGCAAACTAAAGTTTTACTTTTACGAAAACTTGTGCCATTCTTCCGTAAAGACTTCCACCATCATCCTGTCGTGCTCATAATGCCTAGTTTTCCTAATATTTTTTTCACTTTTAAACTTTGGAATTCCGTGTGGACTCTGCTGGTGTCTCCTGATAAGATTGACAGGGAGCGAGTCTTTTTGTCCGTCCTGCTAGGATGATTGCGTGAAAGTAGGGAAAGGAGAGTGAAGAAGCTGCTATAGAGATTTCGTGAGAAGAAAGACGAGTTCCTTTTGAAGTTAAAGTGTTTAGTTAAAACGAAGGGATGGGGACGGGCCAGAGAAAAGATAAATAAATGGAAAGCAAGGAAGCATGCATAATGACACCGTCAATTTCACAAAGAAAAAAAGTGGGATACTAAAAATATATGCAGGTCGTAAAAAGATTCTGTGTGATGGATGTAGAAAAGCTGAAATGGGCGCAGGAAAACGAAGCAGGACTACTTTGTATTGTGTAGATTATACCGTGGACATGTAGGCAAGTAACGTTACCTATAATCTGGCGCGCTTCTAAAGAAAAGGAATATTTTGAGGAAGGAAGTTTTTTCCTTGAAACTTTAAGCAACTTTCTTTCCTGTAAACACAAAGCAAGCAAGATTGAATCCGAGAAACACAAAAAAGGCCCGGATATTACCGACGGAATATTTTTCGAAACCTAAAAAATTATTTTGCAAAAGCAATTTTTTATTACTTTCCAAACAAGTCTTCCAGAATACTTCCGGACCATTTTCTACACACATCACATAGGTATGTAGGAAGTTGTAGAAAGTTTCCTAACCGGGTTTATTTTCCAGCTTCCGATAGTAATTTCCTGTTGAGTGGGCTTGCATAAAGAGGAGAGCCATAAAATATTGCTCAGCTTGTTACATAGTAGGTGGGAGCATTACGATCAAGTTTTTATGGGGATCCCACAACCCTAATGCGTTTTGCGGCCTATGTACAAGATCGCATGAGGAGAGTTTTTAGGGGAAGCTTTTATGTACGCACGAAATGAAGACGGAAGGAAGGTAAAAATAGGCTTCATGGAGAAACATTTTTTTAGGAAACAAGATTGTCGTAATTTATTTTACCTTTCTTGAAACAACGTTCATGCATAATATGCTCACACATTATTTCCGGTTGTAAACGTTTCTGTTTCCTGAATTTTTTCTGCGCAATTTCCTGCTGCCATTATCAGTGTCTACTCATGCATTTATGAAACGACTTTATACAAATTTGCTGCTGTTTAGACGCGCTTTCTAAACATTTTCATCTCTTAATTGCAGATGCATTTGTTTATCAGCCATTTAGGGAAAATGTTTCCATTGTCTTAACAAAATATTTATTCGAGCCATTGATTTGGAATCGCTGAAGTAAACTTGAATACGATTCCATCCAGTTTCATTTTTGAATGTCTCAATTGGAGCTTGATTTAGTAAAGCTAACTTCTAATTTTAATCGCCACGAATTTCGTTTTCTCATAAACGAAAACTGTCATGAGCTGCGGATAAATTATTCACGGAAAATGAATTATTCAACATGAAACGGATGGACACAATGAGTTAATTAAATTCTCTCCCGAAGCCTCCTGTCCAAAATGTTAACGCGCAATTAACAAGGACATGAATTTAAGCTTGCATATTAAACAGGCACTAAAAGTGAAAGATATTTCGTGACGACAGCCACCACTTTTACGCAAGTGATAATCCTTAATTTATTCTTCCATTACCTACTTTTTTAGTAGATTGCATTATCTCGATACAAAGTACGGCGGACAATATTTTACTTCGTTCCAGTAATAAATTCATATTGCTGCTGTGGTGCTATGTCAAGCCACAGTGGCCGCCACGTCACCATCACTTTTACCGCTCACGTCATAAAACATTCCTTGTTGCCAAGTAAGTACAATGAGCAAGTGCGACGTTACTGGCTTGGTGCACAATGAAAGGAAACGGGAGTAAAATTCTGAATGACTGAATTAGCTCCGGATGACAACCTGCCAGTAATGCCTTTCTAACTTTCACTTGTCATATGTTGTAATCTTCATGGTCCACTGAGAGATAAGCAGAGAAACTACCCAACATATTCTCGCATTTTCCATACTCCTTTTTTCATCTTGTCATTCATGACTTTCCCCACCACAGCTAACAAAAGGGAGAAGGTGGCTTATATTTTTCAGAGAATATTGCTGAAATATACTTTAAAATGTGGGCAATAAAAGGCAGCTAGAATAAGGAAAGAAGAAAGGGGAGCTAATGAAATTAGAAGAAAAAAATTTCACTAAAAACTTTCATCGAGCTGCTGTTTTTTATCGTAAATTTAAAGAAGTAATTCATGAAGACCATTGGCTAGACACGTGTAGGTACTTATTTCCCTTCCATAAACCTATAAAATTGTGAAAGAAATGAAAAAGACAAAAATTAAAGTTATGATGTGCAGTCTGCAGGCACTTACGCAACGCAGTTTAGTCTGCACCGGTATTAATATATTATACAAATCAGGCGATCTACCTTACTTGAAAATAGTTGTGATGAAAACATGTTATGAAATACGACATTATACTCCAGGCCTGCATAATAAAATGGCTTTGTTCCTATAGAAAATAAAAAAGTTTCCTGGTTTTTCACTGTCTTCTAATAATTACGTAGCAGAATACGCGGGGTAACATGCTTACAGCCCACGTTGAGTTTCTTTCCTTTCAATTTCGCCATTCAAGAATTTTCTTGCGTTATGGGAGATGGGAGAAATGTAATAATGATATTCTTTTGCGTAATTTTTTATAAGAAAAACTTTGCTCATTAATAATATTTTCCTGGAGGAAATGACAACAAAAGAGGAAAGTAAAGCTATTATAGTCAGCGGTTTCCCCTTTCCAGCTTGTTTTCAATGGATGGGTTGATAGAAGTAATGTCGACTTTTATGAGACTGGTAGTTTGTATGGTTTCTTCCTTTTTGTTTGGAAATTATGGAGGACGTTGCTTAATGTATAAAAAAAGTTGAACAGTAAAACAGCATCTGTTGTTATCGTCCCTCACATTAAAAATGTTTTCAATACTGTAATATCGCTTACAATTTGCACTTTTTATGCAGTGAGCCTATTTCAATGGCAACATGTTATGAATTTTTTAGTGCAATAACGGTATATCAATTTTCGCAACAAATAAGGAAATAATTAGATGAAGGAAGTCAAACTAGTAGTAAAATTCCATAAGGAAACAATACTAATGCTGGTAATATTAGGTTATGAGGCGTGCTTATCTTTTAATAAAAAGTGTTGCAAAAGTAAACCTTTTATATTGCGTGATTTATGCTGTCCAATTTTCGACCTTATTGCTCGTCAAATCAGTTCGTTCTATGATGACCACTTTCTATCAGCTTATAGGGGAAAAGCGTACACCAAAATTAAGGTGAAATAATAAAACCTTTTGCTGTATCTTTTAACTTTCCAATGTGTGTATTGATTTTGCGACTGCTATGTTCACCGCTGTATGATCCAAAAAGAATTTTTAACAAATATTTATCATTCTGTAGATATGACTACTCACACGATTCCATTATTAAACAACTGGTTCTACATAGATAGAAAATCATAAAAACATTGGAGATAACCTTGCAATAAGTCAATCGATTCCTTTATGTACATGCTAAGAATTGGTCACAACTGCGCTTCAAACTTCCCAAGGTGATTTGAAGTAATAGAATATCTTATTGGATTCCAGCTTGCTCGAAAACTCTTGGTCAGCTCTTTAGATAACTCTAATGCAAAATTCACAAATGAATTTCATGTTATTCTTCTGAAGCTTACTAACGACATACGTGTATCGTATCAAATGCATACCGAGAATTGAAGAAAGCATGCATATCTCATAGAAACTTGGACAAAGCATAATGTCGACTATAAAGGGTATTTAATTGCGCTCAAATTTTTCTATCCTAAATCAGAGAACGAAACTGCACATGAAAATCGATATTGTAAAAATTTAAAACTTAATTATCGAGATACTAAAATTATTGTGGAAGCTATCCATTCTAGAAACTACTATGAAGCGATAAAATGATTATTTTGGTAGTTGGTGGGGTTCACGGATTGGAGAAAAATGGCCAACATAAGCGAAGGAAAATTTCGCCTATCACTCAACATGCAAGCATGAATATTTTTGTTCCCCTTGCACACAGCTGAACATTTCGTTATCAATACATTTTGGAACTGGAACATTCACTTGAGTTAAGCAATTTGAGACGTGCAAAGAGTGCATGCGATAAAAATGCTGCTGCTCGTGATTGTACTTTTCTCTTGTTATTTGAGTAGATTATCAGCTAACAGAATTGGTCTGGATGGCCCCGTTTTCGCTGGGGATGTGCGCAACAAACATTTAAAGGATATTTCCCTGTTTATACTCTCAGGTGAGGACGAACATCAGGAACTAGTGAACGCTTTCAAAATTTATTCATTTTCAGATCGTGGTGGATTCTGGCGGTATAAGTATACCATAAATTCCCACTCTGTTGCTGATTTCAATGCAAATGGTAGCGGCATTTGGATTACCAAACCTAGTGAGATAGTCTCAAGATATAAGTTGTCGAGTACACTGGCAATTATAGCAATTTCTAGTATCTCAAAAGAATCAAATAACAAAATAAGCACAGTTCTCGGCCATTTGGATGGCTTTCTACATCCCGAAAATGATTTTTATTTCTTTTGGGTTCATCCACAGCTAGAGGAAGAAGCAAGTGCTGGCTTCCTAAAAGCACGTAGTGTTTCTCACATAAAGCACAAAGTGATCGTAGCTTATAATGAGGAGAATCGTCAAGTCAGTGTCACGCAATATTGTCAGTACTGTGGAAACGGTGGGAGCATTCAGTATCTCAATTATACAATCAATAATATACTAATTCTGAATGTACTCAAAACATTTCATGATAATGACACGAATATGAATGGACAAATTCTCCGAATTAGTTGCGGGACAAGCAGCAAAGCCCTAGTGGACATTAGTCAAGATCCTGTAACTAGACGCTGGATCTCCACTCGCGGCATAACCAAATTTTTAATTGAGCACCTTCAGGAAAAGTACAACTTTACTTCAAAGTTTGTCCCCTCAAAATTGGGTCAGTTTGGAAATCAATTAAAAAACGGTTCATGGATTGGAGCAATTGGGGATTTGGTGGATGGGAACGCCGACATTAGCTGCATAATTGGCAGAACATTTAAAAGAAACCCGGTCGTCACTTTTTCAGCGCCCATAATGTTTTCTGGAATCACCTTTACACATGGTGAGCCCAAATTTGAGTACACTTGGAAATCGATATATTGGTCGTTCCAACCAACAGTTTGGGTTGGAACGATAGCGACAGCAGTAGCAACAATGATAGCGCTCACAATTATTTTGAAACTTTACGGATACCTGAGGAAGGACACGTTAAACGACATAAGAGCTGGATATTACTTTTTTACAGTGTTTTTCGAACAAGACATGTCAGAAATTAGCAGTAAAGTCGGAGTGAGAATGCTGGTCATTTTCTGGTTATTTTACGCATTGATTATGACAACAGCCTACAGATCCAAGTTGGTTGGCTTAATGTCATTTCCCATTCAGGAATCATTACCAAATACATTCGACGAGTTGGCAGAAACTACGTCGAGTTTTCGCATTACATTGAACGAAGCTGGCGCAGCTTCTACCATTGCATTTCTGAAAACAAGCTCGAGCACTTCTATCAAAAAACTCGTGGAACGTTTCCAACTTGAGAAGAATCAGTCTAAATGCGTAGAATGGAGTATCGCGTCCAGTCACAATGTCTGCGTCATATGGAAGCTTCGTGTTAATTACCTTCTTTTGAGATATTTTTCGAACGGATCATCTCGTAAGCCTCCACCAGTAGTGCTACACGAGCAAATATTTGTTAGCGCCGGAACTCTCGCCTACCAGAAAGGATCTCTGCTTAAGTCCAAGTTTGATTGGGCAATTAGCGCAGCCGTTGCATTTGGGATTGTGGACAAGTGGCATGAACTTGATGCGCAGTTATTGCGGAGTGAACGTCAAGGTAGGAGGATGAGCCCCCCAATAAAGGAATACGTAGCAGAAGAACGGCGACCTCTTAATTTGGAAAATTGTCGAGGAGCAATATTCATATTTATGATCGGTCTAATGGTTGGAATATTTATATTTTGGTGCGAGTGCTTGGGGTCATGCATTTCTGTAATATTTTTGCGTTTGACTTTCTCCATGACGATCCGTTTGGTTGGAATGGTGGGCTTGGTATAAATTAATAATCCAACTCTGCTACAAAATCAACGTCCTCGCGTTAGCAAATATTATTTTTAATTGTAAATCCTTTGCTTCCATAATATCCGTGTATCTATTTAAATGCATATATAGAGTAAAAGCATTATGCCTACCATACTGCCATATCAGTCAATAGTGGCTCACTTGAATCGATCATGCAATCGTGTGAGCCATGACAACCAGCGCTGTACCAACATTTATGTCATGTGTCTAAAGAAATCAGTCCTGCCAGCAAGTTCGAAATTTGTGGTTGCGTGAAACACCGCTGATCAAATCTATGCGGTTAAGAAGTAAACATTTTATGCGCTTTTAATCTAACATAGTAATACTAAACTAATAATTTATTACTTCTTTGGAGGTGGTGGTGGTAAAACATTCAAAGGTGCACATTTGTACAAATCATGCCTTCTTTCTAATATGTGAAATGTAAACTGTGTATATGAAATATAATATATACATATATAGTTAAAGTCCGCTTGTAATTACTTTTACATTTTATTTAGAACGCCTTTAACGAGCTAACAATATGAACTATAAGGGTAATTTGAGTTTGTCATTTCCTAATGCCCACATGTTCCTGAAATAACTCTAACACGAATCGCAGGCATCCAGCTACAACACAACCTGCCCAAATAACCCAGACCGGCAGAAGGGACGTAAACGTCAAGGATTCCTCGTCGATGCCCATACTTTTTTGAGCATACAAACAGTAGCGACACGTTATAAACTTTGCACGGTTTTCAACCAGCCCGTTAAAAGACCAGGAATAATTATATTCGTTAAGCGAGTTGGCATCAACTAGAAAACTTACAAGATCCCGTTTTGCAAATATATTAGAAATTCTAGTCAAAATTCCTGACGAATCCATAATCCCAAGCTTTTGTCGAAAATACGGCTCTATATAACTTCTTGTCCTAAACCGCCACAACTTGACGCTTGCAAACCACTGTAATCCAAATGGGCGATACTGCGTTGAGTTAAAAAATGTTTGCAGAAGCGGCAAAAGATAGAAGTTAACATCATAGGAGAATTCATTGTACTGGGTTGGAAATACAAGTAGAAATCTGCGAAGTGGAATTGTCTTGAAATAATAATTACTTAGATCTAATCCCCAAAGCTCGACCCTTTCATTTTGTGAAATTGCGTATGCCAATTTATGCCAGGAATGTTCTCCTTCATATGTTGAGTCGGCAAAATGCTTATATTTATGACGCAACATGCTGGTCATTTCAGGGTCTAGCTTTGTCCAGTTGGAACTAAAAAAACCAATCTTCGTAAAGCTCATGCCCACAACAATTTCCAGATTGTCATCATGAACAGCATTGATCAATGAGTCGGGGATATTCTGGTCCTGAACCGGAGCTGCCAATAAATCTATTATATCGGTAAAATAGCATTCACGAACGACTATGTTGCCAAGTAACCAAGCAACCAGTAGAAACACAGTTTTTCTATTCACCCAAGTTTTGCGAATATTTCCTTGCTCCAAGTATGACGCAAAAATCCACCACCGAATATTAGAGGCTCCGCCCAATCGTAGCGTCTCTGAGGTTGCAACTGAAAGGGAAATTAGTAGAAACCACTCAAGAGCGGAAAACATGCCCGTCAGAAATTTTAAATCCACTCTTCTTTTCAGTTCAAGTTCAGAAACAAACAATATTTGCTCGAATTCATTTGTGACCGCCCCGAAAGGATATGTTGGACCATTGACTAAATCGTCAATATTTTTTGAGCGCACTACGGATTTAACATAGAAACTGAAGCAGTTCGGAGCTGTACAGTTAAACGACGCAAATATCACCTTGGATGTGCACTGATGATCACTATCGTGTGATATAACGGTATTGCTAAAATGGTCTGCCAAATATACATTATTTACATGGTCACAATTATCCACCCGCTCTTGTTCAGACAAGATGTTGTCATTGGCGTCAATATTAGAACCGGTTGAGCGAAGATTCATATTGAGTTGTTTCCATTCAGCACTCAGGTTTTCCATTGTTGGTATATACGCGAGATATTCTTGAAGAGGAATAAAATTGGAATGGGGGCATGTGAAGCATGGAATAAATAGTTTACTTGGTGAATTGACGTCGCACGTAATTTGTAGAACTATTATCTTGTACGGCCAGTACCACAAGTACCCAGACCAAAAATCTATTCTAGGTAAAACTGGAACTTTGTTATCAAACTGAGTGAGAACAACAAATTCAGGTGCAATTAATACTTTTTCTAACAGATACTGATCCAAGTATGCTGACTCGATGCTTTCCGTGGAACCAAGAGGTGACAACCAGTGAACAGCGCATATTGCAGTAAACCTTAGAGCTTCGAAACTTTCAATATATGAAGATGATTTGGTCAACAGCTCTCCAGGAAATCGACTGGTTGCAAACGATATTTGAATCTGAATTCCAGAAGCCCAAGACCATTGCTCCGAATTCTGTTGTATCATAATATTCCAATGTTTTGTTTCATTCGATTGTAGAAAATGAACGACGCATCCCGTAAAAAGCTTCTGGATGTCGTTGCTATAATGAGCAAACGTGACATTGAGAATGCAGAAGACAAGGATTTGTAGGCACGTATATTGGAGCTTCATGGTTTTATGTCGAGAATATATTGGCAACTTAAAAGTTTCATTTTATATGGAAATCGTTAATACTATCCAGGATGCAGTAACACCACACGCCTTATCTAGTTACCCAGCTTGTGTGTACACAATTTATCTAGCAACTTGGACAACAGGCTAAATTTTCATTATATACTGTGAAAGGACCATGAGACGATAACAAGGCACTATGATTTGTTTCCGAAGTGACACCAAACAAAATATAACTTTCTAAGCTCTATATGTAGATTTATTAATAAAGCGCTCTGTATGAACACTTGTTTTTACCTTGTTGCTTGACTGTAGGCTATAGTCTGAAGCTCGATCTCAATAACTGACCACACAATACTAACCGTGTAACTGGTACAATAGCATAAAATTCAGTTAGATGAAGCCATGCTAAATGTGTTTTTGTATTCAATGGGGAAAATCTTTGTACTTAAAGTGGACAGAATAACGAGTTGTCAATAAATATGAGTCTCAATGCCTCTTAAGTATGGTTGAAGTTGGTATCGGTTTTGTTAAAATTGTAAATACATATGCTTTGCGGATAGCGCGAGTATGATATACCAACACTTTGGATTGCTCACAAATGAGTACATTAACACAAATATTTTATTAAAGGACACAAGTACTTCTCAATAATAATGACAGCTGCTGTAAGAAAAGTAAGACAACAATAGACATTGTGTATTGACGCATATTTTAACTTGCTTGAGGTTACTGAAGTCTATCCACACATCCAAAATTATTATTCTGATATGAAAATTGATATTATAGAGCAATGTGCATTTTTCAACGCGTCAATATGGAACAATTGTCGGAACCAACCAACAAGAATATGACACTCTGTTGGCATAATTTATGTGTTGTTACAGGTGAGTTAAGGAGGAAGTACACTTATATTCTAAATGAGGCCGGTGGATCTTCCACAATTGCATTTCTTAAGATAAGTTCAACTTTGGTCATCAAACGACTGAGAGAGAGCTGAGAGATTTGAAGTTGAGACGAATGTGTCGAAATGCGTGCAAATGAGCATTGCAACATGTACGGATATCATGTATACTTTCAATCATAATGCATAATCATAAATCATAATCGCAAAAGTAAAACTTGTGCATGCAATGATATTTATATACCTAATGGCGTGCCACATCAGTTAGTTCTATTGCAGAACGTCGTAACCGCAGTTGGTGTTATCTGCGCACTTTGATATTCTATGAGCTGTATCTAGTACATTGGCTAAAATTACATAATCGACTGTGATAGCATTGGACTGGAAATGATAACTTATTTCCGATAAGTTGAAATACGTAAGTCGTTCCTGAAGTGACTATCTACTAGAAGATTGTTACGTAATAGAATACATTTGTAGATTTATTGCCAAATCGGTCAATATGCACGTTAGTTAACTTTAATTTTATACTGTAACCTTTTGCACAAATACGCATTTCGTGCAAGTACAGTCTACATAAAATCCTACTCTACTTGAAAGCGTGCCTTTTTCACTACACAATTACCATTCAATAGCGGTGGTATGACTAATACTGTGGCAGGACAAAAAACACGTAAAATGTTAAGAACCTTTGTCCTCAAATTCAATGTGCAAAATATTTGTGTGTAAGGTGGGCCGAATAATGGTTTCTCAAAAAATAAAACAAAGCTTTAAGATTTCTCTTGAGAATGCTTTCCTAGAGAGTTGTTAAAGTTGGAATCAGATATATTATTTGAATCTGGCCGCAGTTTAGATCGTCGATGGGTATTCTTTCGAAACGATGTTTGGAATACCACTGCTTTTGTTCAGTTTAAATTAAACATGTGGCCGTAAATATATTATTGATATAGTTTTCACTAATAATGGTTGGCGGCGCATTGTGGTGAGACTGATGCAACAAAACAACGAGTAACGACGCATGATAATTTACTTGCAGTGACGTGAATGATATGCATCCACACATTCAAGTAGCTGGTTTGAAATTAAGAAATGAAAGCATAAATTTTGAAATGATGAACATATTTTAGTTAATATAAACAACCATGGGAGTTACTTGATCGTATTCACCAATGTCAGGGCAACTATACTTTTTCTATATCGACGGATATAAGTTATTTTCGAAAGAAATGTAAAGAAATGCATATGCATGCTATGCCACCTTTTTCGTTAAATGGATACGGTAGTGACTGATAAAAATGTAACCGCTTGTCTAGCTGGGATAATTAATTACTACGCGTGTGCATTGTCTTGCTCACACAAACAAAGAAACGGTATAATTCATTCCTGATCATTTTAGTTTTCTACAAAAAGCCATATCAAGAAACTTCATGATTGTGAAGATGAAGTATTAGTCGTGCAAAGTTAACATTGGCTACATAATTTATATGGTAACAGGTAAGCACAAAACAACCTCGGTAGTAGTAGGTTTCCTTATTCCTGAAATAATTTGAACTTTCTACCCAATTTATGATATTTATTAACACCATAATCTAAGGATGAAAATTGATCGGATATACAGATTTATTCGATTCTGCCACAAAATTCACTCTACTCGTGCACGTGTTGTTTATGATTATCACTTTCCGCGTATTCTGACCCCAATAATGCAATAAGTTATAGATTAGCGCAGAGGCATACCACCAATGCTGGCTAACACTTCAGCAAAGCTAGTTACTTGATGAATATTACCCTGTGTATGATCCTTCAATTTCCTTACAAACATTCGACACATCCCTAGGAATGAATTTACCATTAACCGCCCAACTCTAACAAACGTTCCCATCATTTCAACCAGTAAGCTTGCAGTTGACATGGCCAATCCGATTAGCTGCACAATGAAAATGAGGCCCACATTTCCCTTCAGCGAAACACTTTTTGGAGGCGGCGAGTCGCTCTTCACTAGATTTTCATTCACTTGAACCACAGTAGGCCACCACTGTAGAATATGAGATTCATGGAAATGTCTGAACCGTGTCAGTAGATAAGGTGGAGTATAGCCCTTGATATCAATACCTATATTCATTTCTCCAAAGCGCTCCTCTGCTATGGACACATCGGACTGGTTACTTGAATGTCTTACCTTCCTTGCGAGTCGATGCGTTAGGTACTCTGGCAGAACAATGGCCGTTTTGTTGCATGCAACCACCAGCCCACTTTCGAACCATTCGCTTTCCATATCCCAGATCCGCTCCATGAGTACCGCCGGAAAACGCCGTTCAAGTTCAACATCCATATAATATGCATTACTGAACTCATAGAATGCCCTAAGTACTGGGGCAATTGCTGCCGAGAAATTGGTCGCTAGCCCAAGAATGCCTGGATGCAGCATAGAGTGATTTCTCAAGTCAGACATTTCTGATCCAAGTCCACGACTTTCGTAGAACGTGTGAACCTGTGACGTCTCTGACGATACTTTTAGATACTTTACCTGAAGCACGTGACCATTCCCGTTGTCGTAGTGCCCGCCACGGGGATAGGTAGTAGACATTTCTGCTACCGACACTCTTGTGTAAATTGTGAAATTGGCTTGCACCATCTGCTCAAGGGTTTCGTACCAAAGTGGATCCCTATGAACAATCATGTTGTATATGTTATCGTTTTTGTAGCCGTTGCTTAGAACAAGTGCCGCCAGAAGAAATGATGCAATGGTCCACCTGAGAGGTTGAGTTGACACTTGATGAGTTTTGAATGGGTCTCCCTGCTCCAAAAGTACTTTAAACAAACTGCTCAGCTGGTCCGTCAGTTTGAATTTATATTTTGCCAGTGGTGTAGAGTTTGGTTTGATTTCGTGGTAAGCGTTTGTTATTCCGCCTCCAATTGCAAGAATAAAAGCTGCCGTGTAAATCCAAACGTAAACATCATAGATCTTGACGAGTTCTTCAAATGGGAATCTAGGTTTACCCCTATGCCCGCATGAAATCAGCTTTAAGCCAAGCAGCTTATTCTCCATGAGAAGCATGTGGTTGCTATGCTCAAAACTTACATTTTTTGGTGTGCTTACGAAGCTCGTGTCCAATACAAACGGCGACCAAGTGAGTGCAAGTGGATCATGTTCGATATGTCCGGCTCGACAGTACTTTCTCATCCCAATATAGTAGGAGTAATTTCCCATGACAGTTTGCATTACTAAGGCCATGTTGACCAGGAGCCGATCCAGATCATCTTTGATTATTTGTCGATTAACATTGATTAGATTGCACCTTGCGAAATAATATTTTAATCTCTCACGTTCTCGAGCAATCCTTCCTTGAGCAATTGCAAGACGAAATCCTCGCCACTCCAGTCGGACTTCCTGTGACGGAGCGATCAGCCCATATTTGATTGAGCCAAGTGAAACTTGTCGCCTGAACTCTTCAAGGTTAAGCCGATTCAACGGAAATGTTTTGAATGTGAGGCGCATCAGGAACACGTATATTTGAGAAATATATGTTCCGTTTTCTGGGATTGTCATAAGAATTAATTCCTCATGTGAGTTGATTGGCCCTTTGACACTTGAAGCGCTTCTCACTCTTGCGTACGTCCATTGAATCAAGGAACGGTTATATGCATCGGTAAATGTTCTCTCGCCATTGATCAAAATGTGGACTGCTGGGGATGAGGTGCGCAAGAACGATTTGTATTGATACGGTATGTTGTACCTTAAGACGTGAACATCGTTGTAATATGTCTTCCTTATCATCTCGATAGGGAGGTTTAGATCGATTTGAATGACTTCGAACCACGGCTTACTGGAACCGCTCATAGCAAAGTAATTTAACCATAGGCAGAAATCCTTGACAGACGCGTCGGGGTTCCACGTCGTGAACTTTGCATGCGGACAAATAGGAGCGGTTGGCATACATGCATTTTTGCAGAAGGACAAGTCGTCCGGAAGCCAAACGAGACTATATCCCGACCTGAACGGCGTCTCATCGTACATCATGAATGGTTGTGGTTTCCTGATTATCACTGGAAGTTGTATGCCACCAAAATCTGATCCAATGTAGTTGTTGATTACAGTGAATGTCCGGTTGCTCTGTAGTGATCGTATTGCCTCGTTAAGGTTTAGTACTTGTTTATGATGCTGATTGTTAATGGCGCTCAGCCATACGTCGCGCGCGTCATCAAATTTACAATCCTGATATGTGGTGCCTTTAAAGGATGCCAGCGTTGTTAGCGAGTAATTTGCAAAGCCGGGCATGGCAATGAATACCAGCAAATACAAGAATGATTTTACAATATTTTCCCAGAACCATGTTGCGGATTCCATTCTAAAAATTTGCACTTGGTTGTTATGGTTACCGCTATAGCAATGAGAAAGTTGTCGACAACTAAATCGGGTGAAACAATATCTCAGCTGACAACTGTTATTCGGTATAAGAAAATACAGTGTGTACCATGAAAAGGCTTCCAATGGAAATTATAACATTGGTTCTAACAATAGCAAGTTGGTTGAGTCGTACCCTTTCCTATATTGATTTTGGTTGGGTAAACTTCTTACATGTTTTGTTATAGAACTTGGCCTATGTCACCAGTAAATACCGCATTGCATTCTAGGCTATGAATATTGTATAAACTACCTTAACTCTTTTGAATAATGAAAGCATAAAAAGTACTCTGGAGAAATTTTGCATATGAAAAAAAACTACATCAAATATTCATCGCCTTTACACTAAAATATTTTTGTTCAAGGTATGCTTAGGAATTGTTGCACATTTTGCTAAAAAATGGAAATTGCTTCTGTTGCATTGCACAGCCAATTCATGTTTCTTCTATTGCATTGCACAGTCGATGAATGTTTCTTCTATTGCAGTGCACCACCAATGCATGTTTCTTCTATTGCAGTTTCAGCCTCGATATGCACTGTCTAGTATGCAGTATTGCTCGTATATGTACTGCCGATAAATCAGTCAACAAGCATTATGACAGTATTAAAATATATAACTTTATATAAGAATTATATCCCAACTATCACGGTGTCTCGGAAGCTTTGAATTTTTATGAGCTACCCTCACCACTAATCTTACACAAGCTAAATCACTTACGTGTATCCAGATTCAATTTCCATGTTCTCCTTCCATCTCGTCTTATATGACGACACAGTTCTCATCGTAATCATTTTCTGCAATTTCAGAGCATGTGCGCAACTCAGTGTGTACGAACATATCCCAAACCTGGATCATACTTCCGACGCCCATATAATCTGAAAACCGTGTCTGGCATGCGGTTAGACGAACACAATTAAAAGATAAACGCTACATTCACTGCCGCAGAGGAACGATTTGGATTGATAATGGAAACATTTGAAGTTAACTCACATTCTGGCGTTCACATCAGAGACAGAATAAAACAACTGATGGCTTCCGGTTTGTTTGTCGTGAGGGATTGTTGGAGCAAAATTGCTGAACTTAGGAATTTCGGGCTTTGGGGATGACCAAGCAGCGGATTCTGATATTACCGATTTGACTGAACTGGATAGTATCTTGAGCATTTGTGGGTGCCTGATTTCTTACAGCATGACATTGTACATACGTTAAATGTTCGTTGCACGTTGTATAAGTTTGGCTTTGAAGACATGAGTAGAGGGTGGCAGAGATAGGCTCAACGTTTGCTAGTAGACAGATGCCTGCATATACAATAGTTACAACAACTGATATGACTGAGATGTTCAACATAATGCACTTTGGGATTAGTGACGAATGTGTGACATTATGCCGGAAAAGTGTATGGATCAATGTAACAAAATATTTGTTTAGAGTTCGGGAGAACTTGAGACTGATGTGTCCAAAAGACATTAATGTTGCCTGTAGTAAAATTTGCAACATTTTTTCGACGGTCAACCTTACGTAGCCGTGGCGTATGATGTAAAAGTGGACACACAATTGTAAAGATCAAACCACTTATTAAGTGCCTGAGTCAATCGGAAACGGCGTAGCCTGGTTGTATTTAATACAATGTATTATCTTGCACACCGATTAATTTGCTGGGCTCAGGGCTGTGTTTGAATAGAGCTATGTAGCCGTAAATGGTTTCGAATAGTTTGCAGTTGAATGCCAATGATGGACTTAATTCCGGACTTCCAAGCCGGGTTTACATGCATAAATGCGTTGGCAAATCAGTGACAATGTTGGTTTGCTGTCACAAGATTTTCAAGTAATCACAAAGGTTTGAATTTGAAGTGTACTGAAATATCGAGAACATCGCTACTAATTAAAATAGAGGAAATAATTGTTCAAGGCGAAATAACGGAAAGTTAGTTCAGCAGCGCTTCAGCTCTACTGCAGTTCGGCAATGAAGAGACGGAGCTGCCAGATATGTCCCTTTATATTGAGCCATTACATCAGCTAGTTCAACTTAAAAACTCAAAAACTTATTGTGACATAGAAGAACAACAGTTAAATAAGCCGATTAATTGTAGATTTTCCTTGAACATTTTTAAATAAACACGAAAGAGGTTTAGAAAATAAATGTTGGCAAGCATTTTAAGTTTCTAGTAATCATATTTCTTAATGCTTAATGCGTATCTTTTCAGTTGTGGAATTGCGGCATGCAAAATTGACGCCATGTCTCAGTTTGTGACCGATGTTATCTATGCTGAACTGCGTTAAGGTAGTGTCTGGGTGCACAATTATTGTGCCTTAAAGTAGACAACCGATTTTTTACTTTTGAATGCTCGTATTCACCAATTTCAGGGGAAACATCTCATTCGTTTCAGTGGATTTCATTTTCTCAATAACATTAGAGATAGGTTGTCGTCGAACGAAACGCAGTGCGGAATACACAGACGTCATAGCACATTCAGTACTTTCGATCTGATGGCTTCGATCATGACTGCTAAAAATGCACGCTTGTATCTAAATTGGATCTACCGATAAACTATTGCCTTTTAGCATAAAACCATAATATAGATATTTGCTGCTGATACACAACCCCTTTTCGTTAAGCTCTTATCTCGAACGAAAGAAAAATATAATGCTCACATCACATATTTGAGCGACCCATAGAAATGGTGATGAATGGTCTTCAATTTCGCTTTAATAACTTTATTCCAACTCCGCGCAAATATACTTATCATCGGAAAGAATAGACAGATAAAGCTTGGCCTAATCAACAATTTAAACTTCCATTAAGATGTAAGTAGATTCGCCTTAATTGTTTTGGCTTCTTTCCCGGAAACCATTCTCTACTAGATAGCGCTAACACAAATGCTTACTATTAATTAGCATTCCTGCATGCGATCCGTGTGGACGCCCAAATTCTATAAACAACGTGACTTTTATAAACCCAAAATCTCATTAATTCGGACAGCAAATGTGCAGGATAAATTCGTCAATTATTCAGAACCTTGAAATTGTAAAGTTGAGCTGTTCATTGCCAATATTTTTTTAAAAAATAAAAACTTGCATTAGAACAGAGTATTCACAGAGTTGAAACAGGAAATAGAGTGAAAATGTCAGTAAACCTAGTGCTGGTGATTCTGCTAAGTTTTCATATCGCTAATGCCGTAACTGGCAACATTTCTGGTTTACTTAGCGCTGCAGAAAATACAATGTTTTCCAACCAATGGACAAGCAGGACATTGAAAGAGTTTTCAAGCCTGCTGCTTTTTGTTGGTGGCGAATCTCAAGATCTAATTAATTCTGTCACATTATCATCAATAATAGGACATGGCGGAGTATGGTTGTACATTTTAAATCATCATGATATTTCGGATCGATACTTAAATATTACCAGTTATACCAATACGATAAATAAATCACGCATTCCGGTATCAAGATTTAAAACATCGGGTACAGTGGCCATCATTCCAATTACCAACACATCTACAGAGTCAGTAAACAAAACCTTCACAGTACTTGCCCACGTTGAAGTGTTTCTTAATCCGGAGAATGACTTATATCTATTTTTTGCAAACTCTAACCGACTGATTGAAAGTGTCAACTTGATTAGCCGAAAAAGTATTTTACATGTCGTGCATAGAGCGGTTTTATCTTATGATAAGTCGCTTCGCGAAATAAGTGTGATCGTCCAGTGTCGGTTTTGTGCTAACACGGCTAATCTTCATTTGCATAACTATTCCGTTAACGGTGAATTGATTTCTGTCATATTCGGCCTATTTCGCAACACTGACACCGACATGACTGGCAGAACGCTCATAATTACTTGCGGTACTGTCAGCAAAGCCCTAGTTGATATTCGTCAGGACAATGCAACTAAAACCTGGATTTCAACTCGCGGCATCACAAAATTTGTAATAGAGCATTTGCAACAAAAGTACAACTTTACTGCAAGGCACATACCGTCGAAAATGGGAAAATTTGGAAATCTGCTACCAAATGGCTCTTGGATTGGTGATTTGGTTAACCGGAACACCGACCTAAGTTGTGTCGTTTTCAGAACACTTTCGCGAAACGCCGCAGTTACGTTCTCAGTGCCGATCATGTTTTCTGGGATCACTTTCATTAATGGTCCTCCCAAACAGGAATATACCTGGAGATCGATATATAGGCCGTTTCAACGTATGGTGTGGTTGGGAACGATAATTACGGCATTTTTAGTGACCATAGTACTTGCAATAATTTTGAAAACTTACGGACGTTTGAGAACATATAAACCGAACGATAGGAGTACTGTGTTTAACCTGTTTACTGCGTTTTTTGAGCAAGACATGCCAGAAATTAGCAACGAGCACGGAGTTCGAAAACTTCTAATTTCCTGGATATTTTATGCTCTAGTTATTAACACAGCTTACAGATCGAAACTGGTCGAACTGATCTCGTTTCCGTTGCAAGAAGTGTTGCCTACAACATTTGACGAGTTGGCAGGATCGTCGTCGGATTTTCGTGTTATTCTAAACGAGGCCGGCGGGGCTTCCACAATTGAATTTCTCAAAACAAGCTCAAATTCGGCCATAAAAAGACTAGTTGAACGTTTTGAGATTGACAGGAATATGATGAAATGCGTGCAAGCGAGTATTGCATCTAGAACAACGTTTGTGTCATTCGGTGGCTCCGTGTAAATTACCTTCTTCTGCGATACTTTTCAGATGGATCATCACACAAGCCGCCACCGGTAGTTTTGCACGAGGAAATATTTCTTAGCGCTGGATCACTTGCCTATCCTAAGTGATCTCCGCTCAAGTCCAAGTTTGATTGGGCAATTGGCGCAGCTGTTGCATTTGGCGTTGTGAACAAGTGGCACGAACTTGATGCGCAGTTACTGCGGAATGAACGTTTAAGTGAGACGAACATATTAGTGACTGAATACGAAGTAGAAGTTAGTCGGCCTTTAAGCCTGGAAAATTTTCGTGGAGCTGCTGTCATTTTTATAATTGGATTATCGTTTGCAATTGTTGCGTTTCTGTATGAGAATGTATGCTCATACATGGATTTGATGTTTTGTCGCTTAAACTGTGTGAAATTTGGTACCTTGAAGGCTACCTTTGCTAAGTTGAAAACTTCCAATATGAATAATATTAAAGATCGTTCTCCTAATGGTATGTTCGAAGGCGATATTGGCACACAGTAATTAAATTGGTAACAAGAATGTATTTAATATGTATGTATTTAGACAATGACAAAAAACATATTTTGAAAGAAATATTACTGTTCTAACATTATTTATTTAATTGAGTCAATTAAATCGATTCATTACATAAGTCAATGGTAGTTTAGAAAGAATAACACCGAAGAAAACACGCACATAAAATGTACTAGCCATGCAATTGTCATCACATAGAAACTAATGTGAAAACGTATTCCACCATCTGCTCTTTTTACATTTTTCATATAAGTTATTTTCAAGGTCATTACAAAAGAAAAGTTATTGGGCTCGGACGTTTCGACAGTACAACAAGCATTATTTCTGATAGGTTCATATTAATTTTGGTTTATACCCATTCCTCCAAAGCACCTCTGAAACAAATACTATGAACTCAATCACAGATAAGCATGTCCAAATAACCCAAATAGAAAGAAGAGACAAAAACGTTAACGATTCTTCGTCCAGACCTGAACCTCTTGGGACAGGCAAGCATTGGAGACAATTGGTAAACCTTGCGCGATTCTCCACCAACCCGTTAAATGTCCAGGATAGATCAAATTGTTTAAATGTGTTAGCACCACGTATAAATTCAACAATATTTCGTTTTGCAAATGTTTTTGAGATTCTGGTCAAAATTCCAGAAGCGTCCATAATGCCAAGTTTTTGCCGAAAATATGGTTCGACGTAGCTTCTTCGTCTAAAACACCATAATCTAACGCTGGAAAACCAGTGTAAATCAAATGGGCGATATTGTCTGGAGTCAAAAAATGTTTGAAGTAAAGGAAGAAGATAGAAATTATTATCGTATAAATATTCTCTGTACTGTGTCGGAAACAAAAACAGAAATCTACGAAGTTGCCTGGCCTTGGTTTCCTGCATACTTTCCCGCCGAAGCACGGGCCTTTCCATGCGTAAAATATTGTATGCCAAATCATACCATACTTTAACTGAATAAGGAAACTGAGGGAAATATAATTGTTTCTGCGATAAAATGTCGTAGAATCTAGATTCCAGCTTTGTCGTGCTTTGATTTGAAAAATGATTACCCAAAAATGGTCCATAGGTAACAATTTCTAGATTGTCATCATCAGCAGCATTCATTAATGTGTCGGGTATATTCTGGTCTTCCAAGGGGGCTGCTAATAAATCAATTAGGTTAGTAATGTAATTTTCGCGAACGATACTGTTTGTAAGGAGCCAGGCAGCAAGTAGAAAGGCAGTTTTCCTGTTTATCCAAGCATTTGGAATTTGCCCTTGCTCGAAATACGAAACCAGAATCCACCAGCGGACACCAGTCGCCCCACTTAGTCGTAGAATTTCCGCAGTTGCAACTGAAAGGTATATGAGCACACACCATTCCATGGCAGTAAACATGCCGGCGAGAAATTTAAAATCAACTTTTCTGTTTAACTCCAGCTTTGATACAAACATGACCATTTCATGTACATTATGTACCGGACCGAAAGGGTAAGATGAGCTTTTGATCAAGTCGGGTATAGATTTACTGTGTCCAATATGCCTTGTGTAGAAATGGAAACAATTATGTGATGTGCAGTTAAATGTTTCAAAGATCACCTTGGATGAACACTTTTTACTGTAATGATGTATGTCCATTGCCCCACTGAAAATGACTTCCATAAATATTTGTATGTTGTCACAACCATTCATTTGGTCCAAAGCAACAGCATTCGGGCCACCCACATTACGATCGGTTGAGCGAAGATTAATATTAAGTTGCTTCCATTCAGCAACCAAGTGATATATTGTCGGATTGGCCACCACCGAATATTCTTGAAGAGGGATATGTTTCGCATGCGGGCATGCTAAACATGGAATGAGTAGTTGATTTGGTAAATTTTGATCTGACAATTTCCCCAAAACAAGAACTTTGTAAGGCCAGTACCACGAGTAGATTGACCAAAAATCTATTCGCGGCATAACTGCAATTTTTGTATGCCACTGAGCGATAATGATGAATTCTGGTGCAACTGACATCTTCAGTAAAAGGTAATGTTTCAAAAATACTTCAAGGCTATTCTCCCTGACATGACACGGTGATATCACATGAATAACGCTGGTGATGGAAAATCGGATGGCTTTGAAACTTTTGATATATGTTGAAGATCCTGCCAGTAGATGTTCCGGATAATCATTTACAGCAAACGCTATCCGAATGTTCAGCCCGTATGACCAAGAAAACAGATCCGAATTTTCTTGTTGTTGTTGCATAGTATCAGAAGACGATGTATCATTGGATTGTAGAAAATGAACAACGCATTCCGAGAATATCTTCTGGATGTATTTCTGTCTTATCGGGGCTGCAGTGAGGAGAAAACGATGATATGAAATACAGAAAATAAAGATATGACCATGAGCACCTAAGAGCTTCATAATTCAGTTTTAAGCTTGGTGAAAAATGCGTAAGTATATTTTGTAATGGTCGCGTTTCACACTTTCCACCACGTCGTAGCAATCTTCAAAATTTGCTCGCCTCGACCCTATGTGTATTGACTAATTGTAGGTTATCAGAATTTTGCAAATTTACTAATAAGTTGCTTTATGTAGTACTTGTTTGCCGAACAAAATCTACATCTGCATGAACAGGCTGGTGAAAAAGTATCCGGAATGATTCCGGAATGATTCCGAAACGATGGAAACAACTTACACGAATATTAAGTTGGTTCCTCATATATCAACATGATGCCATTATTCGTCACTCCCATACTTCATTCAAGTGTTTTAGGAATAAGCTGAAACCACGTAACTCGTATTTACCCTTGTGTAAACTCTACTCTAGTGAATACTGGATGCTACTAAAAGGATATTGCATAAACACTTCATATACACAAAAATGTTTGAAATATGAAGAGCAATTTCTTTATTGAAAGCGCAAAACATATATATTGCGCGTTAGGTGATCCTATTTCAATTTTCCAATTTTATATTATTCTTTAAATACTCCTAAAATTGACGTTTAATCGTAAAGTATTCTTAATTTTTGTTTGATTTATATTGAAGTGCGTGGTTCCCGGAGTGGGTAGCTACGGTGTTTCTGTTTAGTTGAATGCTAGTACTTATATGCAGCCAAGTATATTAAGTGTATGGATAACAATACCGGTGACCAATATTATGATAAAAATCACTCCACAATAAGAACGGCCGATGGTACTTGAGATTTCAGCATGTTTGTTGATTCGGATGATTATCCAAAAATTCAAAGCGACATAACTATGGAAACTGAAATTGTATACAATGAATGTTAATGGCTTATTGTTCCTTCTTATCGACCTAGCTAAGCTCAAAAATGACGTTAAGTAACGTTGTAAATAACGCTCACGTACACCGAGTAAAGTATATTTTTTTCTTTCAAGGGATACGTTTATGCATACGAATAATTAAGTTCAATCTGTAAGACGAAACTTGAATCATCACGGCAGCGCAATTAAACACATGCTTTGTGGATGGTTGTAAATCTGTCGCTGTTACCTTTGTTTCACCTGAACAACCAGAGACCAAATGCAATTTAAATGTAGCATCTGATACATAATCTAAAGCTTGTCGTTTTTGTCATACAACCAACCGTCATTCCTGATCGCAAATGTCAATGGTCAACAACCAACCAACAAAAAGTCAAAATGCTACTTCCTTATGGTTTTTACAACGCACCAGATTTATGATTGAATCCGACTGTCTATACATGAGCTCATCGAAATAAATAAATGAATCATCCAACAAATGTTGGAGTTTAGGGTCGATTAATCATAGCCTCAAATTTTGAGAGCCTTACAGAGTGGGCGCCAATATTAGAAATAACTATTGAATTTTAATAATCAGAGATGGATAAACTTACCAAATTAGATCCCTTGTGTTCTATTTCATCAAAAATCTACAAACAATTACAACATGTACATAAAATATGTTTGCGCAACAAACTTACAAACTTGGGACCAAAAATTTTGCAGTATCACTCTGCTCACAAAACAGATGAATAGAAATGTAGCGTATCTGAACAAAACGAATGCAAACACCACCTTATATCTAATGTATATAAAACGTAAAACTTTTACAAAACGTTGGCGTTAATGGAGCGCAATAAATAGTGGCATACTGTCTCTTTGAATTTAAACATTAAAACCGTCTATTTAAATTCCGTTTCGCATTTAATATTCACATACATAAGTTTCTGCTAAAGATACAAGACAAGCAGTCACGATTTTCCAACATCCAATTTCGTTTAATCTTTTCCCACACAAACTCAATCAGAAACGTTGAGAACGCCAGTGCAAAACAACACACACAAATCACCCAAACGGATAGCAGAGATAGAAACGTTAAACCTTCCTGATCAACTTCCCTGTCTCTTTGAACATTTAAAAAGTGTACGCAACTGCCAAACCTTGCGCGGTTTTCCACTAGTCCATTAAACGTCCAGGAAAGATTGAATTCCATAGAATTAGCCTCTTTCAACAGGTGTACCAGATTCCGCTTTTCCAGCATACCCGAAAGTCTACTCAAAATTCCAGAGTCTGTAACATGAGCCAACTTTCGTCTAAAGTATGGCTCGATATAACTATAGCCGTGCAAAAGCCACAGGCGCCAATCTGAAAACAACTTTAAATCAAAATTCTGATACTGCTTGAATTTAGAGAATGTTTGAAGTAACGGCAGCAAATAATAGTTTACGTCGATGAAGATTCGGTGGGATACATTAGGAGGAATCGTCGAAGTGGTTTGTATACTCGCGCGTAAATATCAGTAACTTTATTCTTAGTATGTGTCTATTACGCACAATGTCGCGCGCAGCGCGATACCAAACACCGGAATCAAACCAGGCGAAGTCCAGTCCTTTAGCGTACAACAATTGTACGGATTTGTTTTCTGTTTTCGTCGGCTTGATGCTACTGTAGGCATAATCCAGAGTACCACTATCTACAAGGATGTATAAATTCTTATCCCAACCGGCTTCCTCCAAATTGCCAGGGAGATTTTCATCTTCCACTGATGTCCCTAAATAGTCAATTAAGTTGGAAGTATAGATCTCGCGTACCAGCATTCCGGTGACCTATTAATAATTATAGACCTATAGCTTTGCTGAATTGTTTGCTGAAAACCTTTACACAAATTATTCAATTCAGACTACAGGCGTGGGCAGAAAATAACAATATTATTCCAGAATGTCAGGGCGGATTTAGAAAGAACCGTGGGTGCGAAGATCAGATATTTAACCTGGCAACGGCTGTGGGTTTAAGTGTACAGAAAAAAGCAGGAAAGATGTATTCACTTTTCATTGATTTTGAGAGAGCCTTCCCAAGTGTCTCACATGAGAAATTATGGTGCAAGCTAAACGCTATTGGTGTATCAGGGAAAATCATTCGAATAATAAAAAACTGTATGAATCCTCCAACACTGTAATTAGAACTGAGCATGGCATTACTGAAAAGATTGATATGACCCTAGGTCTTTTAAGGAGAAATTTTGAGTCCATTACTATTTAGTCTATATATCTCCGACATAGAGAAAGTGCTTCGTGAGGCAGGCATTGCAGGAGTAAGGATTAATCATCGATTTGAGTTACACCTGTTAGCTTTTGCTGATGACATGGTGTTAATGGCCAGCACTCCTGGCCACTTACAGCGTAAGATAAATCTTTTAGCGGACTATTTTGATCGCCTAGGGCTCAAAGTAAACATGAGCAAAACAAAAGTAATGGTATTTAGGAAAGGGGGAAAGGTCAGCAATATAACCTTTAAATACAAAGGTGAACCAATTGAAATGGTGAATGAGTACACGTACCTTGGTGTCCTGTTTTCAAGCAGCGGCGTCTTTTGCAAAGCTGCCAAGCAAATGAAACGGAAAGGTATCAGCGCCCTGGGAATGGTGTGGCAAATATTAACGTCAGGGAAATCAACCTCATTTTTAAGCAAGTGCAGGCTCTTTGATTCATTAGCCGCCTCGGTGCCATTATATGCTGCACATATTTGGTGCCTGCGGTATCTCAGTCTATTAGAACAAGTTCAAACTAAATTTTTGCGCCGAATCTTCGGTGTTAGTAGGTATGTCCCGAACAGTATGCTGAGACTAGAAGCCGGAAGAGTAGCTTTAAAAATCCATGTAGTAAAGCAGTGCTTGCTGTATTGGGCTAAAATTCTGGAAATGGAGGACGCACGTTACACAAAAATATGCTTCAATGCCCTGTTGGTACAATCAGAAAATACCAAATATGATGAAAAGTACAATTGGGTGTCACAAGTAAAAACAATGCTGAACGGTAATGGCTTTTCTTTTCTAAGTACGATTAACGACTCAACTAATTTCCGCAATCAGATTGCCCCTTGTCTGGAAACTGTGATCGATCAGTGTAGACAAGAAGATATTACAAGAGTGAGAGAATCTGAGAAATATAATTATCACATGGGTTTAGTGAATGAAACACCCATGCCGGCAAAGTATTTATGCTTCAACCTGCCTCATGACAAAATAGCAGTGCTTGCCCAAGCAAGACTAAACAAACATTCCTTCTATTTCAAAAACTATAGACACGATTTTAAGGATGACTCGTGTTGTTTATGTAATGAGGAAGTAGAAGTAGACATGGAACATCTAATACTATATTGTGCTTATAACCGGGGTTGCGCACGAGGATTCATCCAAGAAAATAGAATTCTGCCAAACGAAGACGGCGCTTTCTGGCCACAGATAATAAAGTGCGACGAGAAAGAACTTGCTCTACGCACTTATCATTTGGTCACAAATTGCTTTATATCGCGTCAATTGGCGCTATCAATCTAAGGGTGTGCATACTGTTTACTTACTGATACATATTGTGCACAGCGTGAAAAACCAACTATCAATAAATTAACTACATTTAAATTATGCTAGCAATAATAACTAGAATCTTATAGAACCAAATCAAGAGGATCTAATCATACTCAATTATAACCATACAAATGGTACTATGTTACATATTCTGAAAATAAAATGAAGAAATGCTAGACGATAAAAATAATTAAATTTTAATTTAAGTTATTCTGAAGCAATTTCCTCCGGTACATGTTACCTAATTCAATACTAATGTCAACCACCTTCATGTTTTTAAACTCATCAATCAATAAATTGTGATAAAAATTAAAATTTACAGCTAATCAATAGAAAATTAGTAATTGTGTAAGTTAGGCTATAATTTACAAATTTTATATTAATATTATCACTATTCACAAAATCGCGATTATTTTATATGTTAATTTTATATCATAATAAGAGAAATCAAGAATCACTTTATCTATTTATGTAATGATGTATTTAACCGAAAATGTAATGATGCTCTATGGGCCAAAAGGTCCGAAAGAGATGTAAAATAAATATACATACATACATACATACATACATAATAGTTTACGTCGATGAAGATTCGGTGGGATACATAAGGAGGAATCGTCGAAGTGGTTTGTATACTCGCGCGTAAATATCAGTAACTTTATTCTTAGTATGTGTCTATTACGCACAATGTCGCGCGCAGCGCGATACCAAACACCGGAATCAAACCAGGCGAAGTCCAGTCCTTTAGCGTACAACAATTGTACGGATTTGTTTTCTGTTTTCGTCGGCTTGATGCTACTGTAGGCATAATCCAGAGTACCACTATCTACAAGGATGTATAAATTCTTATCCCAACCGGCTTCCTCCAAATTGCTAGGGAGATTTTCATCTTCCACTGATGTCCCTAAATAGTCAATTGAGTTGGAAGTATAGATCTCGCGTACCAGCATTCCGGTGACTAGCCACGCCACCAGTAACGCCCTAGTTTTGTACTTTACGCGTATCTGAGGAATGTGACCTTGTTCCAAACAAGAAACTAGAACCCACCAACGAATGTTCAATGCCCCACTCATCTTAAGAGTTTGCGCAGTTGCTATGCAGATGTAAGTGAGAAGGCACCATTCCAGAACCGAAAGCATGCCAGATAGAAATTTCAAATCAACTTTTTGTTGTAGTTCGGATTTTGAAACTAGGATCACGTGCTGCAACGAATTCTGAATTGCTCCAAACGGGACAGCTGGGTACAGTTTTAAAAAGTCAATGTTTTTGGTCTGGGACGCCAGTAGATTGGTATAGCTCTTGCATAACACATCTGAACAGTTAAACGGTTCAAATATCACCTTACGTGTGCACTGTCCAATATCCAGGTACCATCTGGATGAATCGGAATGGTCAATTTCTGTAAATTGCTTTCTGTTGTCGCAGTCTTTATGCCAGGAAAATCGTTGTATTGAGAAAACGGCTTTAATTGTTGGTAAACCTAAATTTAAATTCATGCGTTCCCACTCATCAATCAAATTCTCCCTTGAAGGATTGCTGTTCAAGTATTGTTTGAGGGGAATATATTCTTTGTCAGCGCATGTAATACATGGCAGGAATAGTTGATTTGAATTAACATCCAAGGCACGTTTAACAAGTATGCACCGTCAGGTATGCAAATTGTAACCGTCAGGTAACCGTCATGTGCATAAAATGATGCCTCGATAACTAAATGTCGGACCAGTCTCTGACTGAGACAATCTTCCAGAATTCCCTGCCACAAATAACGACAAAGGAGATTACTGGGAATGCAACGAAATAACTTTAAAAATTCCGACACCAAAATTAATTGATTGGAAAACTTTATTAAAGATAACTTGCTATAAGACGGAACAAGTTAACTCTTGGTATGCTCAGTTAAGAACCTACCGTATGGCTGGTTGTCTTTCGACTAATCATGACTTCTCACTTTTACCTCCGGTATTTATACTACTTTCTACCGGAAGTGACTCGAGCAAAATTACTAACATAATTAACATTTAGTATCCAAAATTACTCAAGTTCACAAACTACTTTGAATTAATTTAACATTCGAACTTTAAACAAAGAAACAGGAAGAGAAAAACAGGAAGTTAACAATTTCCTGTAACTTTAAATAATATTGAACTTTGAAACAGAAAAGAAAGCAAACAAATCTTAAGAATTTTGATTTGTTTACATAATTACTACAAATTGACTGACTATTATAATTTACAAATTCTTAGAAAATATTCAACAAATTCCAAATCGACTTCGAACTGCTACATTTTATTCATAGCAGGAACATTCTTCCCCCCGATTTCGGAACGAAATCCATCTTCTGTCCGAACATCCAGCTTGGCCAACTTGACAACAGGTCTTCGATAAGTTCCGGTTGCGGTCTTTACTTCTGCAACTCGAACAACTCCGTCATTACCCGGGATAACTTTGGTAATGACTCCAAGTGGCCAATGACCCCTCTTCAAACTTTCGTCCAAAACGATGACCATGTCCCCCGTTTCTATGTTCGGAACTGCTCCATGCCACTTCGCTCTTCTTTGCAATGTTGGCAGATACTCCTTCCGCCATCGCTGCCAAAACATGTCAGCCAGCCTTTGAGATGTTCTCCACCTCTTGCTCAGAATCAGGTCTTTGTCATCAAAAGAACCTGGAGGCTGTAGCGTACTTGATGTCCCAATGAGGAAGTGCATTGGAGTCAATGCTTCCGGAGCTGAAGGGTCCATTGGAACATCAACCAGAGGACGGCTATTGACCACCGCCTCTGCTTCCAACATCACAGTGTGAAGGACCTCCTCCTTTGGATAGCGACTCTTCATGATAACCGACATGGATGTCTTCACGGACCTGACCAAGCGTTCCCAGCTTCCCCCCATATGTGGTGCTGATGGGGGAATAAAATGCCAGGTAATCCCCTTCACGGCCAAAGTTTCAGTCATCGCCTCCTGGTCAAGTTCGTCCAATGCCTGTTGAAGCTCCTTATCTGCCCCTCTCAGATTAGTGCCATTGTCACTAAATATCTCCTTGGGCTGACCGGACTGACTCATCCTCCTAATGGCCATAATGCAGCTGTCGGTTGTGAGACTGCTTGCGATTTCCAGGTGTACTGCCCTTGTCGTCATACAGGTAAACAGCACCCCGTACCTCTTCTCATGGCGGCGACCAACGGTAACTTCAATGGGACCGAAATAGTCCATTCCCACGATTGAAAAGCTTCGACTCTGCTCTTCAATCCTCGCCAGTGGAAGGACTCCCATCATTGGAGGAAATGGCTTGGCTCGTCTGATTTTGCAAAACTTGCAATCACTCCAACATCTTCGTACTGCTGCCCTCAGGTTTGGAATCCAAAACCGCTGCCGGATTTCATTCTTCACGAACTCTTGACCCTGGTGAAGACCCAACACATGATAGCGTTGTATGATGAGCTTCGTAAGGTAGTGCTTGCTGTCCAGGATAACTGGCTGCTTCAAGGATTCAAATTTCACGTTTGCCAGTCGTGAGTTCATACGAAGGACGCCATTCTGATCCAGTACTGGAGAGAGCTGGAACAGTTTGCTATTTTTCTGTATTGGCATTCCATTTTCAAGGGCATACATTTCTTCTGGAAAAGAGTCCCACTGCGCCTTCCTGAACAGCCAATTTTCTGCAGTCATCATTGGTAGCTGAGTGACATTGCATTTTTCGCCGCTCCTCTTTGACTTTAGAATCTCCAGAAACTTTAAGACCCTGGCAGCAGCACGGACCAATAGCGTGTATTTGTTGAAATTCTCGAACACTGGAACTGGTATTTCGGGCACTTCCACGGCAGCAAGAAGAAATTCTTTCTTCAATTCCAATTCTGGTCCATCTGAATCAGGTGGTATTTCATGTCTCCACTCTGATTCCTCCAGTGATAGAAATTTCGGTCCAGTCCACCAACGGCTTTCTGGAGACAAGTCCGTTTTCCCCTCTCTCGTGGCGTCGTCCGCTACATTCAACTTGGTAGGCACCCACATCCACTCTGCAACGTTAGTTAGCTCATGGATGGTCCCAATTCTGTGCGCCACGAACTGCTGGAACCTTCTGGAGTCTGACCTTATCCATTTCAATACTGTCTGGGAATCTGTCCAGTACTTCACCTGCGTCGGCTTTATCTCTAATTCTGATAAGATAAATTGGCCGAGTCTTGCAGCAATGACGGCAGCTTGCAATTCCAGTTTTGGGATGGAGACCGTTCTCAACGGAGAGACCCGTCCTCTTGCCATCACGAACGCCAACTTGAATCCTTCTTCTGAAGCAATTCGCAGGTAGGCAACTGCAATCATTGCTGACTCCGAGGCATCCGCTAGGACATGGAGCTGGACATCTTCACTGTTCGTCATCTTCGATGAGTAACAGCGTGGTACCTGCACATTAGCGATTTTTGTGAGGTCCACAATCCATCTTCTCCATTTTGTCCACAGCTCCGTCGGCACCTCATCGTCCCATCCGATCCTGGATTTCCACACATGCTGCATGAAAATCCTTGCTTTCATGGTGTAATGGAGAATCAATCCGAGAGGATCAAATATCAGCATTACCAGTCTGAGTACTTCCCTCTTTGTAGGTCGCTTGGTCCCATCTGCTACGCCTTGTCCAGCCCTTTCCAAATTCACTCGGAATGTGAATATGTCTTGTGGTGGTTCCCAGTGCAGCCCAAGCACCCGTTCGGTTTTGATTTCAGACCACTGGCTGATGTCTTTGGAGGTAGTATCTTCATTCCCCGCATTCAATTTCTGCTGGAGATGGAGTGAATTGGAGACCCATTTTCCAATTACAAATCCTCCGCGCCCATGGACTTCAGTCACCTCAGCTATTAACTTTTCGGCTTCTTCTTTGCCATCACAGGAATCGAGGTAATCGTCCATATAATGTTTGCCTGTGATGGCACGGACTGCGGCAGGAAACTCGCTCTCGAACTCCATGGCGTTTCGGTTCTTCACGTACTGGGCGCAGTACGGTGAACAGACAGAACCGAACATCATCACCTCCAGCTGGTAGACATCAACAGGTCCTTCCGGTTCTTCTCTGAAAAGGAACCTTTGGGCTGGACAATCCTCCTTCCTTATTTTCACCTGGTGAAACATCTCCGTAATGTCCCCAGTGAAAGCCACCTTTCTCGGCCGGAACTTCAGTAACACTCCAGGCAGCGACACCAACAAGTCTGGTCCAGTGTAGAGGAAGCTATTCAATGACACTCCATTTGATTTGCTGGAGGCATCAAAAACTATTCTTGGCTTCCCCGGCTTGTTAGGATGAAAGGTCGGAAAATGAGGCTGGAACCATTCTTTCTTCGTGAAAACTTTCCTTTCTTCCGGTGAAAGTTTTCTAGCGTAACCACAATCCAAATAATGATTGAGTTTTGCCAAGTATTGCTGCTTCAGACCTGGATCTCTTCTGAATCTGGACTCCACTCCACGTAGACGGTGCAGGGCCACTTCATAGCTGCCTGGCAAATGGATGTCTTCATCATTCAATTTCCAAAGAAGACCCGTCTCCCATCTGTCACCTACACGCCTCGTGAGTTCCTCCATCTTCTTCTCTGCTCGGATATCTTCTCTGGAGCGGGGATTTAACGATTTTATCCCAATGCTCTCCAGTCTGAAGCTCTCTTTCACCAGGTCATGGAGGATATCCGAGTCAACTTCATGGAATGCGGAAAATGTGAATTCTTCTGCCACATTTCCTCCCAACGGCCCATGAACTACCCACCCAAGTCTGGTTTTGGTGAGTATTGGCGAATCCCCACTTCCTTCAATTACTTTCCTCGCCACGGTGAGATGGATATGAGGCTGCCCAATTAGCAACCTTGGTCTGCTGGAGTCCATGTCCGGTAACCTAACTGACTTCAGGTGGCTCCATTTTTCACACAGCTTTTCATACTTGATCGGCTGCATTGGTAAGGACAAATTCTTTACCGTCCGGACATTCGACATGGTGAATCTTCCCTTTCCTCCAGCAGGCCCAATTCCACAGGATACTCTTCTGGAATTGAAGTCCTCTTGACTCTTTCCATTCGTCCATCTCAGCCGTAGGGGATCTGTTGGTCCAGCCAAGTTTAGCTCGCTTGCCAATTCTTCATCCATAATGGTGACTGTGGAGCACTCATCAAAAATGGCATTCTGCTCCACGATCTCGCCATTTGGACCATATAGCTTTACTGCTGCCATCCTCAGCAGCACGGATCTTGAACCTTGGCTGGAGAATCCATTGTACTCCTCCTTATCATTCTTGGAGGAATCAACGCCACCCGACTTTGCTGGCTGATCCGATTCTTTTTTCTTCCCATCCCCGTGTAACAATGGGTGATGGTTCCGCTGGCAGCCCCCAATATTGCAGAGCCTTTTTCGTCTGCAAATCTTGATCCCGTGGCCGCCGTTGAGACAACAGATGCAAAGCTTCTTCTGTTTGGTTACCTGCCATCTTCCATCCAGAGAATTGGACTGGAAGTCTTTGCATCCAGCTGCTCCATGACTTGTTCCGCCACAAAGTGGACATTTTCTGACGGAACCTTCTTCAACGACGGCCATCACGTTGTCCCCACCTCGGGTTCTTCTGAACTCCGGAATGGTGACTATACTTGCTGCAGCGGCCTTCTTATTGATCCAGAACCTCAGGTCACTCAGCGTCACCCCGTCTGCCCTGGTGATCACGTACTCGCCCCACTGGAGCCGCAATCCGTCTGGAAGCTTATCCACCAGTTCCTTGATGAGCTGTGGATTTTGGAGGTGAGCTGGTTGGTTCAACGCCTGAATTGTTGTAACCAAATTGTTTATGTTGTTGGCATAGTCCTGGATACTGGAGAGCCTTCCTTCTTTGGGCGACGGAGTCCTCTTGGCCAAATCCACCAACGATTGGATTACGTACTCCGGCCTCCCATATCGCTGCTCCAGTGTGCTGACCACCATATCTGCGTTGGTTGGAACGATCAGCAACGCCTGCACCGCCTTCCTCGCCTGTCCTTGAATCGCTTTCTCCAGTCTCGCCATATTTTGAGACGGAGTGTAGCCACAGTCAGCTGTTGATTGCCGATAGTGATGAATAAAAATCGGCCAGTCCAAAGGATTCCCACTAAAAGTAGGAAGTTTGCTTTCCTGCGACTGTCGTGCTACGAACCTTTCAGTGTTCGCATTCTGCTGCTGGAACGCCTGGACCAACGCCAAAGTAAGAGCCTCGACGCTGGAACTCGGCGGAGGATTCTGTAAGTGACTAGTAGCATCCACTCTATGAGGATTCTGTGTTGCTACCTGTGGCGGATTCTGATGTGCCGTTGAAAACCGGTTAGGATTAAACTGTGGCGGTGCTCCATCCCTCCTTCTTGGTGGCCTTGGCGGAGGATTGGAGATCGGCATCATATCAATCTGAGGCTTCACCTCAGGATTCCGTCTTGGCTGAGCGGTCTTCCTCGGTACTGGAGTCGGGACGAATCTGTACGGGTTGCCCACTGGAACTTGAGGTTCTCCACTGGCTCCTTTAGCCGTGCCAAGATGCTTATCAACTTTTGCATCTCTGGCCTTGTATCCCTCGTTCCCCTCGGCTCCCTCCGCTCCATCACCATCTTCATAGTCACCGAAGTATTCCAGGATTTCGTCTTCGCTCCCCAGATACTGCGAGCCCCCTTCCATGCCTAATTCATCCGCAAGCAGTTCAATATGCAGGTCAATCTGCTTTTGGCGTAGAGTATTGACCTTCAGCATCTCTTCCGCCTGAGAAATCTGTAGCCCCAATTTCTCCAGTTCAAGTTTGTAGCCCTCGTATATAACCTACATCTCATCATACCCCGGAACACCGTCTCCAGAAACAAAATTCCCATGCTCTCGCAGCATGCCAACAAAATTGTATGAAATAAGAAGTGGTGGAGCATCAAGCGCACACCACTTGGGATTTGGAACTACTCGGGACTACAAGTTTTGGGCTACTGTCCACTAGTGTAGATTCTCATGATAAATAATCTCAATGTCAATTTAGTAAAGATTCAGAACTCAATAAATAAATATACCGTTCAGTCTAATAATAAACCTGCTCTCCCACCTCAATAAAGTTATTTCAGTTAACCAAATCATCAAATTTCGGTCATAATCACACCCAACTTCCTCAAAGAGAAGCCGGTGGATTACAAATGGTGCCGAAAACGGTTCCGAACTTTGTGCAGCCCACTTAATTAACTTGTCTTTAAGTGTGCACTCATTATACGTAATCATGTTCTTCATATCGAACATGACACGGGCCTTCAGTGCTCAATTACCTTTCTTCATAAACCCAAACGAAGTTTCCTGGTGGATGATTGCAACAGTGGTGTTAATAATATTTTCTTTACTTCATTATCTGTACCTCATTACACAGATTGTCAAAGACTATCTTCTCACGCTGCTCGGATTTTCAGTGGAAACTGCACGCCCACCTGGGCCAACTCATAAGGACAGACATGGTCCCAGCATCAAGGAACCGCGTTCGTCCGTTGGAGGTGATTCTTCCCGTGCACTCGACGAAATGAAGAAACAAGTACACGACTCGCAACTTCATTTAGACAAGAAAATTGTGGAAATCACCAACTCCATTGACCAGCTCAAGAAGGACATGTTTGACGACCACCACAACACTAAAGCCACCATCGAAAATATACAATCAGATTTTTGCAGTTTGCGCACAAAATTTGACAAACACGACAAGTTTCACGATTTACTTAGTGAAATATTAAACGCTAAAACGATCGTACGTCCACTTTATGACGCCATATCACAGCACGTGATTGACAAGTTGCAAGCGACATCACTGCGACCTGCGCCGCAAAGGGTTTCAACAAAAGCAGTGCCTGAAGCGGTACCATACCGCCTACAAAACTACACCATGGAGTCCTCCATACTTCCACCGCAAGATGTTCAACCCACCGCACCACAGCCCTCAGCGCCACCATCACGACATTCACCACCTTCCCCACTATACCCGTTTCTTCCGCCAGGAGCATTACAAAGGGCCCACCCGCACTCACCACATCTACATCAGGGACTCTCGCCCATTCAACAATCTTCATTCTATCATCCTCCAGCCAATATCCCCCTTCCAGTGTTCGATCCCAGGCTAAACACTGCCGATTACTTCTTGGAGGAACTTGACTCATATATGTGTCAAAAGCGGATAGCTCCGGAAGACAGACTTTGCCAGCTTGGATTCATCTTTAGCAAACAGAAAGACACCAATCTATGGTGGCAGAGAACAAAGCTTTTAGTTCACACATGGGAGGATTTCCGTTCTCACTTCCTTCAAATGTGGGGTAGTCGAGAAGACACAGCAGCTATGGAACGTCTCCTCAATCGACGCCAACAAAAATCTGAACCCTTCTCCCAATTTGCATTTGATATGGAATTACAATACCTAAAATTGAATCGCGACCATGACGTCTCCAATAATAAGAAGATCCTTCAATTCATATCCGAGAGAGCGTTACCATGGCTACAGCCACATCTGTTAGCTTCAAACGCTAAGAATATTTACGAGCTAATTCATCTAGCATCCAAATTCGAAGCCCCCTTGCCAAAATCTCCCACTCCGAGCAAGAACCAGAACTTTCAACAGAAATTCATCCCATCGCCTCAGAAAAATGTACCTCCGCCACTGAGCTCACAACCACCTCGAAGGCCCCCATGTCAACATTGTGGAATGAATAATCATATAACTGCAGATTGCCGCAGAAAACACCAAGTTCATGCTGCTTCTGTAGGCTGTGACGAGAACTACCCACTAACTTCCGTGGACGGAAATAACGATGGCCAGACGCACCTTGCCGATAATAAAGTTGACGACCACGGCGATAACGACGATATATTTATGGGGTCATTCCGGATGAACAAGATCTCGAACCTGTCCACTCACGACCTCCCTGTCATGCCGATTACATACACCTCCAGAACCCCCTCGCCAACAGGACAACGAGTAACTGGCAACACACTGCTTGATTCTGGAGCCAACATATCTGGCGTCAGTGAACAGCATCTGACATCCAGTGACATTATTAAGCCGTGGCTCCGGGGACCTGTTACATTGGCAGATGGCTCCACCACCGTACCCAAGGGGAGAATTGTACGCAAGTTCCGCCTCTGTGGACGCCAGTTTGAGCATTGTTTTGCCATAATTGACAACTGTGACTACGCCATGCTTCTGGGGATGGATTTCCTACGCAACAGTGGGCTCATCATGGATTTCGAACTTCTACAGATTTGGTTTCGAGATTCCCCACATATCAAATTCAACATCAATACACGTGACGTTTCAGCTACAAATATGCGGGCTCTGAAGTTGATGACTGATATGGAAAAAGAAAAAATTTCTCAGCTCCTGACGAGGTTCAAGGACGTAGTTGATACAGGAAAATTGGGGAAAACCGGTGTCCTGGAGCATGAAATCCACATGACCGACCATGTTCCCAAACTACAGCGGCCATACCCGGTGTCCCACCAGAAACAAGAAATCATCGATCAAATAGTAAGTGAAATGCTCAAAAATGGCCTAATTAGAGAATCGACTTCCCCTTACAGCTCCCCTGTACTCCTCCGCCCGAAACCAAATGGGTGGAGACTTGTCAATGATTACCGATATATAAATCAATACACCGTTCCCGATGGATTCCCCATGAAAAAAATTGCGGATGCTCTCCGCCTGCTCGCCAACGCAAAATACCTGAGCACCATCGACCTTGAAAAGGGCTTCTGGTAAGTTCCCCTCCGTGAAAGCGATCGGGCGTTTACCGCATTCCAAACGCGAAAAGGACTTTTTGAATACACAGTCATGCCTCAAGGATTGCGCAACAGCCCTTGTACTTTTCAACGGCTCATGAATAGGGTCCTTCGCGGTCTAGATGCATTCGTATTTGTCTTTCAAGATGATATCCTGATATTCTCGGACAACTTTCAGGATCACTATAAACACATAGAGGAAGTACTACGACGCCTACAGACAGCAAACCTCACAATCTCTCGCTCGAAATGCCAATTTGGTAAAACGTGCGTCAAATTCCTTGGGCATATTATCTCCACTAAAGGTATTGAACGGAACCCAGAGAAAGTGGAAGCCATTTTAAAATTCCCCAGACCGACGACCAAGAAACAGCTTCGAAGTTTCCTCGGAGCTGCTGGATGGTTCCGACATTTCCTCCCGCGAATGGCTGACACCGCCTATCCTTTGTTTGGGTTACTGCAAGGAAAGAAAAAGTTCCAGTGGACATCTGAAGCTGAAGAAGCCTTCAAGAACCTCAAACGAGATATGGCGATTGACGTTGTACTGCAGCACCCTGATTTCTCCAAACCGTTCCTCCTACAAGTGGACGCTTCCGAACGGGGCGACGGTGCGATTTTACTCCAAGAAGACGCTTCCGGACACACGCGCCCAATCGCGTTTCACAGCAAAGCCTTCAATCCAGCACAACAAAATTATTCCGCTGTCGAACGGGAATGCTACGCTTTAGTAACAGGATTGGAAAAGTTTGCTGAATACCTCGATGGATCATCTTTCACGATCCAAAGTGACAATACGGCTATTTCATACCTGATGCGAATGAAGAATAAAAACAGCCGATTAATGCGTTGGGCACTGAAATTGCAGGAATGGTGCCCCAACATAGTCCATATCAAGGGCACCGACAACGTTTGGGCAGATCTGCTATCACGAAATCCTCTTACAGAAGATAGCCAAGAATCAGACTCAAATTCTCCCCTTGACTCGCCTCGCCCTTCCATTGCCACCGCAGTAACCTTAACATGCAACGTTGACAAGAAGAGTCTAAAACAAGCGCAACTAGCAGACGAACAGTGCGCCATCCTTGTTCGGCAGAAGCCCGACCAGTTTTGTGAATTGCAAGGCATCTGGTACAAATCATTACAGAAAGGGAAGCTTGTCCCTTTAATTCCTTCTTCCTTACGCACCCAAGTTGTGAAACTTTTACATGACCTTCCCACGTCCGGTCACCTAGGAGTGGACAAGACATTCGATCGCCTGAAAACACGTGCGTATTTCCCCGGAATGAAAAAATTTGTACAGGATTACATCCATACATGCAGTCTGTGCCAACGGCACAAATATGACAACAAGCTTCCGGCCGGGAAGATGGGATCAAAACCTATTACCGCGCCATGGCACACCCTCTATGCAGACCTTCTTGGCCCTTACACACCGTCCACCTGCCAGCGCTTTACGTATCTACTTGTCGTCGTCGATGGGTTCTCCAAGTATACAATTCTTCAACCCCTGAAGGACGCGACGTCACCCTCCATCTGCAAGGCGCTAGAAGAAAAAGTATTTTACCAATATGGACCACCCCGTCAAATTCTGACGGATAACGCGACATCATTCAGGTCCACACTCATGTCACGTTTCTGCCGCACCTGGGGTGTAAATCAAGTATTTGCCTCCCCTTACCACCCGCAAACAAATCTTGCTGAGCGCGTTAATAGAGTTATTAAACCAATGATTCGGATCTACTTGGATGAGCAACCCCACTCCAAATGGGCCACACACATACCCTCCTTCCAGTTGGCTATCAATACGGCAACACACGCGTCAACTGGATATACCCCTTACCGCGCCCTCTTCAACCAAGACCCTCGCCTCACATTCGATAATTTGCTACAGCCTGACGGTGACACTGACACCGAAAACGTGCCTGACAACGCAACTGATCTATTTTCTTTTAATTCTGCTACATTTCAGGAAATGGTCAACACGATTCAATCAAATTTGAGAAAAGCAGCGGAAGAACAGAAACGCTACCATGACCAGCATCATCGTCAAGAAGCATTCAAGGTCGGAGATGACGTTGTTATTCGAGACATTACTCTATCCAGTAAGTCCAAGCAAATCGTCGGTGGTCTTAGTCCTCCGTTCACTCGCCCGGGGGTCATCAGTAGAGTCGTCTCTCCTCTTACGTACGAGGTCACATTCCCGGATGGGACCAAAAAAGGACCACTCCACGTTTCCCTACTTCGGCGTTTCTTCCCTCGCACTACACCTGCGCAACCATCCGAAGAATATGCGCCGTCCAGCTCGGACTCTGAAGCAGAACCAGAGGATTCGGGCCGCACCCTTCGTCCTCGGGGAACTACCAACTACCGAGATCTCCATTTGGGAAGGCGACAGCGGTAATTTGCCCGTCCTACGTAGGCCATTACCGACTTGGCGGGGGGATTTGTAGCCCTCGTATATAACCTACATCTCATCATACCCCGGAACACCGTCTCCAGAAACAAAATTCCCATGCTCTCGCAGCATGCCAACAAAATTGTATGAAATAAGAAGTGGTGGAGCATCAAGCGCACACCACTTGGGATTTGGAACTACTCGGGACTACAAGTTTTGGGCTACTGTCCACTAGTGTAGATTCTCATGATAAATAATCTCAATGTCAATTTAGTAAAGATTCAGAACTCAATAAATAAATATACCGTTCAGTCTAATAATAAACCTGCTCTCCCACCTCAATAAAGTTATTTCAGTTAACCAAATCATCAAATTTCGGTCATAATCACACCCAACTTCCTCAAAGAGAAGCCGGTGGATTACAAGTTTCTTGCGTTCCCTTTCGGACCTGGACATAGATGCTCTTGAACCTGGTGCTGAAGTCCTTTCCCTCTGAAAGGCTATTGATTCGGCTCCCTCCACCTTGACGTCAGCTTCATCCTCTTGATTTGCTGCGGCACCGCCTTCCATTTGACTATTGCTAGCCATGCCGTTACCGCGTTCTGGAACCGTGTCTGGAACCTGAACAGTGACCCTGGACATCTGCAGTCCTCCACTGAGAATTGTCCGAGAGAATACCGGTTTGGCAAATTCTGGAACCCCCTCTGGGAACCTCTTCGGCGGAACTCCTTGGTTGGAGCGAGCACTTTTCCTGGGCTGTACCGTTTCCTGTGAACTACTGGAACTGTTTTCCATAGCACCTGGGATCCGGCTCGAAGGACCACTATATGCACGCCAAATTGTAACCGTCAGGTAACCGTCATGTGCATAAAATGATGCCTCGATAACTAAATGTCGGACCAGTCTCTGACTGAGACAATCTTCCAGAATTCCCTGCCACAAATAACGACAAGGGAGATTACTGGGAATGCAACGAAATAACTTTAAAAATTCCGACACCAAAATTAATTGATTGGAAAACTTTATTAAAGATAACTTGCTATAAGACGGAACAAGTTAACTCTTGGTATGCTCAGTTAAGAACCTACCGTATGGCTGGTTGTCTTTCGACTAATCATGACTTCTCACTTTTACCTCCGGTATTTATACTACTTTCTACCGGAAGTGACTCGAGCAAAATTACTAACATAATTAACATTTAGTATCCAAAATTACTCAAGTTCACAAACTACTTTGAATTAATTTAACATTCGAACTTTAAACAAAGAAACAGGAAGAGAAAAACAGGAAGTTAACAATTTCCTGTAACTTTAAATAATATTGAACTTTGAAACAGAAAAGAAAGCAAACAAATCTTAAGAATTTTGATTTGTTTACATAATTACTACAAATTGACTGACTATTATAATTTACAAATTCTTAGAAAATATTAAACAAATTCCAAATCGACTTCGAACTGCTACATTTTATTCATAGCAGGAACAACAAGTATCAGTATTTTGCACGGCCAAAACCATGGCGTTGTTGCACTAAAATAAGACGGTCTTGGAAATTGTATATCTGTGTCGTTTGGATTATATTGAACTAGGATGATGAAATCAAGTTTAACCTTTGTCATTGGTAGAAGGTAGTCGGATAGAAATGATTTTCGGTTCTCCTCCTCAGGTTGAAAAGAAAGTAACAGGTTAAGAATACACGGCGTAGTAAATCGTAATTTCATGCCAAATTCGAAAGATCTTGTCCTGAGTGCGGTAGGAAAGAATTCGGAATAAACTATATGCATTTGGACTCCATGATCCCAAGAGAATAATTTCGAGACCGATTCCAGTTCATTGTTCAGAGATGAGGTCAGATTGGATTGCAGGAAGTGTACAACACAGCTGTTGAAAAGAATAAGTATACTTTTGTCAGATATTGCAAGTGTCACGCCAGCTAACCAGGTACAAAGGGAAACCACCTTTCCGATTCGTATATACATTTCTCTAAATGGAACAGTTATAATTCTGAGTTTAATTAACTAAAGTTGTCGTATTCACAAATACTATTGAGAGTGCAAAACTGCTCATGCTTTTTACAAAATACGTATCACTAATTTATTTTTACGAGTTTTAGTCGAATATTATTTAGCAGTTGTATCATCTAGGTAACTTGAGTTGCAAAATGTGTGTGTTTGTCCAGACAAGTCCAGTATTACATTCATGCATCGTTCTGTCCGTTTGCATTTATGTGAATTTTAACTTGACATTGAACTAGTCCGTTAGCAGTATGGCGCACTCAAAATGTAAAGTACAATACGTTAGAAGGTTGTATGTTTATTTCAGGGTAGATAATGCACACTTCTACAATAATGCAAAAATGAATACCAATACTTACAACTCAAAAATAGGTTCCAGTAGTGCTTTTTTAATCTATTTGACGTCACTATATTCTTGTTGGAAGAGTACACACTCATGATTCAGTTTTTGTTCCAATTTTTTGTAATATCGGTGTATGGGAACTATACAAATGTAGCGCTGTGAAGTCGTAATAATATTGTTTTCGGTTTCGGATAGGCGGCAAGGTTGAATGTAATGAGGGTTATGTAAATACTTGTCGCTCAGAGACCACATGAAGCCGCACAGATGCGGGGTTTAAGAAGTTGATCACGTTTACCTTGTATGCTTTAATGATTGCATTAGGATCTGATGATATGAATCAAGTTCCACAAGTTTACCAGTTTCCGTTTAGCATTCGGCGCATCATGTCCGCTGTAATAACACACATGTGTGTATCTGTATTTATTCATTCATAAATCATATCTACATAATATAAATATTATTGAACATATGAACTCATGTCAGTTTTCCCATAACTTTAATAGCGATTCTGCCAATGCTACAATAGTAATATGTGGTTATGCTGTGAATTCTATTGTACTGCCACACAAGGCTTATCATTTTGTAATTATTATTAATTTTCTCATATTGATGGTTAACTACATCAGTTTATAGAATGTTTGGTTACGTTTGGTATTTTAATCCGCCTTAACCATCTCAGCCTAAAGTAAAGTTGCTAAAGTGAACATATTGAGAATTTGAAACTAATTCCTTTTTATCCATATTTGCTCAATAAACAGTCCAAGAAAGGAAATTGCAATAAAGCTCGATAATATAACCCAAACTGAAAGCAGTGAGGTAAATGTCAATGGCTCCTGATGCGCCTCCATTCCCCTGGGAATATTCCCACAGTGAAAACAGTTGCCTAACATTGCCCGATTTTCCACCAACCCACTAAATGTCCACGAACGATTGAATCCTAAATAATTAGAATCACGTAACAGGTTTACCAGGGTGTATTTAGAGAACATGTTTGAAAATCTACTCAAAATTCCTGAATCTTCAATGTGAGCCAATCCATGTCGAAAATACGGTTCAATATAGCTCTCACCTCTGAAGGCCCATAGCTGCCAAATGGAAAAGGAATTCAGGTCGCCAAAACTGCGATGCTGTTTGGATTCGAAGAATGTTTGAAGCAATGGCAGCAGATAGAAGTTACTGTCGGATAGAGACTCAATATATTGCGTTGGATATATAAATATAAATCTGCGAAGTTGTTTCGATATGTGGTCGTCACTAGCTACTCTAAATAAGCGCACATGTATATTGTGTCCTATATCTCTTATCAACCTGTACCAAACCCGATCAGATAATGCGTCATCAAAGAGCATTGTTCTATTATGCAAAAGTTGCATATATTTGCGTTCAAGATTGGTCCGATTTCTGCCATCCAGAGACGCATACAGTCCGTTTATGTCAGCAATGACATCTAATTTTGCATCTGCCATGGCATCCTCAAAACTGAAAGGAAGGTTATAATCGTCAACTGGCGCTGCTAGTAAATCAATCAGATTATAAATATAGCACTCGCGAACCAAAACACCTGTGAACAGCCATGTCACCAGTAAAACAACCGTTTTTCGTTTTATCCAGAACTTTCGAATATGGCCCTGCTCTAAACAAGAAGCCAGAATCCACCATGAAGCATCCATCGCCCCACTAGTTGTCTAGGTTTTTGCTGTAACAATGGCCAAGTAAACTAGGCCGCACCATTGCAGAATTGAAAACATCCCGGAAAGAAATTTCAAGTCGACCTTCCGTTTCAATTCCAACGTGGAAACAAATATCATTTGTTCGTACGAATTTTGACTTGCTCCGAATGGGTAGTAAGTTGTGGAACCGAACAAGGCTCGCATATTTATGGACTGGTACACGTGTGAATGGTAAAAGCTGTAACAGGCTTCACTCGAACAGTTGAAAGAGTCAAATATCAGTTTTAGTGAACACATTCTAGTAAATCCCTGCCATTCAGAGGAGTTAGTATAATCAATTTGGTTGTATGTTGCTATTATTTTATCACAGTCTTGATGCCAGGTTGGTCGATTACTATACAATATTGTATCAGAAGGTGAACGCAAATTTAAATTTAGTCGTTTCCATTCAGAGATCAGGTCACTCCTTGTTGGGTTTTTACTAAGGTATTGTCGAAGTGGAACTTTGTGTTCATGAGAGCATGTGAAACATGGCACAAGGATCATATTTGGTAAACATCTGTCAGATTTCTTAACAAAAACAATGATCTTGACCGGCCAGTACCATAAATATCTTGATGAATAATCCATTCTTGGCAGAACTACGTCTCTCGTATTAGAATGAACAAGGATAACGAATTCCGGTCGTACGCTTATCTTTCGAAGTACGTAATATCGCAACAACTCTTCCCTGTATACATCCTTGGGATGAACCGAAAGTATCAAATGAACAACACATATTAAGGTGAACCTCAACACCTTGAAGCTTTCAAGGTAGGTAGAATTGGTAAATAAGCCCACTGGAAATGTAAAGATATGCGTCATGTGGAGCTGCACGGCATAATCCCAAGAAAAGGCATTTGAGACGGATTCCCCTACCAGGTTAGGTGACTTGGCTTTACTGGATTGCAGAAAATGCACAACGCAGCCGTTAAAAAGTGTAGGGATGCTTTGGTCAGATATTGTATACGTGATGTCAGCAAAGAAAGCTAACAGCCATAATATTGTAGTTGCAACAAACCTGAACCTCATCGTGTAAGATTAGATTGTTATAGCTCAAATCTTGATTCTACTAAACATTTCTAAACAAAATAGTGTGTGGGAATAACTAGACGCAGAAATCCTGATGAAAATGTATTTAAATATTATGAACGCTGTTCGACAAGTGGGCTGCCTTTTAGTGACTACGATTGGTATTATCCTTCCAGACATCATTGAAATATTTTGTACTTCAAAGGTTCTCAAGGGGCTGTCGTGAGCTTGCTTAGTAATACTAATAACACATACTTAAGTTAGTATGCTGCTGGTTTGTTGCCCCAGTTGTTCAGGTTACGTAAATATCTGCTTCTTCATATTCTGGTTGTACAACTGCGGAACCGTACTTATGTATCTCGTAAAGATAACAGGTATTACGGACGAAAATCATAAAAGATTTGAAGAACGACAATTAATGGAAACAGAAAGCCATTGGTACGTGACAATATATTCTGAACAATAAGCGGTTACATCAATTTAACATCGTGCGCAGCACGTTTTAAGTATGACTAAATTTCAAACAGCTCTATACTTGAAGTATTTGCATTCATTACGCCATAGGCTGAGTGCACTGTAATATTACATTGTTATCTCATTTCCTTTGAAGCGCCGCTGTTCTCTAAAATTGTAAACTACTGTAATCATGATGATTTATCAATTGGTTGAGCAGCTCAACTTGAGTTCGTCAAATCTAGCTACAAAAATTTCTAATAAATATACAAGGAAAACAATCGGAATATCCCCAACTCCCTTTTGGTTCATCCCTTTTCAAAACTAACTCAGTTAAGAATAAAAAGCAGGAAGTTACAGCACATCCCGCAAGAATTAGCCAAACTGACTGGATTGATGCAAATGTTAAAGTCATCTCGTCGCCGTCCCTATCGTTACGTAGATCCAGACAATGGATGCAATTACCAAGTCCTGCTCGATTTTCCACCAAACCATTAAATGTCCAGGAACGATTAAATCCCTTATGTCCCAGGAAGGAATTAGTCTCATTCAATAAATACACAAGATTCCGCTTTGCCAGCATATTTGAAATCCTATTCAATATTCCAGAATCGGAAATTTGAGCAAGCTTCCACCTAACATGGGGTTCAATATAACTTATGCCTCTAAAGTACCATAGATTCCAGAGTGAAAATGAATTTAGATCAAAACTGTGATATTGCTTGGACCGAAAGAATGTTTGAAGCAATGGTAGCACATGAAAATTAATGTCACGCTCATATTCCAGGTATTGTGTCGGAAATACAATGAGAAATCGGCTAAGTTTTTTAAAGGCTTGACGTCGATCCTCGACGCTACGCATTTGTATGCACTTTCCTTGTACAATTTCACTAGTGACCCCATACCAAAGGCGGGAATCCCTCCAAATATTAGAAAATTGCATTCCTTTATCCTTCAAGATCCTGTTCATTTTCTAGTTTCGTCACGCCTGAATACATAATTGTTAAATAGAGGGAACCCATGTCTACCATAATATCCAATTTGGTATCCTCACCGGCATCCTCAAGGGTTTCAGGTAGATTTTTATCTTCCACAGATGCCGATAAGAATTCAATCAAGTTTGACGCATAAATCTGGCGTATAAGCATACAGGAAAGTAGCCATGCCACCAGCAAGAGCTTCGTTTTGTCCTTCACCCAACTCTTAAGAACATTGCCTTGTTCCAAACAAGAGACCACAATCCACCATCGAATATCTATAGCACCACTCATCCGAAGCGTCTGTGATGCCACTACACAGGAATAGATGAGAACAAACCATTCCAGAACCGAAAACATACCCGACAGAAATTTCAAATCGAGGTTTCTTTTCAGTTCCGACCTTGAGACGAACAACATCTGCTCAAACGCATTTTTGGTTGCTCCGAACGGGTAAACGTGATGCATGAGTAAAATATGGATGTGTGTTGTCTGAAGGACGAGATTATCATAGTAGATATTGCAAAGTTCATCTGAACAGTTGAATCTATCAAATATCACTTTAAGTGAACATCTTCGTGCGTCAAGATACCAGACTGCTGCATCTGAATGGTCAATATCAGCACATTTCCTTCTGTTGTCACAGTTTCGGTGCCAGAAAATCCGTTCTGCAGAATCCCTGGATACACTGATTGGTAATCTTAAATTTAAATTTAGCCGTTCCCACTCCTTTGACAAATGATCTCTTGTCGGGCTGGGATTCAGGTATTGGTGCAGTGGAATGGACCATATTGCGTTAATCCCAACGCATGCAACGCATGGCAAGAATAGTTGACTGGAATAGGGATCATCGGAACGTTTCATGAATACAAGGATTACGCATGGCCAATACCAGGGTGTTTCTGGCATAAAATAGTATGGTAGTTGTACAGCTAAATATAAGGATTTGGAATGAGGTTGAGTCATGATGATGAATTCCGGTTTCATCTCTCTCATTTGGCCAAAGTAATTGGAGAGAAACGTTTGCTCGTTCACTAGTTCCAGATGGAAAGAAATTAACAGGTGAACAACACACATTTGAGTAAATCGTGTTGTTTGGCCGTATACGAATGATCTTGTTAAGAATTTGGTCGGAAAGAATTCGGAATACATTATCTGTAGTTGAACTCCGCACTCCCAAGAAAACAAGTTTGAGACCGGCTCCAATTCACGGTTCAGGGACGGGGTTAGATTGGATTGCAGAAAGTGTATTACGCAATTGTGGAAAAGGCCGGGAATGTTGTTGTCAGATATTGCAAATGTATGCCGGGAAAAGGCAACTCCAAGGCCACAGTTATTCCGATCACCTTTGCCCTTCTCCTCAAGTTAACGCACTAGGCGATATTGCGCGGGCATCATTCATTTTAAAAGTAGGTTGAAATTTAGTCCACGAGTGACGCTCCGATAGAGATTCACAACCATACGGCACAGCTGAGCGAGGTACACCATAAACAAAGCTTGTTCTCTGCTCTTCAAAGACAAAATTATGAACTTTCATGTCGTAAAACTTGTTTTGGCTGGGGCAAACCATTAAAATAAAATACAGTCAAAGTAATGACCCTAATTTCGCTCAATAGTATTCATAATGTATGAATCATAAATCATAGCAGTCTAAACGGTATGCCTACGAATCACCTAAGCTGTCCATAAATTATTGTTTGAATGAAAAATATATATTAATTGTGATTTTTTACATTGAATTATAACATCGATCATGAAACTGTCGCGGTCGGTTTCTAGCCGGTGAAGGTTTTAAGTTAATTACAAATTCGCTAAATGGACGTATAAGGCGCTAGCGAATGGGAGGTATAAAAACATGGCCAGATTCCAAAAATCTGCACATTGATAAACCCATGTTTCAAGGTGTCTAAGTAGTGACGTTGTGAATTTAAAACATGGAATCTAGTAATTGACCATAATTACCGGCAATAGCGACTTTCTCTTTAAAGATAAATTTGCATGTGTTTCAAAATCGACACACTAAAACCTCATTTTGACGTTTCTCGGATGATTTAACTTACGTTTGAATTAATTGTATTAGTCAATTACGATAATTCGCGAATTTAACTGCAAGAGAAAGAACGGGTGCCATATTCGTAATCCGCACCACTGAAAACTACCCGATTTGCGTGGGTTCCGGACAATTTATCTACATTTAAATTTTCTGTATTAGTAAACTACCATACTTAGCTAAGGAACATATGTAGCCGTTTTTCGGAATAGACGGTTAAAAACTGATGTCCTTCAAACTCTGCCGCCCTGGAAATGTCATTTCCAAAAGTTTAAGTTACTCTAACTTCCGTTCGACGCCAATTGTTAATTAGTTAATTAACATGTGATTAGCTTTGTTATTTTCCCACTTTTACCTTCTACGGTTCTAACATCATGTCTTCAAAGCGTTTGGTAAAGATATGGAGAAATATCGTTCTGTTTGTTATTTGGAATATAGTATCGGTAAAAAATGTTTCAGGTAAACATAATGTTAATACAATGGTTTTACTTTTGTTCCTACATACCTACGACGAATAATAAGATTTGAAGGAATTGTTTAAAATTTAAAAGTGATTGGATGGTTTGTAACTTTAGTAGTTCCCATACAATTATTCATAGTCAGCCGACATTGGCCTTGTCCACTTGAGACGTGAATTGCGAGCTGTAAAAAACGGACCATTGCGATCCTAGTGTAAACTATTTTCAACCATTGCTCAAATGCCGTTCCTTTTGCTCGATCGAAACTACTTTTACAATCTATAGACTATGGCAAGGGTTACCGTTTGTACAATTCCAAGCGTCATTGCGTCAAGATAGAAATTTGCAATATAGGATTATATTGCCGTCAGCCTATTTTTCGTGTCAAAACTACAACTCAATTTCTAGTTGAAATATTTCCCTGGCTTACTATTTTTGGACTTCCAAGCAATGTATGGAGAAAAGTGTAAGCTGAATTTCATATTACTATGCCTTCATAAAGAATTTCAATTTCGAGTGATGCTGACAATATAATTTATAACGTTTATTCAAAAGAGCCCCTTCTGATAATTAAAGTGATATTTTTTGATTACTTTGCAAATATCAAAACCATGTTCACGTGAGCTTGACGAGTTTAATTTGATATTAGCTTTGCACTCTATGGCAAAATTTGTGGACCCTTGGACATAAAACAAGCATTCAAATCTAGAATTCTAGAGACTACATTCAGTCTATAAACTATAAAGCTAAAGCATTTTTACGTGTATTACAAGAACAAATTGAACATTGTTCCAAAATACCAAAATGATATAATAGTGTCTTGTAAATGTAAAAGAGTTTGTGCCCAATTAATTGGAGTTTATGTATATACTACTTTCTAATAGTCCCAAATTTCCTGAGGTAGGTATAAGTTCTGAGATTTATACAAATAGTACCATTGGTTGAAGTAACACGTGTTGTTGTGGAGTACTTGTTTTAAATACGTCGCCCCTCTCTCGGGATTCATTAATTTAAATTTACTCGCAAGTTCTCAACAACTATATACCCGATCCACCTGCACTCTTGAAGAAATTAAGCTTGTATTTAAACGCCCGTGTCATGGTAGCTGAGTAGTGGCATACTAGTGTCTATCTTTACTCCAGGTATATTATTTTTTCTTTTTTACGCAACCATTGCAATGGTTTATTGTGGCATTCACCATCACATTGTTAGTATGTAGTATGTAGAAACAATGAATTACTGTGTGGAGATGTACAATTAGACACGCCTTTTACTTCAGGTTATATTTGTTGGTGAAGGTTTGCCAACCGTGACGACATATAACACGAAATAACTTGATATCGGGAAAATGACACTTCTTGAAAATAATTTGATAGGACATGAATTCCGTGGTCACTCATGGCTTAACAGAATAGAAATTTCGAAAACGTCAAACGGAAAAAAGTTATTTACGTACAAATATAATATAACATTTATTCATATTTACATTTTCGTAATATATTTAAATATTAATATTTTTGTTGCTTTGTATTCGTGTTCAAAAGTTGTCCTTTTCAATTGAGTAAATTCTTTAACCGGATGTATAAAACTAGCGGAAGCATTCATACGAGATTTTCATTTTTATTGATGAAAAGTCATGACGTGAATCCAGTCGATCCAGGTTGTGATTATTTGAGACTTTCGATGATGTCGGCGAAACGATTACCGAAAACGCTGCACAAATATTACTTAAATTAAACGGTCAACACATTGTAATATAGTAATTGCAATAATAATCATTGGCGATTTATATACCAGCTGCATTCGTTCGCTACGAGCGTCTGTTCAGCGTACACATAAATTGTTAGTTGGCGGATAGACAGACAAACATAGCAGATTCGCGTAGTATCGGGACGTAAATAAAACGCACAAACATGTACCAAAATAGGTACAATGAGCTGCCTAAATACGCTGTGCCTATTTTGGTAGAAGTTGCGTAAATAGGCAGTAAATGTGCCTATTTCGTCTGAGCCTAAATCGTCTTTAATATCTACCTAAACAATCTTGCTGGCGCTGACTGACTGTAGGGTTGGATTTATACCAACTACCTATACTGGACCATCATGAATTTTGCTAAAAACAAAATCGTGTTCCGTTGTAATTTGAGAGATGAATGAGTCTATGCAGTTGTTGTTTAGTTGGATTGCTCGCGATCATACGCTGTGAACATGCTTTAATACGGGTAATATTTTGTCATTGGAGGAGGCCACTCACACAGTTTATAAAAACAATTGTTTATAGAAACCGGTCGGCCAACAAACAACGGGTGATATGGACCGTGTGTCATGTTAAATTAGACATTTTCATGATCCGTTGCTATCTCCCAAAACAAGCCCATTTGCAGAAATATTATTGCGATGCCCTATTTACACAATTTCCCTACGCACGCATTTTAATAGTATTACAGTCAGGTAGTTAGAGTCGTGAAATGACCGCAGAGTGTCATTTCCTTCCTTGATAAAGCATCGTGAGTAAAGTAAGGAAGGGAAGCGTTCCCATTTAACTGCCAATTTGATGTTCCCACAGTGGCAGTTATACCAAACACTGCCATATAAAAGCCACAGAAAAGGACAATTGTTGTATTGAATGATATGTATACATACGGAATGGCAACTTTTTACCCCGAGCCAGCGAAACACGGCGAAAGTAAACTAGTATTGTAAATGTAAAAAGTGTGAATACGAATAGGCTCCTTGCAAAGAAGTGTATGAGCAGCGACTGAAATAAGCAATTTGAATAGATAAAAATGCCCTCACCTGTAATAAAAAATTAAACGTACAATGGGACCATGTCATGTAGTTCAATGCATGGAACTCTCACTTCTCGCTTCATCCAATATTTCAGATCGGAAGAGATGTTACAAGAAAGTATTAACATGTACACCGTATGTCTATAAACATATTTGTGATAATTTATTTCGACACTCATGTCATGTCATATATACGGATTTTGAAATGTTGTAATCATTTTAAGAAAGCCCCGTCAATAGTTAAAATCAATGAAGTGGAAATACATGACAATCTACTAAAGCGTTTTCAATGACTGCTCCGTAAGTGTATCATATCCCAAAATATTTCTATGAAAAAGCAGAAACCAGCGGTCAAAATAAATCCACCACAAATAACCCAAACTGTGAGAAGAGACTTAAAGGTCAACGATTCTTGCTCCATGACAGTATTCCTTGGCGGCTGCAAACACCGCCGACAGCTTCCAAATTTTAAACGATTGTCTACTAAACTGCTAAATGTCGAATATAGATTAAATTGTCCTACCGAATTAGCCTCATGTAACAGATTAACCAAATTTCGTTTTGTATAAATATTTGAAATTCTCGTCAATATTCCTGAAGCATCCATTGAGCATAACATTTCTCGAAAATAAGGTTCTATATAGCTCCCAGACTTGAACAACCAAAATTTGAAACTCGAGAACCAAATCAGATCATAAGGACGATACTCCTTGAAGTCCGAAAATGTTTGAAGTAATGGCAGAAGATAAAAATTGACATCACGGTTAGTTTCAGCGTACTGAGTTGGAAATAAAAACATGAACCTTCGAAGTATTCTTTCCAGAGGACGATATCTTTTCATCGAAACATTCCGATACCGTGCAATTTTGTATGCCAATTTATAAAGCCCTTTCAAATCTGCCGCGTGTGTAGTAAACCCCAACCTTCTATTATCAAAAAGTTTAATCTGTATAAGCTCAGCAGAATTGAGATTGATACTTGCCACCAATCCTTCCCAAATAATATTACTTACTCGTTCATCTACAATAATATCCAGATTTTCATCCTGAAGTGTATTTGTAAAACTGTCAGGTATATTTTGGTCGTCCAAAGGCGCTGCTAATAAGTCAATTGCGTTGCCAATATAGCATTCACGAATCACAATGTTGCAAAGTAGCCAAAGAACAAGTAGAATAGCTGTTTTCCTATTAACCCATGCTTTGGATATATGACCTTGTTCAATATAGGACGCCACGATCCACCAACGCACACCGACCGCACCACTTAACCTTAGCGTTTCGGCTGTTGCAATTGAAACACATATGAGAACACACCACTCCAAAGGAGAAAACATGCCGGTCAGAAATTTCAAATCCACTCTTCGTTTTAACTCACGTTTTGAAACAAACATTACCAGCTCATAGGAATTTGTAACTGCTCCAAAAGGATAAATTGAACCTGTAAGTAACTCTATATGATTGCTTGTATGCCTTATAACCATTTGCCGGAACTTGTAGCAATTCTGGGCGGTACAGTTGAAAGATTCCAGGATCCGGATAGCTGCGCATTCATGGTAATGTGATATTTCGAAGTCCCCACTATAATTTTTGTCCAAGTGAAGATGTTCGCGGTCACAATTTTCCATTCACGTTGCATCAACCATAACGCTTTCGACTTCCTTACTGCGAGTTGAACGCAGATTTCTGTTAATACGTTTCCACTCACGAATTAGCTTGTCCTTTGTTGGAAGCTCAACTATATGTTCGTTAAGAGGGATATAGTCGATATGCGGACATGTAAAGCAGGGGATAAGCAGCTGATTTGGTGAACTAGCATTGGATTTTATATGAAGTAATAAAACTTTGTACGGCCAGTACCACAGGTAACCAGTCCAAAAGTCGTTTCTAGGAAAGATCCCTCCGTTACTGTGAAACTGCGCCAGAATGATGAATTCGGGCTGTTTTATTATCTTTTGGTAACGATAGCGATCCAAAAATAATACTCCGGTTTTATCAGTAGAACCAAAATCAGCAATAACATGTACAACGCAAACTGGGGAAAATCTCAGAGAAGTGATACAATTTCGATATGTAAATGATTCCGACAGAATGTTACGGGGAAACCGAGTCGAGAATGCTATCTGGAGCCTGGTTGCATGATGTCAAGAAAATAGTTTTAACACCTGCTGCAACTTGGAGTTGTATGTTTGATTGTAGTGCATAAAGTGAACGACGCATCCGTCAAAAAGCTGCGGTATATCTTTGTCAAATATTGCAAATGAAATTCCGAAATGACAAATGCATAGTAGCATTGCGTTTACCAGCTTAAACCTCATTGTGGGAATTGTGGACGTATTTTGAAAATCTTCCCTTATAATTTTGTTTGTACTACAGAGTTTTATTTATCTGCTATTCCAATTTAAGGTCATGTTAGGACTCCGGACGCCTCATCTGCTGCACCTGATCCATCCGTTAAGTTCTTGCTTGCTGGTTTTGAACACACATGGTTCCTTTAGCAGATTCAGTGATAATTGCAGGAGCAAATAGATTGTGCGACAAATGTATAAATGTGAAGTTGAAGAGAAATGCAAACATAAATAAGTTTGTGAAGTTGTGTAAATGTTCAATGAATTCGGAGCTGCGGGATTGGTCTCGATGTGGTGAATATAATAGTTTATTCAACTTTTTACTCATAAACTTACACTTTAATGGCTCTTGGATTTGAATTATGCTTTGTGTAGTTAAGTTCAACAATTTAGTTAAGTTTATATTAGTGTTTGTTAAACTTTGCTGTTTTTACTTAATTTCTTTTAAAATCCACTTACTCCATTCAGAGAATTGGAGAGACCATTAGAAAATAGACTATATGATTAAGTGCATAACAACATGGTAAACATGGAGACCTTGAAGTTTGTCTGATGGTTATTGGTATCAAAAAGCTTATTTAATTAAGTAGGTTGTTCGAATCTTGTTTAATTGTAGGTATCCGTGTTGCTGTTCCATTAATTTGTCATTAATTTCGAGGTAGTCTATCAGCTTATCGTAAACTATCCTTTCAAACAGTTTAGCGCATGCTGGTAGAATGGATATAGGCCTATAGATCCGAATTGAAGATTTAGGGCCTTTCCCTTTGTAAAGTGGAACAATTTTAGCAATTTTCATTGCGTCGGGCACAGCTCCTTCTGTCATCATCGCGTTAAATATATGTTGAAGAATTGGGGCTATTTCATTACAACATCTTGTGAAAAATTTTGCTGGAATGTCGTCATGTCCACTTGATTTATTTGTTTTCATTGTTCTGATGGCTTTAACAATATCACTTTCAGTAACTGAAAAGCTCTCCAGTAACTCAGATTTGTTGTCACTTTCAAGTTCATTAGTAGCAGAGTTATCTGGGATCTTAATTGATATAGTGGCATTATTTTCGTTTTGTGCAAAGTATTTACACATTGAATTATATTTCGTACTGTCGCTGGAAATTATTTTACCATCGTGCACTAATGCTGGAATGTCATCATTTATTTTCTGTCTACCAACTTCAGTATTCATCACTTTCCAAAGATACTTTGGTTCGTTCGTTGACTCCTTCGCAGCATTTTTGATGGCTTGACACTTCAGTTTATTTTTCATGTGATTGTTTCTGGCTTTTGTTTCTCAACTTTTTATACATGATCCAATCATCGTTGCTCTTGGTTTTGTGAAATTTTTTTCGCAAGCGTATCGCTTCACGAGGGCACTCATTATATTCAGCAGTCATCCACGGTTTTTTAAACCGCTTTATTTGCATTTTTTTAGTTGGTGCATGGATATTTAAGATATGTGTTATTGTCTTGTTCATTATGTTATACTTTTCATTTACATTTCGACAGTGGTTGAAAATCCACCATGGCGCAGTTTTAACCATTTGTTACAATTTTTTATTGTCCGTGTTTTTAAAACATCGCATTTCTGTGCTTCGTGTGGCACATTTCACGCTTTTTGGTATTAGTTCATGATCCGAAATGTCTGTGTGAATTGTAGATGAATATGAATTGAATTTCGGCCTATTGCAAAATATGTTGTCAATTAAAGTTGTACTGGTTGGTGTAATTCGTGTTGCATTTCTGATTAACTGTTTCATATCATATTCATTCATTATTTCATAGAAGCCTTTGGTTTCACTATCATCTCTGAGTAAATTAACATTGAAGTCTCCCATAATATACACTTCACTAGTATCACATTTGGTTATTTCTTGTCTTAGTGTGTCACGTAGAATTCCACTAGGGGTATTTGGAGGGTTGTAGACAAGTATTATATGGATAGGTTTGAGTTGGATTTTTTGTAGAATAATATGTAGGTATTCAACGGGATTTTCTGGGGAGGGAAGAGAGTCAAGTACAGTCAGTGCATAATCATCTTTTGTATAGAGCAGTAGCCCTCCTCCTCTTCCTTTGTAGTTTGTCACATTTCTTCTATCAAGTCTTGTGGTAACGTATCCTGGAATATGTACTTCGTTATCACTGACCGCACCATAAAGCCAGGTTTCTGAAATTCCAAAGACATGAAACGGGACGCTTTGGACGATGTTATAGATCTCATCTTTCTTGTTTTTAGACAAGTCGCGTACATTTAGGTGACCTATAACTATACCTTTCACACTTGAAGGAAGAAATTTCGTATGTGTTGCTGGTATTGTGATTTGGTCGTTGGCGTCACATTCTGGACAGATCCATGTTAGATTGTCATTAGTGTACGAAGGGTATTCCTTTTTGACGCATGGTTTGTGGTAGTATTTTGTACATTTTGTACAGCAAAGGCAGTGTTGCTTCTGCTTACTTACATTGCATATACAACATTTGGGCTTATCTTCTGTTAAGCAATTGCTGCACTGCCAGTTTTCGCCTTTGGCTTGGTGGTACGTTTTGCTTGGCATCTTTAGGCAAGTTCTATGATACGCATTTGTACATTTGGTGCAGTGTAATGTTTGTTGGTTTTTCTTGCCTTCCAATCCACATATGAAACATGGGCCTGGGTTGATGGTATTGACTCCACATCTCAGTATTCTGATGCGACGCTGGTGTCTCGTTAAGTGTATTATGCATTTGACTGCACTGACTCTCGGAATAGGATAGGAAAAGGTGTACGGGAAAATACCACTAATGGACATTATTTGAATATTTTTTGTTAACACTGATAGGTATTGCACGATCGTTTTGCACTGTTTGTCAGTAATTATTGATGCGAGAATTCCACTGATATTATAACACTTGCTTTCAGCACTTTTTCGCACAAACTTTTCCATTTTTATAATTTTCCCTTGATCACTGATTAAAACTGATTAAAATGATGTATTTTTCAAAAATATCTGACTGCTTATGATTTTTTTATTACGCAAAATACGAGAGCTTTGAGAAACACAGCCGCACACACCAAGCCTGTTGCCCATTTTCGCTATTTCTCAAACTAGTTCTGTGAAGTAATGTTAACGACTGTATCTTCTAACAGCTACGTTTCCATTTAATATTTTTTACATGACATTTATTCAGTATTATTATCTCACTACTTTATTCAATATTTCATATTGATATTTTTATATTTTTTATTATTTACTTTTATTATAATTGTATATTTTTATTATTTATTATTATGGTTATTTTTTATTATTACGTGCACTATTTATTGTCATATTTATTTTGATTGTTTATTATCGTCGTTCTTGTTTGTAAATATTTATATTGTTGATTGTAATTATTCGTTTCTGATTTTATTATTTCTTTTTACTTTTGTCGCCTATTTAGCATATATTTCATTACAGTACAATGTTACACTGCTTAAATTGTTGTAACCTCCATTGCTTTCGCTTCTCTCTCACGACCGTACATGTCTTTCTCGCAACAAATGCAAATATTTTTGGATTCTTAACAACATCTTTTTAGTTTAAGTACATAAATTACCAATGAAATGCAGTGATTATGTATGTACATAATATATATGCGTCGTTATAATAAGAACCAACACTAGTAACAGTAACAGTGGAATTTTTTTACACACATTGAGTGAAACGTTTGGCAAATAACTACAACCGATTTACATACGTACATGGTTAGATTTTTAACACCAGCAAAAATAGATTCATCGGTGACAACAGCTTTGACTATGCCATATTTCCATTACCAAAGAAAAACAAGCAATCAAAATAAAACCTGCCCAAATAACCCAATCTGAGACAAGAGACGTGAATGTCAACGATTCTTGCTCAATCCCGATACTTCTTGGATCTTGCAAACATCGGCGACAAAATGTAGACTTTGCTCGATTTTCTACCAAACTGCTAAATGTCCAAGAACGATTAAAACCTTTGATCGAATTAGCTTCATGCAACAAATTCACCAAGTGACGTTTTGTAAATATATTTGAAATTCTAGCCAACATTCCAAAAGCGTCAATAAACCCCAACCTTTGTCGAAAATACGGTTCCATGTAGGTCTCTGAACTAACGCACCATAACTTATAACTCGAGTACCAGCGAACGGATGATATTGCTTGGCATCAAAATATGTTTGGAGCAGCGGCAGCAAATAGAAATTAACATCGTTTGAAGATTCAGCGTATTGAGTAGGAAATAAAAATAGAAACCTACGAAGTTGTACGTTCTGAAAACCTACTCGCACGCGCCTTCTCGTCGGAACGTTCAAATGCTGAGAAATATTATAGGCATAATCATAGAAACCGTCAATGTAGCTAGACGTAAAATGAAAATATCGTATTTTATCAGAAAAAATACTAGTGTAATATGCAAATTGTGTCGTGGTCAAATTTCTCGATTTCACGATTTTGTTGTAAATACTATCTTGTGCCCCCTCATCGGCTATAATCTCTAAGTCTTCGTCGTGAAGGGCATTCATAATTGTGTCGGGTATACTTAGGTCATCTATTGGCGCCGCCAGTGAATCAATCGCGTTACTAATATAGCATTCCCGAATTACAATGTTGAAAAATAGCCAAGCAGCTAATAGAAAAGATGTTTTCCTCGTTACCCAAAATTTGGAAATCGTACCTTGTTGCAAGGTAGAAACCAGCACCCACCACCAAATACCCGTCATGCCATTCATCCTTAAAAGTGTTGCTGCTGCAATAGCAACTAGAGAGAGAACACACCATTCCAGAATGGAAAACATGCCGGACAGGAACTTCAAGTCAACGTTTCTTTTGAATTCACGTTTTGAAACGAACATTATCTGCTGATACGAGTTATGCTCAGCTCCGAAAGGATACGATGAGCTTGTGACTAACTCAACATGAACGTTTGTTGATCGTACAGCTTTTAAATAAAATTTAGAACAATCCATTCCTGTACAGTTAAAGGAGTCAAAAATCACACTTGACGCACAATCGCCGTATTGTGTCAGTTCGAAATTTTTACTAAAAGATTTTGCTAGGTATATATTTATGTTGTCACAATTTTTTAAATTTACCGGATTAATTATAGTACTGTCACCTATTCGACCCGAAATTGATCGAAGATTCACATTATATCGCTTCCACTCCTTAAACAGGTTGTCCTTGGTTAGACTGAACACCTTACATTCGAATAGAGGGATATAGTCGGTATGGGGACAAGTGAAACATGGAATCAGTATATGATTTGGTGATCCGACTTTCGATGTTATATGGAAAATCAGAACTTTGTAAGGCCAGTACCAGAAGTTATCTGTCCAATAGTCTATTCTGGGTAGGATGTCACCATTGCCGTTAAACTGAACATGGATTATGATTTCGGGTTTAATTATCATCTTTTGATAACGGTAAAGATCCAGTTATACTTCTCCATACTTGTCCTTAGAATTGAATGGACATACCACATGAACTACGCACACTGGAGTAAATTTCTGTGCTTTGATGCAATTCGAATATATCGGCGATTTAGTCAGGACTTCCCCTGGAAATCTTCTCTAGAATGTTATTCTGAGCTGGATCCCGTAATTCCAGGAAAATAGCATTGAAAGCTGATCTACGTTGGGACCGTAGGATTTTGTTTGATTAGACAGGAGGATGTGAATAACACATCCGTCTAGCAGCTTCGGGATATCTACGTCAAGTATGCCAGATGCATTGCTTTTAAAGCGGGTGTAGAAGAATATGGCTAATACCAATTGGAGTTGCATTGCTGGGAATGCTGATAAGCTGTATAATGTGCGTAATTGAATTTATACGCAAATGGGATTCTTGCTATTTTGACGAAGTCGTCGAAGTACAATATTGTTCTGATTAAGTACAGTATCCTCCTAAAATGTATAAACGTTGTATCCAGAAGTGTTTAGTTTCATTTCCATAAAACTCACCATGTTTCCTTTCAACATAGATTATTCAATTATCTAAAAATCAAACGCGAGTTGACCAATCAGTTATTCCATAGGATGCCCACTTCTGCGCGGGGGTAAATATTATTGTAATTGGTGATGCTCAAGATTTTTTAAATTTTTTGAAAGTAGTCGCTTGTGCGTTAAGTAATCGTTCGTAAAGCTTATATGTATTGCGTTGGGTTCCGTTGACATTCAGCATAACAAATATTCAAACTTCTGACTTTGATGTGATAATGCTGCGGCTTGTTGCAACTATATATATTTTGCCATTCAACATCTTATTGTTGTATACTTCCATTGTATGGTACGTTGGAAGCTATTCCCTTTCTCTAGAGGACTTGTAAATACAGCGACAAAGACATTGTTCGCTAAAAGTAAAGATGAAGTATCCACGTGCACGACATATGCACATTTAAACTTTGATATTTCCATTGCTACAATGCCAGTGTACGTAACCGAAGTGAATTATTGGTCAGGGTTGGTATTTATATCATTTTCTCTTGCTCTTGTTTCTTGAGTTTAAATGTTAGCTTATTTCAGATGAGAAACAGCGCGTATAGAACGTTTGTTTCAGTTTGATCAATATTTTGTTAGCTGCATTATCTTACCCTTTGTCTGCCTTTGAGCTTAGCAACTGACTGTATTGTAATATTGAAAACGTACCACTTAATAAAAATTGTAACCATTAATATTAACTTTGCGAGGATACACATTAGCAACTGGTCATCCGGATACCGCGATTATGCGGTAATACGTTAGTACTGTTTTTATACACAGATTGAAGACATTCATATGCATGTAAGATAGAAACTTTAAACCGCTATAATTCAAAATCAAATCTACAGCCAAACCAACATAAATCGTTTAGAGTTAGAGTTTAGAGAATTCAGTTTAGAGTTTGACCTTACTTTAAAATTTACCACGGGGCATTTAAGCACCCTTATTGGAGGCATCCGCGATTGTACAGTATCAACTCCACGAGGGCACAACCACAAGCAATCAAAATAAAGCCAGCCCAAATAACAAAAACCGAAAGAAGAGAGCCAGATGTTAAGGACTGTTGCTCAATACCGGTATTTCGTGGAGCATGGAGACAATAGCGGCAGCTAGTAAATTTTGCACGATTATCTACCAAACCACTAAATGCCCACGAGAGGTTAAAACCTTTAATCGAGTTAGCTTCATGCAACAAATTTACCAAGTTACGCTTTGTAAATATATTTGATATTCTTGTCAAAATTCCAGAAGAATCCATAAATCCTAGCTTTTGCCGAAAATATGGTTCTATGTAGCTTCCGGAATGAAAACACCAAAACGTAAAACTCGAGAACCAATTATCGTCAAAGGAATGATACTGCTTGGAGTCAAAAAAGGTTTGAAGCAACGGCAGCAAATAGAAATTAACATCAAGCAGATTTTCGCTGTATTGAGTTGGAAATAAATATAGAAATCTACGAAGCTGTCCCTTTTGAAATCCTAATCCCCCACGTCTTTTCATTTCGATATTCATGTGCTGAGAAATATTATATACGTGCTCATATAAGGCATTAATGTAAATGGACGGAAAATGAAAATATCGTATTTTATACGATAATTTGTTGAAGTCATATGTAAGTTCAGTACTATTGAAATTTCTGTTTGTGACAATTCTTTTTTGAAAACTATCTTGTGCTCCCTCATCAGCAATGATATTCAGATTTTCATCCAGAAGGGCATTCTTAAAAGTGTCAGGTATATTTTGATCTTCCAACGGCGCAGCCAGTAAGTCAATCGTGTTGCTAATGTAGCACTCACGAATTACAATGTTGCTTAGTAGCCATGCAGCTAATATTAACGCAGTTTTCTTCTTTATCCAGACCTTCAGAATTTTACCTTGTTGCAAATTGGAAACTAGAATCAACCACCAAATGCCAATGGCGCCGCTCAGCCTAAGTATTGCTGCTGTCGTAACAGCAACGCACATGAGTACAAGCCATTCCAGAACTGTAAACATTCCAGTCAGAAATCTCAAATCCACTGTCCGTTTCAAGTCAAGTTTTGAAACGAACATTATCTGCTGGTACGAGTTCGCGAACGCTCCAAAAGGATAAGTTGTGGCTTTAATTAAATCCAGGTATGAGAATGACTGTCGTACATATTTTGTGTGAAACGTGAAGCAATTGGTGTCCGTACAATTGAAGTAACTAAAGATAACTTTTGCTGCACATTGCGGATAATTTGACCTTTCATATTTGCTGCTGTAATTTTTGTCTAAATATACATTTATATTGTCACAATACTTTGATTTTACGTAACCTATTATAAGACTATCGCCGACCCTACTGCCACCTGAACGAAGATTTATGTTAATTTGTTTCCACTTAAGTTTCAAATTCGAAATTGTCAGGCTGTTAGCCGTGTATTCATGCAGAGGGATATATTCACCGTGTGGGCACGTGTAACAAGGGATAAGTAGTAGAATCATTGGAGTCGGGTCATATTGTATATGAAAAAGTGCAATTTTGTACGGCCAGTACCAAGGATAACTAGTCCAAAAGTCAGTTCTTGGTAGGACTCCGCCATTACCGTTAAACTGAGCAAGAATAATGAATTCCGGTTTAACTAATAACTTTTCATAACGGTAGTTCTCTAAATATATAACTCCGGTTTTGTCCGTCGGATGTTGGGGAAATAGGACGTGGAGAGCACATACTTTGCTAAACTTCACGGCTATGATAGAATTCCGATATGTATGCAATTTTGTCAAGATAGTTCCAGGAAATTGTTGTGAGAATGTTAATTTTATCTGTACCCCGTAGTTCCACGAAAACAGCTTTGAAAGGTGTTCCAACTCGGGGTTGTAAGGTTTGATACTATTGTGGTATAGTTGGTGGACAACACATCCCTCAAATAACTGGGGGATATCTTCATCATGTAGACCAGATGCATTGCAGAGAAGGTGGACATAAAGGAGTATTGCAACTAATAAGTTTAGTTGCATTTTAAGAATTGTTTTCCAGAAACGCTGCAAATTGTATGGTGGTTTTTATGTTGAAATATTTTTCTGGTTGCGTTCTGTTACGCCTGTAATTGGTTGGTTACACAAGCATTGGCAAAAAATATAAACCAAAAATGTGTCCATCTATTTTTCTTCTCAGAAGTTGTCGTGAACATTTCAAAACGTAATTGTGCTTAAGTTAACCAAATGATATGACCAGATATTTTTACGATGGAATTTAAAATTTGTTGGTTTATAATCTACATAGTTTATTATTCGATTCTTAAGCACACAGTACTAAAAGTTCCATTGTTATATTATTTGTTCGAGCATACTTGTTGTTTCTACAATATTAACTCAAGAAAACAACACATTTTTGTTTGACAAAGGAAAGAGTATGACTCTAAGTGAATGGAAATCATGGAAACTTATCATGTCTTATGAATCATGCACACATCAAAGGAAAGCCACAATTTAAAAAAAGAATATTTAGTCAACCCTCCGATGCAAAGATCCTCGAACCAAATACACTATGGCACTTTTGTTCATTGCATAGATATTATTCAATGCATACTCAAACAGAAAACAATGGCTTTTGAAAAATACTTGCTTATAGTCATGTTTTGCAATAGCCACATTGACTCACTGTAATGTTAATAAATTTCCAGCATAGTACAATATATTGTTGCTACTACATACATCGTTTGCTGTGCATTCTAGCTTTTTTGTGGACATGGCTACTCCATTGTTGCGACAGCTTTATTGCAGACATTTTACCGGTAAACTGGAATGCTTAGAAACAAATGAGGTCACCAACTTTGCCATTTATATGCTTTTGGTTGGGAGTTCTATAGAAACCAAATTAAAATTTAGTTACATACCTACATACAACCTTCATACATGACATTATATTGAACGAATGAACAAATGTAGTTGTTAATCTGGTCAAACATAAATTAATGTACGTACGGTATACAGCGCAAGAACGTCGATTTTGTAATGAAAGAGAAAGTCCAGTTACGAAACTGCCATGCACAGTTTACGTCAAATCAGGAAATTGTAGGGAAAATAAAATAGTTTGGCTACTACGGAATATCCTCTAAATCAGAAGTTTTTCATGGTGTTGAGTAAAATCCTATTCTATGTGTTTCACATCAGAACCTCAATTTTCGTTAAAATTTCAAATATTTCTCATTTCGCAAAAATAATTGAACAAATGAGTTAACATATTTCACCTAATGGGTTTCATTTATGGTGTTTACTTAGACGTTGATATACTCGTAAAATCCAACATTTTCAATAAAAAGTTTACATATATATGAAGGGATTAAGCTGCTCAGTTGTCGAATTCAATTTAAAGAGAAGATCGCCAATAATAATAAGATGCTCAAAACTCTTTACTATGTTATAATAACATACTAAAGAGTTTTGAGCATCTCTACATTCCTCTCTTCAAATTTAGCCAAAGTAAATCAAAGGAAGAGAAAATAGAATTGCATTCCTTTTTACTTAGATTGTGATCAAGCTTGTCTGTAATACCAGATTCCCATTTCGAAGAATTCAGCAAGAAAAAAGGTTAGGCCCTTTGGAGGAGCGCACGCCAACCGTGTTTTTTTCAAGGGCAGCAAGAAATCCAAAATTTTCTCATTTGTTGAATTCTAATCAACAGATACATTTATCCCATTCACATAATACATATAGCTTCATTGCCTACCTTTTTCACAGACACTTGTGTTCCCAGAGCCAGTAGTAAAGACGGTGTATTAGTTTCTAGTGAAAATTATTAATGTGTCAAAAATATTGCCACTTTTTTAAACCCAACTAATACAGCTACTACAAGTTCTCTAGCAGTTAGAGTATTCAAGTTAATTACAATGGCTAAAGACGTCGTGCATCACTTCTACCATCTTCTATCTTCTGCGGGCGCAAATCCAAGTGTGCTACGGATCATGAAGATCACATACGCACTCACACATTTGAGCGCCCCTACAATTGCAAAAAGTGACACTAATTATTCAAAGCGTGCAGTGTTCAGAAATCACCAACTTATACACACTTCAGGAAAGTCCTTCACATGTCCCATCCGTTCCAAAACATTTGCTGTACAATATTATTACCTTGTAAGGCATCTTTTAATACACAGTCCTGTTAAAAAGTTTACCTGCCTTTGCAAAAACAATTTACTTCTAGTGGAAATTTGCGTAACCACTTGATTATGCACTCGGGCACAAAGACCCACAAATGCTTCTACTGCGACAAGTTCTTCGCTTGGCTCGGTAACCTAACAAACCACGTGAGAGCGCACACACATGAAAAACCCTACCAATGTGGCACCTGTTGTCTCAAACGGGGTTGCGATCAGTGGAACATTAAAAAGTCACTTGTTGACCCATACGCAAGGAAAGAGCCATGAATGTAAAGAATGCGGAAACAAGTACAAACGCCAGACTAGTTTACACATGCATCAATCAATGGCTCATTCAGGAAGGCGAGATCACCACTGCACCTTTTGTCCCAAATCATATGCTCACCGGTCGCATTTGAATGATCACCTTAAACGACACACAGATGAAAGACCGTACAATATGCGCTGCAAGTGTAATACATGCACTGACAAATCTCTTTCATTTTTTCGCTGAAACTAATTGTAGGTTTGTAATATTAAAATTCAATTATAGTGCAAGTTGACATTTAAGACGAAATCCCAACTAACCATGCATGTTAGGAGAGTTCACGAGAGGGTGTACAAATTCTCGTGCCTCTTTTGTGAGGACGATAAAAGATTCTGTTGTACAAAGGACTATTGGACACATGTCAGCGTGCACATTGGAGAGACCCCTTATTTTTGCGGAATATGCGGGACTGAATGTCGGACCAATCATGCAGTGATGACAAATGCCATGATACACACCGGTGAGCTCCCGTTCAAGTGCAAAAATTGTGGCAAGGGATTTCGTATACCTGCAGTGGCCAGAAGACACCAACGCTTACATTGTCACGTTTGAAATCATCATCATCAAAATGAAGTTATCACCTACAATATGCGATCATGAGCCATAAAATTCTAAAATCAACAAGTGTAGAAATCTTTGTATAGTTATGTCAGCAAAGTTATCTTAATTAATTTAAATAATTATGTATCATACAAATATTTGCTTGTATGAAGTAATTACTTCAAATAAAAAATGTAGTCATATAGTAAATTCAAAAGAAAAGTCAAAATTAAAAATTATTCCATGTTGTTTATTATTAAACTAGAAGGGGGCCCATTGGCGACTAAGTCGCCAATAATTAAAGAGATCGCAGTTCCAATTTCAATCTATGTATAAGGTTTGTAAAATCAGTTTGGATAGCCGAACTTTGATCGATCCCCCTTCCAGCTGTCAGTTGTCTCACTGATCCCCATTTATCCCCATAAGGAGACCACGTTTGGCGGTTCGTTCAAAAGACACCCAGTAGTACACACAGCTGCAGCTGCTCGTTTGTTTACCGTTGTTTTTAATACAACCAAGAGCAATATTCAGTATAAATATGGCGTAGGAACCCAGAGGATAACCCCATTATTTTTGCAATGCCCCATTACATTTGCAACAACATATTGCATTTGTAAAATCCCATTGAATCTGCAAAATCCCATTGCATTTGCAAAATCCCATTGCATCTGCAACATCCCATTATATTTGCAGTAACCCATCACTTCTTTCAAAATGCAATGGAAATGCTCCACGACACCAACACCATCTCTTTACATACTCACAACAACAAAAAAACACCACACAAACAACAACATGCCACAACAGTAGTAGTAATATGAACGTGACGTTTGTAATAACCCTTTACTTGTTTCAAAATTCAAATGCTGTAAACGCGCCACGCCACTCCATCTCTTTACATCCATCCAGCAAAGCAAAGCAAGAAGGAGAGAGACGGAGAAGTGGAGTATTGCTGCTGGCTGTTGTGTATGTGTGTGTGTTGTGTAGGAGAGAGAGTGAGAGAGACCGCGTGAGTCTATTCTCCCTTCCCCGTTGCTTGCTATCTAAAAGACATAGCAACAGAGGGGTATACTGTCCTGCATTAATTTTTTAGAGATGCTTCGCTCTCATTGCCATACCCTTCCACGTTGTAAAGCGAGAAGGAGAGAGACGGAGAAGTGGAGCATTGCTGCTGGCTGTTGTGTATGTGTGTGTGTTGTGTAGGAGAGAGAGAGTGAGAGAGATCGCGTGAGTCTATTCTCCCTTTCGCGTTGCTTGCTATCTAAAAGACATAGCAACAGAGGGGTATGCTGTCCTGCATTAATTTTTTGGAGATGCTACGCTCTCTTTGCCATACCCTTCATTGCTATGATGACGCGAGAAGGAGAGAGAAGGGAAGTAAAGAGCAAAAGTCAGCTGAGGTGCCACAGAATTCTCAGCTATCGAAAAAGGATTTTATTGTTTAGATGAAAGGCTTCATTACCGTTTACATGAATGCCAATTGCTAATATTAGTATCTACAAAAATAAGTTTCTATTGAAAATGAAAATATTGTTATTGCGTAAAATTTCGAATGAAGCAGCACTGTGTGTTATTGCTCCTGTTTGTAGTAGTGTTGTATTGAAGTGTAGAATATTATGATTGGATTATTTTTTATGAACATTACCTGGTCTATGAACCACTTGCTTCGCGAAATATATGCCAAAATATTTTGTCGGAAAAACTGCAGTTGGATTATTATTTGGCAGAAAATTATGTATCATAATTGAGCATTAGTTACACATTCCATTTCCCACTGAATCAATAATGTTAATATCAGTAAAAATGAATCTCACTTACAAATGATATTCCAATTCAATGGCTTTTAAAATTTGGGCATTTGCATCAACGTATTTATGGCCAGCATCGGTGACGTCTGAATTATTTATTATAATATGCCATATTTAGTACACCATAATGACATGTACAAATAAGTGCTTTGTCCAAAATGAAAAGAAGGCTTAAAATTTTGTGCGTGTAGAAATGAACTAAACTTTCATTTCTTGGGAAAAAAGCTTCCTCTCACCATCAGTATACATGAATGGCAACTTTCTTGGCTAGTCGCATATTAGGTACATTTATTTTTGTTTCTATGCTATGTCATTTGTAGACTCCTGCCTACAATTATGCACGTAAAAAGATAATACAATGCTTACAAACCGATGCAACGACAAATCACGTTTCGTGCTTACATAGGTGCTTTTCCACAATAGAAAAATAGGGACAAATCAAAATATTTTGAAGATATTCAAAACCTTCATTTCCATCGCATCGAGACACCCTATGTAAAAAACGATAAAGGTGTCGTTGGTATAATCGGGGCGGTAATAAATCACGATATACCTAAACACATAAGAACGGCGGAAAAGGTACGTATAACTTGTCTATACATAAATATATTCTCTGTTCATTTTTACTCAGATGCAGGTGCCTGGACGGCGCCGAAATTAACAAATGGAATTTTCCATTCCTTTTCATCACATACATACATACATACGCGAACATTCTTCAGTCCCACAATCCTCAACGCGCAGGCATGGAAATCATTTCTTCCTGGTTTCATATTTTTTTACTTTCTTTTGGTTTGAGCTGACCGGTCTTGTGAATATTTAGGAAAGTTCCTTGAATACAAATCAAATCAGTTAAAGCTAATATAATTTTATCCGAACCACAATGAATCCAAAAATCACTTTCATTTGTTTTATATTGTCATTGATCGCGGTGACTTTTGTCCCTGCTTCTGAACGGTTGGACACGCCCAATCAGGTACTTAACCATTATAACTTATAATTTATAAGCAGGTGAATTTCTATACAATCCATGCTTGTTGCTGATATTGATACTCGCACTTACATAAATTAATTACGTATGCACTTGCATGAATTGAATTATGCAGTAAATTGTTCCAATTACAATTAATTACAGGAAAGAAGCTGCGGTGTCTGTGTTGATATTTACTGCCCACTTTGCGGAACGGACAGACAAATCTACAGCAACAATTGTGATCTCAAATGTGCTGGTAAGAATATTTTATCAACTTGCCGAAGCAAATAGGCTACCATCTTTAACTCAAACTAATTATTTGTAATTTATATTGTTTCCGACTTGAAACGACGTACGTACGAAACGTGTCATACATTTCTTCTTGATATTATGTATGTAGGTGTAAAGTGCGCTTGTAGCCTTCAAGCTGGCGTGAACGATCAGGATCCAAATCGAAGATGTACTTGTCCACCATCAGCAAGTGCGTCGAGCTGTCCACCAAAGAACCAGACTTGTGCTTAGAAGTTACGTAAATATTGTGTTCGTTAAGCCGAATGATTTCCCTACATTTGAAGATAAAGTACATATAATGAATATGATTCGTTTTTGTCAATATGACGTCATTTATCAATTCTTATGCCGTTTGGTGGCAGAATAAACATTATTTTTAATAAATTTTTTATTTGATTAAATATCCTTAATGCATAGTTGGCAAATGTATATCTTAAAAAGATAATAATTGTGTTGTTGTTTGTTCAGAACTGAATAGACGGTTCGACTTCTCTTTTGTAGTTTTTATGGAATATTTTCCTAGTCGTTAGATTTCGATGTTTTATCCTCATTAAACATTCAATTCCTTTTGTCACAACATTTCTCTTACCTTTATGCATCGAACCTTTCCATAGATTTTCATTGTTCATTGTCCAAACCGATGGGCAAATGACCTACATCGATTGTAAAGATGTACGTTTCCATTTTCTATTTTTATCCATTTCTAACATTGTAACTTCTTTGTCTCTTAATTCTAAATGAGTGATATTTTATGTAACATGAATTTTTCCTTTGTCTCATTTGTCGTACACTTTATGCTAATTTTTACTTTTTTGACATTGGTCATTCCTGACCACTTTCCTATTCACATTCATTCATCATTCATTGTATTCACAAGTTTTCTGTCATTATATAAGGAGCTCTGTTCCAGAGCTTCCTCACTTGCAGTCCAGAGTCAGTCCTTTGCGGTGCATTCTGCCGCTCTGTGAATAAATAGTCATTTCTTTGTCACTCGAACTCTTGTCGTTACTCTGCCAGTTATTCCATCTCCGTGTGATCCTTACCACATTGCCATCGCCTTCTCATTTCATAAGCCTTGCGACTACTTACTCTCCACGAGTAAGGAGCGTCATTGATAGCCAGAGTAAGGAGCATAGCACTGACTGCTTACTACTTACTCTACACAGCAGCAAGGCCAGCGTACGCTCCACACACACACATCAGATTGCTACGTACGCTCAGCTACCGCTGCAAGTTAGCCGATCACCTCTCTTATGCCATCATATCTCTCCACCTGCAACAGCCTAGCCATCTCTCACTTTCGAACTATCAAATTTAAACATCATCTTTCTTCCCGAACACAGACCAAACGCCACGTAAAAACATTGTTTAAATAACTATATTAAAAAGGTTTGTGACACAAACTTTGCCCCGTTACTTATTTCTCGTTATATAATTTGACCATAGAGATATCACAAAATTACTCATCCCCGATAATATGATCATCCCAATTACAGTTCACTTGAGCAATCAGTGATTCGAAATTTTGAATCAGTAACTATCTACATGGTATCTGTCTGGCTTCAATAATGACCGTTGTTGTATTGAGGTAGCGTTAAATATAGATATCCGCTGCATTGTTGAAGTGACAAAAGCGACAGGTGCATTCACATTGTGGGACCATTTCTTTCAGAACGCATTAAAGTGTATTTACCATTACAACCATCGTGCCAGGATTCCATTTCTCTGAAAATAAAAAAAGGTACAAATGATGGCAAAATTCTAGCTTGGTTTTGAGACGGGATTACTGGTAATGTACTCAATTGGTTTTGTTTTACTTCGTGTCATGTCCTACTGCAGATATGAACCGAAATACCTAGAACATTTTTTAAAAAGCAAGAAATGCATACCACATGTTTCTAATCGTTTAGCTCTCTGCCAGCTTAAGGATTGAATTTTAAACAAAACACTTATGTGAACTACGCTATATTTAGCACCCAATGCGGGACCAAGGAAATGAAAAATTTAAAACGCATTACAAAACTGAAGGGACAAGCAGTATAATTTTCAGATAGGTATGTACAGTTCCGAAAGCTTGTACTGCATTTATAAAATAAGGTATGCACGTTTCTCTTCGATAAAGCATAAACATAGTCAAGATAGCCCATCAGCAGCAATTGAAGCTTCCTCGAGGCCGAATTGTTACTTCTCTCATCCTGCAACAAATCTGAATTGCAACAAGGTTTCAAGCCGTACCAACAATAGACACTCACAAACATAAATCTTTGTGAACACAATTATCCGTATTATAGCAATAATTTATATTAGTCAAAATTGACTGAAATGCCGTCTGTGCCTAATCGTTGTTCAATTTGCATATTTTGCGACAAAATATTTTTACGAAAAGATTATTATGAAAACCATTTACGGATCCGCCTATTATTATTACGGATTATTTATGCTTTTGAGCGACAACCAAAATTTTATAACTTTCCAATATTTTTGACTTTAGACGTTTTCAGTAATCAAAATACGACAAAAATACTTACTTTATTTGTATACACAAAGCATATGTTGCTCAATTATAAGCGACATTCAATTATACATCAGAAAATGCTAGCTAATATTTATGTATAGCACTAGCATTCATCGACGCAACAACAGAAAATTACTTTGACTTTTTAATCATAAAAAGCCAACGAGAGAAATAATTAAAATATTAAAAGTATACCATTATAGAACTAAAATAATTTTGTAATCTTAAATGGAGCAATGTGCAAGCGTTGTGACCTCGTTTCATTAGCTCTGCTGATGAATAACTTTTGAAACAATGACGCGATGAGTGCGTTTATACCAATGGGAATACATTGTTCGTAGCAATGAACCTATGCTTGCCATAATATATAAACATATCCTAGATATGCTCCGAAAACCGAAACAAACCTTCTCTCCAACAAAGCCCATAAATGACAATATCAATCCAAAAAATAGAACACAAAATATCGTAGAAATATTTCCATGCATATCCGGTGTTTTGAATGCCGTGTCCTTAAGATTTGGCACAAATTCCGTCCAAAAGGCAATCCAATCCGGAAGCCATCATCTAGGTTTGCAGGGAGAAATACATAATACAACTTCCAAAGCTAAACAGCAATTATATCATCAATACCAACAGAAAAAATAATAAAAATGTTTTGCAGACGAAATTACCGATTTTCCTGCATATGCTGTCCCCAAATATTATATCGTTTCGTTGGAATGAACCAAAAGTTTATAAAATGGCATAGCTTCATAATGTAACTACTTGCTTATTCTCAAGAAAGTTTTGATAACGTCAGTCAAGAAAGTAAATAAAATTGTCCTTTTCAGCAAGTATAAACGAAACGAAACCTTTTTAATCATATGATCTGTTGCAGTGGTATGGCAATGTTTTATATAAATATTACATAAGTTTTGACAGGTAGTGTTAGTTACTAGAAGAGCCCTCGCGAATTACAGTATTAAGGATAGCATACAAGTAGCTTTGGAGACAAGTATTGTATAATATGGTTCGTAAGGAACATTTTTGCAGCAACACATTAACATAATTTATAATCTACTTGGTTGAGTAATGAGATCGTAAATCAATTATGGACATCACCTCATTCCTATTCGTTAAGCTGACATGTTGTGCATTGTTGTATGCAGATTCTACATAAGCCAAGATAAAGCTTACATGACAGCAGTGTATGTATTTAGATATATAGGAGAAAAGTAAAACCATTTCGAACATTTCTTCGTAGAACATAATTTAGAATGTTCTAGAATAAACGTGGCAGATGCAACGACTCCAAACGATGCTACGTAAAAACCTTCTTGCCATCGATTAAGTAAGAAGTAGTAACTGGACAGTCAGGTCATTCGCAAAGTCAATGCAATTCAATGGTGTCAACTTATCTACAAAGTTGAGCGCTCCAAACTTCACCTGAACATGCCTGCAGCTTGTATAAAACTTCCGCAGCTCCCGTACCTCACTCCTGTGCGGCGCATTCCTTCCGCAAATGAACAATTTCAGTTCCTCGAAAATTTCCAACGACTGCGTGTACACTTTGGACATGTTCCCAATGAGAATGAGAAGCACGAGGGTTGTATCAGTATTCATGAATATGAAAAACACAAACTGAACGACAGTGTCCTCCGTTAAGGTCATCTTTGCCAAGCTGGTCGTGGAACAGGATTGGAGGAGAACTGAGCATATCAGCACGGCGATTATCATTTTGTGCAAAATGTCGTTCATCAGAATGCCTAGAATTTGTAGAGTTCTGTACTGTATGATTATTTCTGACGTTTGTAAGTTTCCACCAACAAAGTTTTGTAGAAATCTGGATTTAATAAGAAGCTCATTTAATTTTGTCGTATATATTTTTAAAATAATTTCAATGTAATTTATTTAATTACGTTTTCAAATATTCCTCCATCGTCATGGTTCCCAAAATCATAATCCCAGAGCACATCACGGCCGAAACGTTAGCCCCAAACGCCCACATCCAATGATGCATCCCAATCAACACAGACTTCATAAAAACATTTCCGTATTTTCCCACGAATCCTGCCTCCAGATGAAAATTTGTCGTATGGCATTCCGGAAGTAGCCAATAACCAATTAGGGAGGGCTTGCAGGGCCTTATCCAGTGAAATCCGTATAGAAATGCAAGCGGAACGCCCCAAGCTGTCACGTACAACGCGTAAGCCAGGTAAATGTTGAGAAGGGCAAGCTTTGTCAGTTTCCGTTTAGCTACTGGAATACGGCCTGGAAATGTTTGGGGGAATGTGAGAAGTCCGTTGACGTAGTGACAAATTGTGTACTCGTTTCCCTTGCAAGTTTCCACGTAAAAGAAACAGGCAATGTTGCAAGCCATCATGAAGCCGAAGAGAACCCAGTCGGCCCAGCTCTGATCGGCAGGGTCGGAAAACTTGCTTTTGACGTAACCTCCAAATCCGAGAAGAATGATTAGCAGAGCTTGGAGTAGATGTTTGCCCTTTAGAATTTGTCGTTGTCTGTCCAAATTCGGGGATACTCTCATGCGGCCTGCCATCTTATCCCAGTGGACCAGTACGCTACCGATAGATTCCGATATCCAGCAGTTGTAAACGTACAGCCGCATATGCTTTTGTAGAAGCATTTTGGAAGTCAGAGTTTGGATTGATACGTTCGACAAGTTAGAGGTTTGTAACGTTAATGTTCAGAAGAACCTATATTTAAGTACTATTTATAGAGAGGGCACGTTCTACTTCAGGAAATGCCCAAACGGGAATAGGCGTTCACCGCAGTTCTACAATAACTTATATTATACCACCGGACGCCAGATTTTAGAAAGATAGAAATTAGTAATAATGGCAGAACACTTGGTGGGAATAGCGTGCATTATATGCGTTACTTTTATATAAGTATGCCCGATCCATACGTCACATTTCGGTAACTTTCATTAAATTGAGCATGTTCGTAGGTCTTGCTACCTAATATCCTGTTTCGCAATTGAATTATGAACATATGGAGTTGCGATTAGATCAACGAGAGCCGTGCTAAATCATAAATTAAAAAGGAACAATATTTTGATTAAGAATGATTATGTCAGTCCTGGAACTGAAGAAGTATCTCCTGATCCCAGTTACGTGAATATGAAATTGCTTGCAAATATTCAGCCGTTATCAAATATCTAAGTATCCTGACAACATTAACAATTATTATTCTACCGTAAGGAAAAAATGTATCTGCAAACTAAATGTGAATATGTTGAGCTAATATGTATATTTTGGATCCAGACTATATCCGAGGCCATCTCTACTTTTTTGCAAACATGTTTACTTCAACTTGTTTGTTTGCTGTTGTTGTTGCATTCGATTAGTTTTAACATGAGAATATTATTACATTGGGTAATAGGAACACAGAAAAGACAATAAAATGCTTTATATTAAAATGTGAAGTTCAAGGTGCAATTCCCGACGTCACGAAAAGTTGCTTATTAAATGCACGTTGTGTACTGCTTCAGTGCAACGTCTAAAGTCCATCAAGATAACCTTTAACCAACCTGGCGACAAAAACAATTTTGATTTTCTTTCGTTTTATAAAGTCGTCAAACGGAAATTGTTAACAAAATATGCATGCATCAAAACTAATGCACGGAGACTGTGCATATACTTGTGTATGTGTACTTTTAACAAATATATTGCGTCAATTTCCTAACTCCAATGTATTTAGCTTCCTTTAGACAATAATTAGGCAATATAACTCGTACGTTTGTGAGGTGATCATGTATCAAACATATCAGGGAGGCTGTATATTATGTAGTACGTAAATTGTCACTGTTTATGAAATAGCCACAAACGTCAGAGTCAAATGTCAATGTTTGTTATTTCTACTTACGTTATTCCTAGTTGCAACGTCGACTTGTCAAACTTCAGATAGGATCTGAGACCTCAAATGCCAGTCGTGCGGAATGAGTTATTGGAGACATACATATCAGGAAGCTAATTCTGCAAAATAAATAGTTGTATTCAGAGAGTTTTGTTTTGCCAAGAAAAGCAACGTTATAGAGATTAATATTCATAGTGCTTTCAGCTTTTATTCGGTTCGAAATGACGTAAATGGACGTCGCATTGCCAAGTGTCAAGGTAATAGAACCGTAATAAATCTTTATTTTAATCATTCTATACATAGAAGCCTGTAAAACGCTTTAAACTGAATTTAATTTACTTAAATCATACATTACGCCAACTTCTACATACGACAAACGGAAAATGGGTTTCTCGAATTTTGTATCAGTCCTCAACTACATATTAATATTAAATTTGTCAAGCGATGGGCTCTGAATGCGATAATTATTATATACATGTTTGAGTAAAATTATTGACATACTATTAGAGTAGCATAATTTTTCATATTACAATGGTGCTACGCGGTTACTGTAGTTCGCGTACGCCAACTATTTTTGTTTCACTCCAGCCACAGTCAAGGTCAAAGTGTAGCATTGGATTCAATATTGTGTTGCAATCGTAGATCTACATTTCAATTATTTATGCTTTATCAATAGAGTGAAGTACGTTGTTAGCGGGATATAAACTGAGGCGTAGATTGTTGTTGACACAAAGAAGTGTCATCATATTTTATTCAAGCTAAGTA
>CM023199.3:30226347-30317819 GCA_004115045.4 Sinella curviseta | reverse complement strand
AATCAATCAAACGTATATGGATTAATGAGGTATCTAATGAAAACCAAATACTTCATTTGTACTTACTTGGTTAAAAGCAGCATGCAGAATTCATTTCCGTTTGAAAAGCGATAAAGAGAAATCTATTGTGCTCGACACTAACCATTTCATAATTACTTCGTTATAAGCAGCATTTAGATATAGAGTTATATCATTAGCAAAGTTGACACAATTCAAAGGAGTCAGCTTGTCAGCAAAATTATATGACCCGAAACAAACCTTGACATGACATGACCATTTTGTAATAGGAAGTATCTGAGCTGTAAGATTGTTAGCAAAATTAATACTATTCAGAGGCCTCAGTATTCAATAAAATTATATGTAAGACCCAAATCGCATCGCATCTTGATGGGGCTAAAAATGTAGCGGCTAAGTTTAAGCTAGTCCAGACCAACGGCGCAGGGACTTTGCAGCCAATCTGGGCGACAGCTTTACTTTTGCCGTCCAAACAATTATTGTATAAATGGCGTACTCTCTCCAGTTAAAATCTATTGAGCAACACGTCCAATTGCAAGAAAAAAGATTTTTCCCTTCATACACAGTTCGTTTGACAATTAACTCCATTGTGAACACAAGTGAGCTCATGAAATGCACAGTGCCGAGAATGGTGAGAATGGACAACAAAGCGGAAATACGTATTTGATCCCCCATCGGTTTTGCAACTGGATTTGGATTGGGATCATGCAATGTTAATTTGAAAAATAACCTGTATGACAAATTACGCCACATCTTCCACCTGTCATATAACCCAGCTTGCTGCATTCTGGCAAAAGTCTGAAACATCCAATATCTGTTCACCGTGTCTAGTACTGCAAAACTATAAAAACTATCTAAGTAATCTTTGAGTAGAGGATAGCATTCCACCATTTTGTTTTCATCAGTCTCATTTCTAAGAGCGTCTTTGATAATCAGCAAATTGTCATAAACATCGCTCAAGGTGGATATAAGGGCACATTTGTTCAGCAGGTGATTAGAAAGATCCGTCCTCTTTTTAGTTTTCACAAAGCTTTCGTTAAGAATAGTCGACATTCCTTTTGCTTCAAAATCTAATGAATATACCTGCCAGGGTGATAAATTGGGATCTTCCCAAATAATTTTGTACCCACCTTCGAGAAAAGTTCGTAAAGAGACAAACGGTGTTGGTGGAATATAAACAGTTAACACACTTACGATTCCATTAGAGTACCAATTGCAAATAAGGGAGCCAAGAAGCTGGATCCCAACGAGCACTTTTAATTCATGCCAATAGAATGGCGTAGAGTTACCAATCATCGTCCCAAATAAATCCAAGAGTCTCCGCATACCCGATATACGGTTAAACTGCACGGTTTGTTTCGTAAACACGAAAGCAGCAAGGAATACGCCAGTAATTAGAATCCAGGCTCCTCGAGTAAAGGACTCAATCCACGTGCCAAATGTCTTGTTATCATTCTGCTCCAGTGGGTTTTGGCAAAAAACTAAACTGGTTTTTACATTCCTGGAGTAGTGGATACTGGAGTAGTGCCTATAGTTGGCGGAAAGGGACCATTCGTGGATATCGGTGTATCTATTGTCAATGATGATATATTGGCCATCGTCGATTACCACGTCACTGCGATCCGTAACTTGTCTCAAGTCCAAAAAGTAGAAAGTAAAGTTGTGCAATTGCGAAAGCAGTACTGCGGCCATGAAGTTGCTATCGCAAAAACGAAACGATTGGAATTCTTTCAGTGTTTGATTCTTAAGTATTTCGTTACATCGAAATTGGTTTAACAACAAATCCATGTACATGCCGGTATCGATGAGAGCAAACTGCACGATTGCTTTAATTGTCTGCTGGTGATAATTTTTAAAATATCTTTTATGAAGCTGCAGTGGAGTTGACATTAGCTCAGTCGCAGGAGCATCAAATAGTGAATCCATTCTTGGAGTGTTATAGTAATAGTTGCTGATCATATAGCTCAGCGGATGGTGCATGTATTTTGATATTCTGATGAGGAATATAATTACTTTCGTGGCAGGTAGGGTTTTGATTTCATTATGAATATAAGGTCTGTACGACCGTGCTACCTTCCCGCATGCAATGCTTAACAGAATAGAGTTGGGGTGCATTAGAACATGCGAGAGGCTGCCAATTAAATATACTTGCCTCGCAAAGTCTTCGTCGAGTGGGAACAGTATCACATGAAATGGTTGAGTGTGCCTGAACGGGAACAACCTTCCGACTGGCCAATTGTAGTCTCTCCCGAATATCATGCGACGAACTTTTGCTGCAGACTCGTAACTCATTTCGTGGTTGCCAAATGAATGAAATGATATTTCCAAACGATCTGCGTTGGAGTACATTGCCGAGAAATATTCACTAAGGCCAACCTCCGTAATTTCTCGTGTCAGCTTTGAGACAATTTGAGATCTTACCTGACTGGATTCGGACGCCAATAAAATTATTATAAAGAAACCAAGAAGCCGCTTTCTGCGGTTGTTAAAATTTGGCTCCATATTCAGACGTTGACATAAATTACAACGATGCACTGATTTAGGGATGAACAATTCCTTACTGTTTTCGGGAGTTGTTTTTATTAATTCGCAATTTATATTTATTTAAAATATTTTAAGACAGAATAATTTGGAACTGCAATATTTTAAACCAACTATCCGGCTCTACTTCGTGAACACGTATATTTCGGATCAGATATTTTTTGTTCGAAACTAAATCAATAAATTTTATTTGCCCAAGAACTGTGAATAGATGTGACCTTTAAACCAGGAGTACTGGCGACGCTTGTCCTTATGCTTTTAATTTGGTCATAAAATTTAGGTGCAGATTGTATAATGCGCCATCAAGTTAATTGGAATATCATTTTCGGGTAGTTCATCCTGGATTAATATTCTTAGCCTCAGCAGGTGGAGTATTGATTTTTAAACTCTTCCTGTATAAGGATAAGGAACCAGAAATTGTGTTCATGTATTTTAAATCTAATTGCAGGTATCCTGTCAAAAAATAGCATTTATTTTTCCTTTAGTACAGAGACAAAAAACTCCATCTTCTAAAGCATGTATTCATACGGGATCATCTCAACATTTTTACAAGCATGATTACCTCAACCTGTTTGTTAGATTGTTGCTGTTGGATTTGATTGTTTTTAGAATGAGAATATTGCATTCGGGGCAACTTTAATAAAATAGTCTCAACTTTCGGGTATGCCTGTCGTCGTCGAAAAGATGAAACGGAAAGTCATTTCATGCAACACCATAACCGAAAAAAAACGGATGACGCAAAGGCAAACAAAATATCGAAATCTGCTTCTAATAACCTGGTATAGTCAACATTATTTTGTCGGGCTTAAAATTACAATCCGTGGCAGCACTTTAGCACGCCCATCGTTAGAGATGCAAATATAAAATGAACTTGGTTGCTCTGCTATACAATTAAACTGGTGTCATGGTCAACTGGATTTTTATTCAGCCGCCATTATTCGGCCACATGGTCTGATCAATTTTATCTTTGGTAAATTGCTATTTTTGCTGGTGTAATGATTGAAGGGTATATGCTGATAATTGCTGAAGCTTGGCCATTAGGAATCCACATTTTCCGGCTTTTTGAAAACAATTCATCGTGATGCCTGTAGTTAAACCTACCTTTCAATTTTTTATCAGCAACACGTGGAAATGTCTGATCAATACGGTCATACATGTAAGCTAAATATCAGTTCATAGCAATTGCGTTTGACCTAACTTGAATGTCACTCAAACGTATGTGTTAGATCAGTCTTTGAAACCGACTCTTCCGATAACTGTGCACTAACCAAAATGTTTTTGCAAAGACATAAAGGACTGTTTCTACTGCTTTTCCGATACTCGCAATTATCAAGTGGGCACATGATCCAGTGGGACAAGAAGTTAAACATATTTTGCAAATCGGATAATTTCAAGTCTTTTAAAAGAAGATTCAAACGGAAGTTCTGGTTTGTTTGCATCTTTCTAGCCGTTCTAATATTGCAAACTATGTCTGCACATTGGTATACTGCAAATGTCACGTCGAGTAACCGCATTTTGAACACTGTCATCATTCCGTTTCTTCTTATTGTACTGTCGATATACTGTAAAGTGTGCGCATCTATTATATTGCACCGTGCGGAAGAGCTGATCATTTACTTTAATGGGTCACATAAACTTGGTCGGCTGCTGAATTTGGGAAACAATTATGACTACACATTGCTCGAAAAGATGAACATTGTTTTTGCATACACTACCATCCCAGTTGGCATCAACTTGGCTTATTTTCTTCTTTATGGAATGCACTGGCATAACCCGTACAAACCTTCATTGGTCGGATATTGGATTCTAGAGGAATGTTGGTCCACCCGAATGTCTCCAACTGGTGGGATATGGAATAGCTTCCTAAAACTAATGGTCTTTTTACTAAATAATTGGGAATACCAATTTGACATAAATTGTGTTCCCATTTGCATGGGTGGGATTTTGGTTCTGTGCACACTTAGCTTTCGCGAATATCTTCAAAGTTATCGCCTAGCTTGCAATAGTAGACAATCTGGAGGACAATACAACACAGTGATTCTGTACAGACGCATTCAATTGTTGGCCATCCTCATGAATGAAATACAGCAATGGGCACTGACTGCTCCAATTGTTCTTATTGCAATTGAGATTCTGGCCGGAAGTATTGTTGGGCTTGTAAGCATTAGCTGGAATGCGGATAGTATAATTTTGATTTCTATATTTCAGCTGTGCTTTGGGTCAGCATATTCAGTGTCTATTGGGATATTGGGAGCCCAAGCTGATATATACACCACGTCAGAGAACGTACTTGAAAATCTTAGGAAGAAATTTGGTGAGCATGGAATAGGGAAACTTGTTGAGAAGCAATGGAGAAAACGCTTTTACCGTTCCTGTACTGGCATCAAGGTGAGGTTTGGATCGTTAAATTTTATCGACAGGCTCACTCCTTTGAATTGCATCGCTCGAGCTGGAGACCTGGCTGTTAATTTACTGTTGCTACGGTAATAGCGATAGTTGATTCAGAATCTTTATATTTGCTTTCGGGGTAAAATTTGCTTCCAAAGGTGACATATAGTTGACAACTGCAGATGGATAAGTACCGTACTACAATATGTTGAGAGAAATATACTCCTGGTATATACATTCCAGAAGTTAAGCTAACGTTTCAATATATTTGAGACAGCTCGACATCGCCCGTTAATGCATTTCCAAATTGTTTTGCCTGTGTTATCCGATTTATATGCGTATGCTCCCGAGTTTTTTCATGAATGTCATGGCGACAATAAACTTGAACATTACTATAATAAATAAATACCAAGCATTGGGTCTCCATGTATTGTGCACTAAATAATGTATAGTTTCTTCTCAACATTTATTATCACTGATCGAAATCAACGTTTACATACTTAATACTTAATCCTCAAAATTAAGTGCATCAAGCAATGTACAAAGCATTACATTGATTATCTTACTATACAAGACTCAACCGTAAGATTTTATTCCAAATCAAACATACTTGTCCGTGTAGAACTCGTTAGTGAGAAGTCTAAAGTAAACTTCATTTCATAATTACTTCGTTAAAAGCAGCATTTGCAAAGTTATGTCATTAGCAAAGTTGACACAATTCAAAGGTGTCAGCTTATCAACAAAATTATATGACCCAAAACAAACCTTGACATGACTGCAGCTTTTATTGAATCTTTGACACAATCGTCGGTCCTTTATAGACAACCCACTTTGTTGAGCAACATAAATTTTAAACCCTTTGAAACTTTCCTGACAAAGAGCATAAACCTGACTCATGTTTCCAATCAGAATTAATATCACTAACGCCGTGTTAGTGTTCATGAACATAAAGAAAGCTACTTCGGTCAAATTTCCTCTCATAAAAGACATTTTTACCAGTGCAGCAGCTGAACAGGACTGTAGCAGTATTGCTGTTACAAGCACGGTGAATAGCATTTTACTCAGAATTTCATTCATTAAGGAGCCCAGAATTTGCAAGGTCCTGAATTGAATGGCCATTTTGTTGGACGTCAGCATTCCTTTTATTAATTCTTGCAGGAACCTGAATTCAAAAAATAAATCATGTCATTTGTTGGAAATTGGATATTTTACAAAATTATAACCTTTGCAAATATTCCTCCATGGCCAAGGTTCCTAGGATCATGATTCCAGAGCACATCAGCGCGGATACATTTACTCCAAATGCCCACATCCAGTGATGCACAACACACAATACAAATTTCAGCAGAAGGTTCCAGAATTCTTTTAATATTCCATCCAGTGTTCCGTTTGAATTTGAACATTCCGGTAACATCCAATAGCCCAACAGTGATGGCTTGCAAGGACTAATCCAATAAAATCCGTAGATGAATACGATGCGGACAGCCCATGCAGTAATATACAAAGCGTATGCCAGATATGTATTTAGAACAGCAAGTTTTGACGCTTTCGACGTTTTGGATGCCGTTTGCCTCTTAAATGTTTTAGGGAATGTGAGAAGGCCGTTGACGAAATTACAGATTGCAAATTCGTTTCCAGCGCATGTGTCAATATAGAAACAAGTTGCCACCATGCATACCGCCGTGAATTCAAAGAGGACAATTTCGGCCCAAGTGCCATCAGAGGAACTGGACAGAACACACTTTAACATTGCCCCAGATGTAAGCACAAATGTAAGGAAAACTTGCAGGGCTTGTTTCTTTTTCAATCGCTTCGACTCAGCAGACATATTTTTGCATGCTTTCATGTGACAAGTATTTTTATCCCAATGAATCAACACGCTTCCAAGGATTTCGGCAAGCTGATAATCGTATGTAAATAGATTGATGTGTTTCTGCAACATTTTGGAATAAAATTTAGAACAATGCTGAGTAAGCGATATGATCTCCAGAAATTTTAATGAGCATCACAAATCTAGTAGCCGAGGATTCGAAAGGTGGAGGCTTAGTTACTATTTAGATGCGACGACACATCAGAGTTTTATAAGACGACGTACCTGTACGTATTATGTATTCGTAATAACAATATGGAATAATAATTACTACTTGAGTATTAAATTGAATTTGCATGTAGTTAAGTTGATTTATATTCGCGTCTAGATATTTATACACTGTTTATGAGCAATGTTTGAATTACGACATTTGTAAATTGTTATGGTCTTTGTACGTACAACATTTAGTAAGTGAGTTATTATTGTTGGATCCTGGCGAGATTAATAAAATATTGGAGTCTATTTGAATTGACTTATTCGATTGTTATCAGCTTGCAGCAAAATCCTATTGATGCTTTTAATAATTTTAGACAATTAAAATGTACAGTCATGAAGGTGATGACAAGTAGCGTTTAAATATATATTTTGGTTCAAAGAAAGTCAAGGCCAAACCCATGTTTGTTGTATATGATGACTAACATTAAAATCATGCCGCTAAGCTTCCAAACTTGACATCAGTAGTCCTTCCTTGAAACAATTGAATGACAGTACATGAGTACTGTGGCCAACCAGGAAATATGCTTTCCTCTTTCGTGTATGTCTATGAAAACCGTGACATAAAATGACGTTTGCTGCATGCCCTAATGATGTTTTGAATTTTTTTTGATACCTTGAAATTTGGATTTGTTTTGTAACATTTTCCAAAGGAAATAATATTTCTGCATGCAATCGACTTTTAACGCCTTACAAGACATTCTAGGAAGAAAGCCTCATTTACATGTAATTGAAAAATGCATTACCTTTTATTAATCTGACTAACTATGAAATATAATAAGATTATCAGATGATCTACATTTTAAGGTATTATGACAGACATAGTAAATTCATAAGCAGAAGTGAACTTATTTTGTAAGAAGCAGCATCTGAACAGTAAGATCATTAGCAAAATTAATACAATTCAAAGGAGTCAACATGTCAATAAAATTATACGAACCAAATCGAACCTTTACGTAACTGCAACTCTTATGAAATTTCTGTATCTGTCGTTTATCCTTGCTATATAACCCACTCTCTCTAGAAACATACGCACTCAACTCTTTAAAAATCTCCTGACACTGGACATAAAGTTGACCCATGTTTCCAACCAAAATTAACAATACTAACGTTGTATCAGTGTTCATGAACATGAAGAAGATCATTTGCGCCCAGTTTTCGTCGGTCAGATGCATTTTGACCAGTAAGGTGGTGGAGCAGGACTGCAGCAGTATTGAAGTTATAAGTACCGTAAAGAGCATTTTGTACATGATGTCATTCATCAGGGTGCCGAGTATCTGCAATGTCCTGAACTGAATTGACATTTCGTATGGCTTTAGTTTCCCTCTGATACATTGCTGCAGGAACCTGAATTCAAAAAATAGGTGCATGTTAACTTATGACCACATTTTTACAAATTTTAAAGTGTATAACCTTTTTAGGTATTCCTCCATTGTCATAGTTCCAAGGATCATAATGCCCGAGCACATTAGGCCGGACACATTTGCTCCAATCGCCCACATCCAATGATGTAGAGCAAATAAGATGCATTTGATCAGAAGATTCCAGCATTTCTGCAGCGACGCGTCTTGGATTCCGTTAGAATCTGAACATTCCGGTAACATCCAGTAGCCCAATAATGATGGCTTGCAAGGACTAAACCAATGAAAGCCGTAGATGAATGCAATTGGCACTGCCCAGGCTGTAGGGTATAGCGCGTATGCAAGATACGTGTTTAGAGCAGCAAGTTTTGATGCTTTCCCCGTTTTGGATAATATTGAATTTGGAAATGATTTTGGGAACGTGAGAAGGCCATTGACAAAATTGCAGATATCGTATTCGTTTCCAATGCAAGTATCCATGTAGAAATACGTTGCCACCGTGCACACCACCATGAATTCAAAAAGTACCATCTCAGCCCAAGTAATATCTATGGAATTCGACAACGTTAGTTTCCAAATTCCCCCGAATATTAGTACAAGTGTTAGGAAAATTTGAAGCATTTGTTTCTTCTTCAATTGTTTCGTTTCCTCAGTCATATTTTTGTAAACTTTCATACGATATTTCCGTTTATCCCACTGGACCAAAACGCTTCCTAGCGACTCGGAAAGCTGACAATCCAATGTGAACAGTTGTATGTGTTTTTGCAACATGCTGAGTGAAAAGTTGAAACCTGACAAACTTAAGTGAGTAGCAAAAAGGTGGCCAGGAGACGAAGGTGTAAACTGAACATCTGTCTGTGACTGACAAGTATATTGGTACTTAAATGTGAAATTAGTTAGAAAATTGTGCATTTGTTTGATGAGTCGAAACTAACAAAATAGGCGAGATGTATAGTAAACGTTCCACAAATTTGGTGTTCGTTATCCCACTTTTCAATATTTAATATCTGAATATTAAATTGCATGGTTGACTTACCAAAGGTGTTGAAGTCTACCAAATTGTATTCATAAAGCGAATTTGAAATTAACGCTGCATAAATTCTAGTTAACTGTACCTTTACTATATATGCGTTGGGCTTTTATTGCGGCTTTCCGTATACATAAAGTGCTAATTTAACTTTGCATCCTGATGAAAGCATTAAGCGATAAAGCATATTTGTATTGCTTGATTGGTTGGTTTTCAGCTCCCATCAAAATACTGACAATGAGTTTAATAAATGATTATTTTTAAATTGACATGTGAAAGGGTGATTGACAAGGCAAATTTCCATGGGGAACCGTGAATGACATGATTTTAAATATATGGCTGTTGTTTTAACGAGAGGAAATCATAATGCCAGGTTCTGAATTTCTTATAACGTAACAATCGTGGGGTTGAGGTGTCAAATCAGACTGATATCTTAAATGATATGAGTTCTAAATTAAACAAGACGTGTGAAAATCAATACAGCTCCATGATAAAGCAGTATTTAAAAAACAGGTAACGACCGATATGCTCACCCGGTATTGTCAACGTCTTGAAAACGGGCAATTTGATAACAATTACTTCGTTCCTGTCAAAAAATATGGACTACAGCGGTTACATTTCTGTTCATTTCATACCGGTTGGTCATTTAATTGAGCAGCTCCCAAAGGACCCATCCATTATTGAAATTATTGAGCCTATAAGTTAAATCGATGTAATTATAAATTAATAGCCATGCCTTTTAAATTCTACATACACATAAATGAAATAGTAAATAACACCTCAAAATACCACACTTCAACTTTAATCATTCCATCGCATCATACTTAGCTAGTCTTGGCAAAGACAATTGGTACAAAATGTGTTGGCCGTACAGTATAAATAAACAAAATAAATGCTAGTCACTTCAACAAAATGCCATTATGGAAACGAATGAATGTTCTGTGAGCTCAAATGATCATTTTAAGTTCAATAAAAAACGCGACACTAGTGCACATTTTCACCACCGAACAAATGAAAACATAACCCTCTTACTTCAGTTCAAATGGGAAGGTTAACTACTCTGTTCATCTTCGACCAAGATCGCACGCATTACATTATTAATTGCCGCAACAAATGCAAATGTTACTGAAATAGAAAATATGCATTATAAGTGTTTACATTTTATTTTCACCCTTTACTGAAATAACATGTATTTGTCTTGTTACTTTTGGAGAATACCTGTGCAACTATACAATCTTCAACATTTTCATAATACTACATAATAATATGTATTCGTTGGTACTGATTCACTGTCGGAGTTGTCTAGCTGCTGCTACTTGCATTTGAAACAATCGGCTAAAATTATGTCTTCAGATTACAAGGGATTAGTTTCAGGAACGTGCCACTTTCTCATAAAACGCCGGACAAGCATTTAAAAAAAGAATATTGAAAACGTAAGGTATTAAAACCAAACTTATGATGTGGTGGCTTTCTAACTGCCAGAATTAAACGCACGATCCACGGAATCCATTGTATTTTTATAGTTTTATGGACCAAATGCAAGCGAACTCACACCGCTACCGCGCATATAAATATTACACACATATTTAAGCATATGTTAAATAAAGTATACGCACGTAATTATCAATATTGCCACCACGATTCCGGCTACTTTTGTAGATGTCAAACGACGATATGTGTATTAGTGAATGAAAATTGAAGCATATCAGTCATGGTTCCTACCGTATGCATAAGCAAGAAATATAGATTTTCCTTTTAGATAATGTTACATTCTCTACCGGCATTGAGAGCATTTTCATCGCTTGATTACACGTGGATCTAAAAGAGGTGCAACATTCATTGGAATGACATAAAGTCATTCCTTGAATTGAAAGCATTTCCTGCCATTGACCCATTGTCATTGATACTGGTGAAAAGTATCTTACGTTCCTTTCATTTTGCGTCACGCTTCATTTTTGTTTGTCTCGGTATAAACTGTGCCATATCTTTTAAATATAATAGCACCTCCTACATCAAAAGGTCAAGTTCAATATTCTACTTAACTGTTTGATAATTATAAGACAACATAGTAGAAATATCTCCACCAATTTTACATGTGTTGTCAACATTACGCAACGTATGCTCAGGGCGCAATCCTTTCATTATTAATTTTAATTTCAATAGCAACGCCATGAAAAACGCAGACAATAATACATTTTTACCTTATTTATATTGCAACACGACTAACCGCACTCTGTCTGCCTTTCCTCATTTCCCATTTCCAGTCCGCCACATCGCACCACAGCACATCCGACCACTTCTGACAGTAATTCAAAAAGTGTCAAAGGAAGAGAAAGGATGAAGGAACTGAAAGGAAATGCTGTCGGGCAGAAATGGAAAAATATTGTATAAAGCCTTCCCATATTGAAGGTGAATGTAATTTCCAACGTCATGACAGGACTAGATAGGTACTCGTACCCAATGAACTAGCTCCCGACGCCAGCCGCCTGCCTGAATTTAAAATATGAGCTCACTCAAATAAAATTCTAAAAATATACGTATACAAAGTAGCACAAAAGATCAAAACATAACTATGCAGGCACGCGTGTAGACCCGTAACAATTTGCACCTGCCATCACATCGCCGTAGTTTTGATTCTACGGATACAACAGTACAGCCACACGGGAGTAGTGTAATTTTCACTGCATACTCAGCTTTCACGTGTCTGCATTTCAAAATCAGTCTCGCTACACATTACATGGAAAAAGGATTTACGTCATTTCGCTATTTCTGTATTCTACCTTGCTTCTAGTCTTCCGTGTCTAGAATACAGTTTTGATGATTAAAAATTCTAGCTATTTTTGCGTAAACACTTCTTTTCTTTAAACCAGCCAACATATCACGTATTCATACAATCGCCTGTGAAGTAAGAATTATCGATAATTTGAAGTGCGTGGGAGGTACTCATTTTGCTTGTTTCTTTGTCCGGAATCCCTGATCTTACATTCCGCATGGGAAAAAGGTAGGTCAAAATTTAATACCAGAATTTCTTAAACATTTCATAATCACTACAAGAAAACAGAGATTTATAACGAACATTACACCAAGCCACCTAAATATTTATCAGGCATAACGAGAAAATGAAGAGGTGAGTCAGGAGTATAATGGGAACAGAAACGGAAGGATGAATGCGTGGAGCCATATGGCATGATCCTCATGATAATAATGACTCAACGATAATGAGAGTATAACAGGTTAGCGAAATTATTCCTCCATCCATGTAGCCAAAAAGATTTATTTATGAATACGCTTACCTTACCTTTTTCCGGAATGAGCACGACATTAAATGCGTAGGAGGAGGATTCGGTTCAAACCAAAAGGCAACAGATTTTGACAAAATGTAATTTGAGAAATGGGGTAATGTTAACATAGGATTAGAATAATGAGCAAAAAAACTTGGTATTATATTCATTTGTTTCATAACTCTTTCACTGCTTTCATTGAAGAAGGTATGATCATTATTAGGGCAACGCATTGTCTCAGTCCTTTTTATGATGATATCTGTTTTGCATGATAATACCTAATGAGATTATTACTGAATTTGTAATGATGGCTATCCGACATGCAAAATGAAAGGGTTAATCATGGCAGCTAAAAACGTACAACTTTTGAAAAGACTGAGATTACCTTTTGCAGACTAACCCATCATCCATAATAAAAGAAGAACCATAATGAGAAAAGTGTGACATGAAAAGTTGGGAAGAAACTTGATGATTAAGAAACTTCAGGCGTAGTTCCCGGAAAATGAAGTAATAATGAACATGTATTTATTATGTTCTTTTGCCTCAGGCCACAAATTTAACTTTGCATTTAAGCACGGGAATTTTCGACGCAGGTAATTTTCCAGCAGGTAAAAAACTGGGTATGTGTGCAGAGCTACTGGAAAACATTACTTTCCCAAGGCAATAAGCTGTACTAAACCCTACCTAAAATTTGATTGTCATGTTCCCCTTTTTCTGTGAAAACTGGAAAAAATATATGTATATGATCACGGAGCAAAAACTGCAAGATGAGCAGCAAAAGAAACTTGGAAAGTAGCTCCCTTTCCTTGCTTAGCTGGCAACAATATACTACGTGGGGTGAAGTGTGAGCAGAAGCGAAAGAAGTATCAAAAAAGGGAAAGCTGGAGAAAGCTGTTATTTCAATCTCGGGAGAAAGAAGAGGAAAAGGAGAGCGTACAGCCGCTCATCTCACTCAGTTTTCCGTTCGCTGTCGACTTGATAGGAGCTCTGTGCTTGACATTATCATAACCCATAATATTCTTTTACAATGATATCCTTCACTATATTACAACACACAATGCAAAATGATAAACAGATAACAACATAATTTGCATTAAGTCCAGTATTAAATGTAAACTAAATTTGACGCTGTAGTTTTAACTTTAAAGTATATTTTTGTCCTCCAAAATGGGCCTGTATTCGAGTTGTTGGAAACGGTGGAAAGTTTCAGTGTGGTGCAGTGTCAAGATTTTGATTGCGACGTGTATACTTTTAAATGTCGCAATCGAGAATGCAGCCGGTGAAAACATTCCGGCGGTGAAAGCTAAAAATGTAAGTGTTGACGTTACAAAAAGCGATGCAGCTGAAGCTGCGGTTGCATTTAAAGGCAAAGCTGAAACTGCGACAAGTGATGACCAAGTTAAAGTAGTGGACCAAGTGGTGGTGTTTGTTCCAAGAAAGGTGAAAAAGGAGAGTGGTGGGAAAAGTGGGGGACGAGTCGAGGATGAAAGTATTGGATACGCTGCAGGTAAGATTGGATGAAATAGCAATACATTTTTTTTCTAATATATATGTTTATTTTACCACGGGGCAACTTGGAACTTGTGGATTGGTACTCTTGATGCCTTTTTTGTTTCTCTCACGAAAATTGGCGTTTCTCCCACGTTTCACTTCATTTCCCGTGACTTTGGCAAAGGTCACAAGTGTGAAATTGTAGAAATGTTGGATGATGACGTACAAACGGACATATATCGTGCTTTTTATGACTTTTAGCAAAAGTAACGTGATAGATCGTCATCTTTTTTCGTGTCCCTGTGGTAAAATGAAACCATTTGTTTTGTAGCTCATAATTGGCAAAACGGCGAAAATGTACCTCAAGTCTTTTTGTATAAGCCGCGCACCACTTTTCTTTCTTTCATGTTATTTATAAGCTTCTCAAAAGTGCAAGAACAGTTCAAACAATAATAATGGTTCTAACTTTTGATGTTCCCAACGGTGTCATGTCTTCAAATGGTAATTGTTACTGTCCTAACTCAAATGCGTCATAACTGTTGGCTATTTTTAACGTGCTGCTGGAACAATCACCTTTGTGGATATGAATAAACTTTTCATGGCATTCACAATAAATAGCAATACACTTACCAACAAAACAATTATATTCAGATTCGCATAAACACAATTACTTGCGATCGATTTCTAATCTATCGTTACGACTTAGCGTAACTTGGTCCATCTGGATTCTAAACTGATTTCTCAAGTCGGCATTTGCTCAATCCTAATTAGCAATACTCTCTTCCAGAACAAACGCCGTTGCAAAATCCCTGTATAATTCATGGAAACCAGAATATCCGGTACATGAAATTTTCCTGTTTGCTTAAAATCCGAATTGGAAATAATACCAGGAAATTATGTGTTGAAAGTTAGCCAAGGCGGAAGGTAAACAGTCTGGAGGGAGCTAAACTTGCGCAACGATGTGAAAATAAATATTACGCAATCTCATCTCTCCCTACTTTAAATAAAGAAAATTTTCGCAGAATCGGGACTTTAAGGCTCTAGGCCTCCAAAAATATAACTTACTTAAAGCTTCTCCATTTCGGAATGCTCAAACTCTTCTTAATAATGCCTTGGTTTATACTTCTAAAGATTCCAATCTCAAAAAGGAAAAAGCCGTCTCCCTCACTCACTATTAATCCGAAATCGTGGAAGAAAATTTTCGCGGCTCCAGATGTTTCAGTTTACTTCATTACTCCAGTTATGATGATGATGATGATCATGAACATCATCAAAGGCGAAGCAGCGGAGTTGAGTCAATCGGAACTCATTCAAGTGGAATAAGGGAGTGTGTGAGTAGGAGCAGATGTTTACATTAAACTTGCGGTGGGATATTTTTTATCGGACGATCCACTTGGCTACTTCTGTTCTCCCGGTTGACTTGCTATCTCTCTCCAGGCGCATCGATTCCTAGTACCTACTTAACTCTCTGTTTCCTTATGTTGGTTAGTTTTACTTTGCAAAGCTATCATAGCAAACATTTGTGCTTGGTAAATTGGCAAAGTCGAATTCAGTATTCTGGGAATTTATTGAGCTTGCATTAAGTAGTTCGAGCTTAAGGACAATTAGCAGTTTTGAAGCAAGTCATTTCAGATTTGGCCGTGCAAAATTTTGCCACAATCCTCCAGATTGTATCCACACGTTGAGAAAGAAGGCACATATAAACTGCAGTTACAAAGCAACACTTACGCAATTTGCGTTTTGTGCTTGAAATCCGTACTTAACCGCTTTATAAGGTTAAGGGCTAAGCGTTAATTGCACTCCTCGAGCCAAGAACATACTATCCAACCCATTGTTTAATGACATCATTAACTACAGCCATAACCGTCACCATATAAATTCGATCATTTAATGCGGGCCATCCTTTCGCTATCTCGTTCGCCAAAATAACTGGCAATACATACCAGCAATCTCATTACCTCTCTTATCGTTATTGCGGTCACTTTACTCACTTTTTTATGGCGTCTTTTACTCTCTCTATCTCAAAGCACAGCTTATCCAACCAAAATGTTTTATGCCCACTAAAAACGTTTTATTTTGTCTCAGCGCAGATAAACGTGAAAGAACGACGTCCTCGTAAAAAACGCAAGCGAACAAAGTATTTTATCTGTTCCAAGAATTCAGGTCAGGATTGAGCTTGCCAGAACAAAAAAAGAAGGCGACGTCGACGGGGACGTGGCACTAGAAAATAAATTCCTGTTCGTGTAGACAAAATATAAACAGGAATTTTTGGTGGTGGTGGTGATGGTGTGAAATGAATGAATCTTGGGGACGACGACGGCGGACGCACGAAATTCTGTGCATTCTTCAAAAAAGTGTCGACAGGCCACGACGACGTGATAAAGTATTCGCACGACACAAGACAGACACATTTTTTACGACCATGGCAGGTTTAGTTGTCGTCAGTAAAAGAGCTCTGGAAAATTGGGTCAGATCTGCTTGGTATTGTTTTTGCATACTGGCACATTGTCCAAAGTCTTTGGGAGGAATTGGGTTTATGAAACGCTTTCCAGGAACAGTGCAGTTTATTTTCTTTATACTCTACATATTTTGTATTATCTATTGTTTTACTACCGTGAAATTATGCAAGTTTTTATCTCACAAACTGTTGAAAAGATCAGAACAGATAAGTAAGTAAGTAACTTGCACACTTGCAACTTGTCACAAGTAAATTTTACATTTTTTTCTCCAAATTTTGTCGCTCCTTAAATTCACACCGCTACACATAGTTCTCATTTTTTCCTGAAAAAATACTCATCATGGTAGAACAAAAGGCTGTCCCACATATTCACGGTCGGAAACATGTAATTATTCCGGGTTTTTAGGGGATTTTCTCCCAGAGACAATACAAAATAGAAACAATGGGTTGGTTCCATTCTTTCCAGCAATTGCATTCAGAACTTTATTTTCTGAATGGAATGCATGAAACAATGGTTCTTTATTGCTGCTGCTGATGCAGCATAGCAGAGTTGTTTATGCTGCTGGTATGCTTCTTTGCACAATATTTTAAACAACATCTTGGTTTGCTTGCACTTCGTGTCGCATACTCTATTATACAGGCACACACAATATTATACTCTTTGGAGATATTGCTACAATATATCTTACTTTTGTCAAAAAACTGCACAGCAGGCATTTTTTTCGGGTGCGATTTATAGCAGAAAAGTCCCATCCTGAATCACATTTTCTGAAAAAATATGCTTCGATACACATATGCCCATAACGAGTCTGGAAGAAACTGCATGTCTTAACTGAGAATCTCAATACTTTCTTCGCCATATTTGTTATAATTCCTCGACAATTTATTTGTCTTTTCTCGCTCCTATCTCTCCGCCTATTTTACTGTTTATGTCATTCGCTCAACACAATATTTCACATTTTACGTTTGGTACTTTGCCATTTTTTCCAGCAAGCATATATCAAACCATCTTCCAACCGCATATACATTTCTTTATACTGCACTGCACTAAAAACAAGCATTTTTCCACATCCTTCCAAATTTTGGCTACAGTTTACACTACCATTTCTTATCCAAATCCGACTTCTACCGCCATATCAACAACAGCAGTAGCAGTAAGAAAAAAAGCATTGTAATCATCATGACCATCAGCATCGCTCGTCGTCTCTGCTATCGTAATTCTGAATCTTTCCCCCTGCATCTCCGGAGACGCGGAAAGGGAAATAGGAACTCTAGCTTTCTCTATGTTTTCAGGAAAGAGATTTAGGTCAAGATGTAATTACCGTTCATGGCCCTTCCTCCGAAAAAAACCCGCCGGGTTATCTCTCTGTGTGTGCACATAAACAGCTCGGAGCAATGAAGATGGCCCATAGTTGTATCCATTCATGTCTTCCTTTTTTGCAACATTGCCAAAATAATGCGACAGCAAAAAAGCCAAAGTTCCACATGAGCTGAATGCGGAAATCTGCGATACAGAAAAATATGTGTATATCTTTCCGGCTGACTGGCTGACGGATGGATAATGATGAGTTAAAGGCAAGAAATCATTTTAAAATTAGCCAAGCGAAAAACAGCATTTCTCTGAGAACAGATCAAATAAATTGCAACACTTCGCGTTAAAGAGAGGAAGTGATAAATTATTCTCTCATTTTCGTGCCATCATTATTTTCCATTTTGTTGTACTCACACTCAAAAGTATATTACAAAAAATAGGGTGAGAGGGGAAGATAGAGAGAAGCGCAAACTAATAATTTGGATGTAAACAAGCTTTGTCGAATACAGAGAATGTATATTTGGAGGTGGAGACGCGTTCAGAATGGCGGACGTAATGCACACACACGCACACGTGCATGTTATTACAAGTTAGAAAGTGAAAGTGGATATATGAAATGAAAAGAGAAAGCAGCAACAAACAGAAGGCAGTCAACTAATTTGTGTGTTTACATGCCTTCGCTCTCTCCATATGCTATGCTCTCTGTTTTGAGCAAACAAAAACAGACGAAATAGTGAAATGGGCATATTTGCTTTTTTTTGGCTGACGGCCACTGCCCTGAACTGATGTCGGGAAATATGAGTGGGTGGATGGATAGAAGATGTAGTCGAGAAGATTGTGGCTCCGTTGGTGTGTGAATATTACCCGGTGTGATAAATGGGAAACTGATGTTCTCTGATGATGGGAATTTAGAGGCGGCTTGACGTGGCCATGTCCAATAATTTGGTATGAGGGGGAGAGAATGAAGGAGGGAGAGAAAAAGCGTGTAATTTTTTTGATGTTGTTGGAGAAAATGAATGAAAAGGGGAAAATAATGAGAAATTGGTGCTTGCTCACTACACTGTAGTGTTGAAATTAGAGGAAGAGGAATGGAGGGGAGGGTTGTAGTGACTCGAGCGGAATTGTGTACTGAATGATGGCAATAAATGAAGAAAAATTGGGTGGACATTACTTGAGAGCGAGCCGCCACTATCTTCACATTTCTTGTAGTTTTTGTATCATCAAAGTAGCGTAAGTATCTTTTTGGTTGTTTTGATGCCAAAATGGCTTTGGACGTTATATTATTAGTACCATTCGAAAGAAATGTGAAAAGGAAACGGGAGGAAGTTATGTATGGACACACAAAAATATCTTACACTAACGACTTGGGAGACAGGAAACAAGGCCAAATTTGTGTCAAAACTCAAACTCCCCATTGATTTATATTTTTCTTTTGGGGCACTAGCTTCCTGCATTTTATAACAATTTTTTGGACATCATAAAATTTTTCTTTGAGAAATGTAGGTGGACAGAAGACAAAACTTCGGACGTGCAAGTTTTTCATTACCGAGACATCAAATGTCCGGGAGTTTTCTTTTAGCAGAGTCAGATGTCAAAATGTATACGTTTTACTTATTTACCTGAGTTTACATTACAAACGCGTATACAAAATGTTGCCGTTCCATTGTCTTCACTGCAGCCATGCCTTCAGGACACATGTTTGAATGACAGAAGAGAGACAACGTTTCAGAAGAAATGCCAAGCTTTCCTTCGTTTTATTCGTGGCACTGATTTCAGATTTATGTGGACGAAAGAACCAAAAAGAAAAGGGAACACAAAAAAGTTGACTAACAAGAGAAAAAAGTGAAAAGGGGAAAAAATCAATAGTAGTAGTAACATCTGTATTTACAAAAGAGAATAGTTGTGTCATACGAACATGGAAATATACACTACTTGAGCATCCTCCTGTACTAACTGTAGCTTGAAGCATCCGTACCACTGAAAAATGGGTTCCTTTAACTCCTACCTCTACTTTCTCCAGTATAATCGAACCTACACACGAATTTCATTCACAAGAAAAGCCTTACAGCTTTCTGTTCTTTCCTTCTTGGCTCTGGTGACACTTGTGCCCCTACGCGTAACGAGAGGTGAACAGCATTAACTTTTTCAAACAGCAGAAAAGAATATATCTTTTAGGTAGCAGCCACCAAACTACTTACATTTTTTCAACAGGAAGAAAAAAAGGATTTTCGTCGTTCGTCCCTTCCAATTTTTTAAAAAGAAGAAAAGCCCATCAGGAAAGAAGAAAGTAAGTTGGGCATCTCTATCTATCTTTTTAAAGTTTGTACGGATATAGGGACTATATTTTGAACAGAAAATTCCTACATTCTTCACACACCCACCACATACACTACATACACGCCTGAAAACATTCCAAGGATCTTATTTTTCTAAAGAAAATAATACTTGGAAAAAACTGGGCGACACTAAGCTGCGCTCCAAGATCCAAACTCTAAGATCTTTTTACACCGTATCATCATCTGATCTCTGTTTTCGTAGAAATAGGAATCACCCGGTGAAAAATGCCAAGAGTTTATTCATTGGAAACAAAATCCTCCTACCCGGAAATACAATACTTGTTTTCCTACTCTCATTATTTTGAATCCACTTCAAATCATACATCTGACCATTACACGAATTCCGGACTACATTTACCTAGACACGTACGCCAAAAGATTTTACACGCCCGTTCATAAGCCTCAATAATCTTACATCATTCCATCCCATCCAGTAGTTCACGCGAGATCTTTTTTCTCTCTTCTTCTTCTTGTCTTAAATAAGATCTCTCTTCAGGAAAACCAATACCATTCTATTATTTCTGTCTGAATGAGTACGTGGATCTTGACACACATATTCTGGTGCCATTATCACAAACCCACTACTAGTACCTACTAGGAAAAACCAATCTTACTGTCCAGTAGTGATTTTAGTAGCTGTTGGATCGTCAAATACCAAATACCTCAACCTTGCTTTTAACGAGGTTCGAGTGATGATAGGTTTTTTTAGCCACCTACCACCAACTTACACAACATATTTAGGTAGGACCGAACACAGTTTCCCATTTCAATTTTCAACAACTTTTCAACAAGAACCAAAAATCGAATGGATTTCGTTAGCTGTACTCAAAGTACATTCTTCTGATTTGATTTGGACTTGTCATTGGTGCATCAACGTGTCACATTCTTGAAATCCACTCCAGTTTCCAATATTTTGGTCAGCTCTGTAAAAGGATGTGTGTCGTTATTATATGAATGGAACATGTAATCTTATTAGGATCACGACTTTTCATACTTTTTTTTTCTCCCGGATCAATTCTCTTTGATTCAAAAAGAAAATCTGGCCTTCTTTTGAATCACTTTTTATTTTTCCGCTCTTTTGCAGAATCGTTTGCACGTCGTTGCCTTGAATGATATTATCACGTAGTTTTTTAGTATAGGCACAAGTATTGGAATCTGCAATTCATAGGATTTCTGGCATTTATAGAAGCTTTAGCGATCTCTCCGTTGATGTGATTTTTCGAGAGGTAATAGTCGTAATGGACTTTTACATTTATATTTTAAACTGACGGTGGTGGTGGTGGTAACCTAGTTACACCATTAGACTTTTTTTCCTACTCACCGGATTGAACATCAAAAGTCATGACGACGACTAGGAGGATTCTGACTTTTGGGTTTGATGGAAAATAAGAAAGAAAGAAGAAAAGTAAATGAAAAGAGTTCTTCTTCTTTAGGTATAAAAAAGTAAATAGCCTGTCAGATGTGCTAAAAGAAGTAGTACGCTGCTATTTCCTATTTGAGTGTACTCTTTCAAGTGAAAAGGGTCAAGAGGGTAAAAAAACTTTGAGTGAAAAGAAAAGGAAAAAAAGTTGTTTTGACTTGACTTGGTTTTTAAAGGTATTCCATTTGGAAAAGGAGTGAAAATTATTTTTTTTCTGCAGTTTTTTGCTCTCTCTGGACTTTTAGTTTAAGGAGAAAAGGTAGGAGTATAAGTATTTTAAGGACTAAAATGCGTTAGTTTAACATGGCCAGAGGTTATTCAATGGTACAGCTTGTAAGACATGACGATGCGCAAAACTGAAAAAGGGTTAAAAACTTTCACCAAAAAAGTTGTAAATGAAGAAATGTGAGAAAAGTCGGACTAGTTAGCTGCTCTAGAGAGGACAGCAAACAAGATCGAATGCGAGGGAGAGAAGGAGAAAAGTAAACGGGTAGGCTCAATCTTCCCATAAAAAGAATTCCAGATGACCACTCAGAATTCCTTTTTGTAGAAGCCATCGTTAATGAACCAATCTAATTATTGGCGATAATTGTTGCCATTTAACTTTGGCTCGTAGTTGGAAATTTCTTCTACGCAACGGAATCTTTTTATGTCGAGTAAAATGGTTTGAATCGTAAAACAAGGCGTAAAAAATGTCGAACAGTTTTCCCCTCGCTCAGAATTTAGGTCAGGTTTCGCGGCCAGGGCAAAAGATGACAGAAGGAATCCGCGGAATTTTCTCAACCAACCCGAAAATAGTCCAAGATGGTGCAATAAAATATGCACTCAGCAGGCGGGCATATTCACATAACTTGTATCACTGGATATACCCCTAGTGTCAAAAAAGTTTTTGAAACTATTTTAAATGGATTTTTGCATACGTTGCATAACATACACAACATTCTTGCAAATTTATGGAAACTGTTTCAGAGATATTGTTATGTGAGCAGTTGAAAGAGTTAAAGTGTATTAAAAGTTAAATATGTGTTCTTGAGGCAGAGTTTATGGTTGTACCCAAAAAGAGAAAACTTCCTGGTTGGATTTCTTTTTCCGGGTTTTCTTACTTGACATGTGACAATTTGGAACTATTAAATTTTCCCCCTTAAATGTGACATTTTGAGGGTAGGATTTTCTCCAAAACTAAAACAAAAAAGTATTTTTCGGATCTTGAGCTCTGATATTTAGGTAAGTAGGTTGAGTCACGACGACGACGCCAGTTAAACATGTCGTTAGCCTCGATAAATGACATATTTGTGTAATGCGCCAGAAAAATAGTTTTAAATCTGTTTTTAACAAGCGCTGCGTTGTTGTCATTTGGGTGTCGTTTTGCCTTTTGTTTACGGTTTGCGGTAATTTAGGCCTTTCCCTGGAGATTTATTTAAGGTTATTCGACATACAAAATAATGCAGCATAATGAATTTTCTTCGCAAAACTGATACTCCACCGCATGTTTAAATGTGCCCGTCTCCTAAAATGAAAATTGACGACCGCCAAGACAATAGTAAGCCATACGCCACCAGGGAAAGTGTAATTGCATATCTTGTTTCATAAAGTCTTTGTATACCAGTAGCAGCAGCAACAGAACTACTGCTTCCTAAATCACTCTCTGGTCAATTTCTTCCTACAGTCGTCGTCTTCTTTGCAATTACACTTTGGGTAATAATTCGTAAATAAGTCCCACACAACAAACAACAAAAGCGCATCATCATTTCAAGCCATTACCATCTGTTTCATCTGCACTCGTTGTCTTCTTCCCGGGTACCCAAAGCCAAAGACGCAAGTAAAATATGAATACTAAACTAAAACGACTGTGCATCTTCTTCTGGTTCTTCTTCACAGCACCAAAATTAGAACTCTGGCTTGGTTAGTTTGAAAAACAGGCTGGTTTTGTGTATACCTACAAAAACGTAAACTAAAATATTACAAGACACAACATCAGTTGTATTGCCGCAATATATTAGAGCACTGCCTTATGTTGTTAAGCTCACAGCAGGTCTTGTTTCATTTAGAGCTCCACATATTACAAGACGTATAACCGGCTTAGCTGAGAATTCTTGCCGTTTCAACCAAATTCTAAATTTTGTTTAAATTAGCGTCGGTTATAAGTTGAGCTGACTGTAAACGTTAAAGCTTTCCCGGAAATCTTGGACTCTGGATTCCTTACAACTTGTGGAAGATTTTGCATACCGGATTTGAATCTACACACTTTTAGGTACTAAATGTTGTTCTCTACTTTATTTTTGAGAGAGCAGAGCTACTACAATGTTCAAAATTCTAATGCTCCTATTCTCCCATTGTCTTCTTGTCCTTCTTTTCTTTTCTCTTTCTCTCTCCTTTTGTTTCACTGTGGCACAAACATTATCTCTTATTGTATCTCCAACAAACTAATATATTGAATGTTTTTTGCTTTCTCTGTCTGCTTCCCTGAAAATGTGTCTTTTTCCGTTTTGGCAAAATTGCAGTACACCACATGACTCACCATCAGTTACCTCTAGAACCAACATCACTGCTGCATCTATTTACTACACTCACTTTACTTGATACTGCATCATTGCCTTTTCTTCGAAAAACCCAAGCACACATGACCACATCCTCTCTTCTCCGTTCCCCTTTCCTTTTTTGGCTACTCCATTAACTTGACTTGCCATTTTTTCCCCAGCCAGGCAGACTTGTTTATCGAGCCAGAAACACTGACTGACTTGAGTGAGTGGTAGAAGTAGCAACACAACGCAGTCTAAAGAAACGCATTGTTATTATCATTTGCCCAGCATCATTTCCACTTCTGCCCATTCTCCCCCCAAAGCATAAAGAAGAAGAAGCAGACGAAAAGAGAAAAGACGGAGAATTCCGGAAAGAGATTTAGGTCAAGATGTAATTACCGTTCATGGCCCTTCCTGTCTCTTATCTTTTGCCCATAGCTCAAGTCATGCCGGCGGAAGTGGAAGAACCGTCATAAATAAAAAGCCTTGTTGGCATCGCATCGCCACATACAAGAAAAAAAACTTTTTAGCTTTTCTGGCCCGTCTTTTTCTTTTCGGGTACTTTGCCAACAATAAGAGAGTAAAATGTGACTGGGGAGTAATCAGATGGGCAGGAACGGAAGAAAGCTAGAAGACCAAGATGGGTTGCTACATTAAATCATGTAAAATAATTTTCAACGTTAAAATATTTCAACATTTGCAATAAATATATTTAGCAAACTGTTCACAGATAGTCATTAAGAGAAATGCTCGACTATTTTTATATGAACGTGTTGACCACCACTCATTCATTCATTGTTGTTTACTTTCCAGCTTTCACTTTCAATCGTCAAGTTAGCTTAGTTATTTATTAGAGAAGCCAGAGGCTCTCTGAACGAGTGGGAAAAGTTATGTAATAGTAGCAAGTCAGCAGTCAAGTAATTTGGATGTAAATAAGCTGGTTTTGTTTTGAAAACGGAGAGAGTTCCTTTTTGGTTTGGTCCATTCGTAAAGTCCAGGGAAGCGGAAGCAATTCATACTGACAACATACAAGCACGTAATGAGATAGTGAAAGCTGTAGAGAGAAAGTGGCGTTTGGCGTTGGTGGTAGTGGTGAAAGCAACACACAACTAATTTGTGTGTTTTGTGCAAACAAAAACAAAATGAAAGTGAAACGGGTCTACATATACATACTACATAATATTTGCTTTTTGGCTGATTGTGAGAGGACCACACACACACACTCAGGACGCAGGAAGAACATGTGGAATTCCACTTTATTCTGTCTGTCTGTCTGCTTCCTTCTCTTTCCCTGTCTCCGGTTTGAGGTTTATTTTTTTGTTACATTTTGGATGCTCAGTATTGTCTAATATGGCGTTGTGGTAGTTGAGAATAGATGTGATGTGAATATTGCTTAGCGTGAGTAATGAGAAACTAATGTGTTGAGAGCTGATGACGTTAAATCATTCCAGAACACAGAGAGAGAGGGAAAATAGAGAGAAAGGCAAAAGAGAAAACCGTTTTATTTTTTTTTGGTTCGAGAGGGAAAAATAATGAGAATTGTTCCGGGGAAAGAATTAAAGTGATGGATGTGGTTTCATCATGCGTAAATGAGAAAACTCTTTGATGCTCCTTCTCTACTCCTTTGGATGGATGCTGATGCTCATCATGATCATTATTATGAGAGGGAACAGAAAATATAGGATGGTTTCTCTTTCCCGTCTTCTGCTACTGAACAAAATATATATGGCTTCAAATTGGACTGTCTTCCTCATGACATGTTCCCTTTTTTATTTGAGTTCTGGCAACTCCTGCACACTTTCCATTAGGCACAGCGGAAGACAAGGAAACCAAGCCTTCTTGCTACCAGACTTACGTACGATGACGACGATGGAAGAAAATGGGACAAATAATTTTTCCGTGTGGTAAACGAAGAAGGAGAATAAGAAAGAGGAATGCATAGGATGCCTCGACTCAGACTCTGGCCAAAGTTATGTCATGAATTTCTCCATAGATTTATTTTTGCTCAAAGTGGCTCCCGGTCTAGACTCTAGACTGGGCCAGAGATGTGCTTTCTTCCAGAGAGAGGAAAGAAAAGAATGCCAAGGAAATGTCGGGGATTTGGTGGGATGTCCGTCCGAGATTCAAGAAAAAATGAGGGAAGACCTAGTGTCTGGCGCAGAATATATTTCATGAGACAAAAAACTGGTATGAATGAATATTTGACAGAAAATGGGGCGGTTGAGTTTTAAATGGATGCTGGCCGCAATAATTATAGGTCATCAATTCAGAATTTTAATGTCATGCAGTTGTACTACACACAGTAGCGCGTATGGGAATAGTATTTGGGTTGGATTTTATAAAATGCGTTATAAAATCCGTTTGGTTGCGAGTTTTACATACCGGCTATTGGAAACCGAATATAGGTTAAGTGAAAAATGAGACATCAAAATCGATAGACATGTGCATAGATTAGACCCTCCTGAGCTCCATGCATCTTGAAAATCTCAATAAAATGAAACACCACACACACACATACGACAACACATGTGCTCAAAGATAATCTAGATTGAAAAATCTCTTACTTATTTTCTGGTACATTTTTTTCTATTCTTTCCGGTGAGTAAACCGAAAAACATGCGAATCCATTCAAAAGCTCAACCAACATATTCAATATTACCATATATCCATACTTTTCCAGCTGAGGTGAACGGTATTAACTTTTTACAGTAAAAACGGAACTTCGACGTCATAGGTAGCCAACAGCAGGTCGGATAGCAAAAAATGTTTTATTTGGAAAAGGGATTTTCTCTCTCCACATTTTCCTCATTTTGTGAAGAAAAAACATATCAGCTGACTGACTCCCTCTCTCCCTGTAAGAGTGTTAAGCCTGGAGCGTTAAAGTATTTTAAGGGAATGTAATAATATTGTCTCCGGGATTTTTTAACCTTCTTCTTCTTGATATACGCACGCTTATAAAGAAAGGAAGAAGAAAAAAAACTGTACTAAAAAGCAATAACAGTGAAGCTGATGTTACTGCTGCTGCTGGATGCTCCTCTCTGTGAGGTAGTATTTTCTCGGTAAAGAGGACAGAGAAAAGGATGGATGACAGTAAGCCGTGGTAAGACCCACACTCCAGATTTACGTCATCAGATCTTATCTTCTTTAAAGGAGCGAGTTTGAAAGGAAGCCAAGCAGAAGGGAATGAAAATTCTTTTTTCAAATTTAAGCTTGGCTTGAACACCACCATATACATTTTATACAGTTGCTTATTTCCGCGTGCATCTGCCACAATGTAGGTTATGGAAGAATTTTCAAGTATGGGTATATATAAGACCTCGCGTAATCCCGTATCATTCCTCTTATTCTGCCATTGAAAAGCTCCCCTTTACTCTTGTCTAAAACAACATCTTTGTTAAGAAAGAAAATGCCAAGCTGGGATGATTATTACTGCTTATGTATATGTTCTTGAAATTTGGCACACTTTCGTTTTTTCCGCCTACTCGTACTTATTGTTAATACGGTAGCCAAACAGAGAGAAGAGAATACTTGTTTTGCAAAAGATTGTTGTTTTTGAGATCATTGTCAATCCCAGGTTCAGCTCACATACCAACATCTTACGAACTCATTACTTTTCCGTTTCATTTTCTTTCATTTGTTTAAGAATTTATGCATTTTGCTGTAAAATTATTTCTCTCCATTTCATTCCTGCGGGTTAAAATACCACTTGTCTCTGTTTCAACCGTGCACCAAATATTGGACAACCTGGAAGCCATAAATAATTATACATAACTTTCGTCAATTTAGTAAGACATCAGGTTAAATGGCACAGAAGGATTTATGCAGTTGTTTGATGGTCAAACTGTAACAATGAAATTGTAGACATGAATCTGAGTAAAATGCTGAGACAAAAAATCCTAAAACGCTTGTCGTTTGCAAATGAACAAATAAGTATACCTTTACGGCTTTCTATGTCGATTTTTATTTGATTACTTTTAATACAAACAAGCTGTATGCTGCACTCAACAGAAATATAAACAAAGTATGCACTAACTAACCACCAACTTGTTTACAAGCTACGATCACGTCTTTCATCTACGCCAGTTTCTCATCTCTCTCTCGCTATATTTTTCTGTTCCGAGAATGAAGAAAAATGGGAAGGCACGTTCTAATTCCCTTTCGCTCCCTTGTTCTTACATCCACTCTGAAGTCTCTCCTACGTCGCTTTCCAGAATACTCAGTCGCTACAACTCCAAACACACTAGACATTCCCTTCCTCTATTTCCCCTTACTTTTGTATAGCGAAACGATATCAGAACACGATTCACGCTGGAAACACAAGAAAAGACAGGAAAACCGCCGCAAGAGAAAAAAAACATAACATGAAAGGAAGAATATAACTACAAACAAAAATTGTGTCACGACACATACATCCAAACACACATTGAGTCAACCCAGAAAATAAAAAAGGCAGAGAGTTGGAAACGTGCCAAAAAAATTCGACAGAAAGATAACCTTTTTTTCTAGAACGGACACATAAAGCAATTGCTCCTGGTGTTCTGTAGTCGAATATATACTCCGGCAAATGATGAAAATGATGACTTTATTTCCTTCGCAGTAAAAAATTTTCCTTAAAAACATCTCTAGAAAACCGGAAGGTATAGGTATATATGGAGTAAAGAATGCGACCCTTTTTTGCAGTGTATATTACAATCGTAAATATCAAATTTTAGGTCAAAGAGAAAGGTGAAAAATTCTGACGAGAAGGTGAAAGCACTCCTCGCCTTTCACTCTATCCATATCTATTTCAAATGGCCGAATATTCTGTCTACTTGTGTAACAACAGCAGTGAAAATTACACCGATCAGAGTTGCGTAAGCTTCGAAAATATTTCAAGCTTCACATTTGTTCACTTGAACTGAAGTAAACTCTTTGCAACCCTGATATTCCCTGTTATTATTATCATCTGTACCCCAACCAAGTTTATTGCTCCGTACAAGCGAAAAAAATGGAGTACGGAGTTGAGTGGGGCACTAGCAGCGTTAAAACGTGGAGTGCCATTTCCGACGGCTTATCCCAAGGGAATCCTGATTCCTGACTCTGTAAAAAGCGTTCCATATTTCATTTCCCGTTATATTTTCCTACTGCCGTATCACTCACCAGCAAACCAGCTCTTACACAGCTACTTAAGTATATACTTCACTAAAATATTTTTGAGAGAGATGCTGTGTTTTGCCATTTTTTCTAGCGCAAAATATTTCGAAAGCAAATTCTCCTTTCCAGACTACGTACAAAAATCTCTCTTACACATACACTGTGTACTTGTAGTAGCATTTATTACTTTCTCTCTCATCCTGACAACTTTAAATTGCAAAATGTAATATGTCGTCTTGGTGGTGTGATCGTAAAATTTGTACAGAGAAAAAAATATTCGAAATATTTTTATTATTCCAGCTTATTGGCACTTGAGCTGCTGCTGCTAACAAATATGCGAAGACAAAGGAATTTTTTGAAAAAAATGTGTGATATTTTTTATAACGACCCGTAAAAAATTCCGGAATTACTTTTGGGTGAAATATTTCATTTTTCCTCTTTTTTCTGGTGTTTTATATTGGAATGTGACATGATTGTATATGATTGGGATTAAGGCAGTCTCAAGGAAAAGGCTTCATCATTCATTTCCCCCTAGGACCCTTGAGGCCTTGAGACTTACAAAATATTTTTACGGTTCCGTAACATCTACCAAAATCCCAATATATAAATTTTGTATTGATGTTGATTGGAAGGAAGAAAGCATTGTCAGAAAAGGCCATGAAGATTGTTAAAGCCATAAAATATGTCGTCTTTCATACATTTTTTATTATCTCCTCAAGTTATTAGCATAACAAGTAACTAGAGTCGAGTCACTGCAACAACGCAGCGCATCTTACTTTGTATAACGGGTAGTAGCAAAGTCTCTAAGAAGATAATGTGGTGGCCTACTTTCTTTGAAAAATAGAGAAGAATATATTAATATATTTTTTGAGTAGGAACCTTGGGGCTTATTGGATTTTCCACGTCTGATGTGGAAATATGGTAATGGGGATTTTGCAGCCTCCTTATGGTTTGAAATTGGCATAAATATTAATATTGACAGTGCGACAATAAAGATGGGGAAAAATTGGGAAAGGCAGGAACAGGAAAATGCATTTATTTCGTTAAGTCAGTCAGTCAATGCCAACATGTTTAAGACGGTGATATAAAATTTAGGTGCGGTTTTAACAAGTGGCGAGTGTCAACTTTATACCATGTTTAATTTTTAATGTCTGGGTGTATCATATGTGCAATTTTAACTGACGGCAATTAACTTAAAGTGGAGAAAATTAAATTCTTACCCAAGTCATGCAAGATGCATTGTTGGTTGATATTAACCGAAGTAGACGTTTCGTGCTTGAACGATATTATCTCAAAAGAGTGTGCTAAACGGCACGAAATGTAAACAAAAAATCCTGTTTTTTCTCTGTTGCTTCTTTCCACACGAAAAAGTCATTGGCTTGTGAATGGCGTGTCGGCCTCCACCAAAAAGGTCAAGTGGCAAACTTTCTGTTGTCTGCACAAATGGACAGGAAAGTTGCGTGAAGTTTTTGGACAGGTAATTTGTTGTGAGTGAAAAGGATTTTCGGACTTTCACCTTGGCAGCCTCACACAGATGAATAGAAACGAGTGTTTCGTGATGTAAGAGCAGCTTCTTGAATTAATGTCAATCAGGAGGATGTTTTGGGAAGAAAACTACTGACTTGATGGGCAAAGTTTTGGAAGAAAAGGGAAAGAAGATGAGGTTTGAGCAAAGTTTGCTGGACGTTGTAAAAAGGCTTGTGTATGGATGTTAAAACACGTACGTCCAGGCGCTAAGGAAAGTCGAAAGAATTTCTATTTTGGATGCGCCGATTCAAGAGCTGATTCAAAATATTTACTCCGGGTTTTTGTTTTGTTTGTACAAATCATGTGTGGGCGTGACTACAGAAGGTAGAAGGAGTTATGCTGATAAAATCCGTGCAAAGAATAAACTGGTGGGAGTTGGTCAATAAGCTTCTTTATTTTCTGCCAACTTTATAAATATTGGCTTTTACCAGAATACGCCGTAGTTTCAACTCTGCTAAACAAAACGCCAATATCTCTTCTCGGTGTTCAAAATACTTTGAAACAACGAGAAAGCGTTAAACAAGCAGTTCATCTGACCGAGACAAAAGTCCCATAATTGAAACGATGTGAGAATGTGAATGTCAGGAAGGATTGTACAACGAAATCGTTAATATTTTAAAGCAGCCATTTTTGTCTCGCGTTTGAGTATGTCTTTATACTACTTTACTGTTGGTTCTCTGCTACAGAATTTACATCTCACCACAACGACCTTGTGTCACCACAATTTATGCTACTGCATTGCACTAAAAGGTCGCAGTTCTCAATGCAAGACAATCCTCCTTCTATCCCTTTGCATTGACATTTTACAATGCTTGGAACTTGTCTGGTTTCTTTATCTTCCCAACGGCTTTGTGGGAAACGTCATTGTTATCGCCACTACAGCTTTCCGTTTCTCCCAAAAGAGACATAAAACACGAAAAAAGGATCTTAATGGTTTGTGGAGACTTTTGAGATTAAATGTGCCAAAAATATAATTATTACGGCTGTAAATCGTTTATATTTATAATGCACATACTAAAACAATATGTGGTCGTATTAGGGCTGCCAATGGGTTGTTAAGAAAAGTCCTTGGCCCCATAATCTCCTCTCATTATTCAACTTGTCAGATAAAAACAACGCTGCAAACACACAAGGATAATATAACGAATGCGGTAAAAACCGGCAGCGTCATCAAATCCATTTAGGAATTCATACTAAAGGCCAAGGTTTCTCTGGTAAAAATGCATACGTCCTCGGACAAATTATCACACTGACAGTGTGACACTGTTCACATGTTTGTGTAGCATGTGTACTAATAATTGCATTATCCGAGTTTTTTGTACTCATCTCTTTTGAGTTATTGTTATTTCGGATGTAAACACTTGTCGAGACAGAAGACTACGAGAGATGTCGAGCTAGCCACACGGAAGTAAAATGAATGCTACACAACAGCAGACCTATTCTCTAGCTGGTGAAAGCACTAGATATGGCGTACTGTAATAAATGCAACACAAATGTTCGTTTTGTTTCTAGTCGAATGAAAGCAAAATTAAAAGCATACATAATACGGATCCTTTTCCCTTTTGGCTGGCGATCATAGGGAACATTGTATCATGTAGCTAGTCCGAGTGGAATTCCAGTTATCCCGTATTGTCACTCCTTTTCTCTTTGAATTATCCGATACATTCCAGTCGAATGCAAATGTTGCGGTACCGCTCTAGTGCTGAAATGCGGATATTTTGCGTGGGATGAAAAATGTGAAACTGATGCGGTGGTGAGAAGCTGGTGACGTTAATTTATTGTGGGAGTCGAGTAAACCCAAAACACTCTGATTTTACATGATAACCTCAAAATAATGATACTTGCTACAGGGTTAAGTAAAAGCCCAGTTGATAGATGTGGTTAGCAATAATGAAAATTTGTGCTTAAATTTCGAACACAAAATCGCATCAACTACACATCCCATCCAACATTATTCGTATCAACGATCTGTTATTTCTGAGCACATGCTTAAGGTTTTTTATTGAAGCACGCCAAAATACCTGCAGACGTACAAAAGTGTTCATTTATGTTGATGGCATTGAAAAAGGCAAAGCTATTTCTTCTTACCCTTTAGCGCAATTCCGTTTTATTTTCAGTTTGCACATCAATTTAAGCTGTATATATTGCTTGTTATTCATTTATCCTCTTTATTACTATTATTGCCAAACACATTTCGTTAACAAACCAAAAAGGTCACAATTCTTGGGCTGAAAAATACAGATGCTGCAACATAACAAGGACATCACCAAGGATTTTTTAGTCATTCTCTTTTTCCGTTTGTTTTTGTGTTCAAACTAAAATACACAGTTACACGAAGCAAAGGCACGTTTCATTTTCCCTTGCGTTACCACACACAGGTTTTTTCTTTGTTTCGCTCACATCTTTCTGACTAGCTACAACAATATCCCATACTCCCAAGCACATTTCTTTTGGAACGAACACTCATTCCACTTTATTTGGATGGTTTATCGTCTTTATTTTTCTTCTTAGTCAGCAAGTATCGGCAATACCGATACTCAGCTAAAGACATACATGACAAGCAAAAACCGCTGCTGCTTCTAAAGTCTGTATATATTCGAGAGACACCAAAAGCGGATCCGGAGTCCGGAGGGAAACACTTCAACGAAAAGAAAGAATAACGGCAGCATCAGCATCTCTTGTTGTAGTAGTATGTAGTAGTAGAGCGAGTAGTAAAAACGATCATGTTTTACGCCATTCGAGAAAAAACAGTAGTAAGGAATATGTTGATGATGATGGTTATGATGACTATAAAAATGGTGAAAAATAAGACACCGGGCATTTTTTCCCGAAAAGGAAGCAGCTCTCTCTCTCCCTACTACATTGAATAGGGCACGACCCCAAAACGTGAGCAATTGGAAACGTGCCAAAACCAACACGTACGTCCGTACGGACAACAGAGAATTCCGGGAAACATATAAACGGCCCTGTAGAGTTTTATTGCCGTGTACATTTTTTATTCTTGTTTTTTTTCCTCGAGCATTTTTTGCATGAAAGGTCCGGACTTAACATGCAATGCAATGATGAAAATGACCACTTTATTTTTCCTCGTTATTTTCATGGCAAGAGTGATGATAATGATGTTGAATGCATCTAGTTTATGAACCGTTTTTCTCCAGAAATCATTTCAGAACAGAAGAAATATAAAGCAAACAAAGCGTAAACCTTGAAATTTCAATTTATCCTTTTTATTTCCACACTTTTTCATGTTGATTCGTTTTAGGTAAATAGAAAATGGTGGTGAAAAAAGGAAGATAAATAGAAAGTTTCCCGTGAGTATGCATTCTCTCCCTCTCTCGCTCTGCACTTTGCATAAACAATTTTTTTGTCAATATCAAATCTCAAGGGCAAAGGAAGCATTGCTTTTATTACCGTAAAAAATGTTGTGGAGAATGGAGCATTGGAATGATGCTGAACGGCAACAATTTATTTATTCCGCCGTATAAATTGCGAGAAATGGTAACAAGGCTGAGCTGACTATTGAATATATTTGATGATGACATTATTCGAGTTGTTATTAATAAGATGTCCTACTTTTCTTTTTATCCTCTTTCCTTTGAAAATATACGAATATATTATAAGGGCCTCAAGGAGATCCAGAGCATTTTTAGTGTAAAAATATTGATGGAGAGATGAAGATGGTATTTCGAGATGTTGTGGTTTTTTCCTGAGTGTATGAAGAAGGAAAATGTATAAATATTAATATTGACAGTGTGACAAAAGAGGAAAAATGGATGGAAGGATAACAGGAAAATGCTTTTATTTCGTTAAGCCAATCAATGTCATACGAAAGAGAGAAGCAAAATGCACTTAAAAGGTTTTAAGGGAATAACATTTATTTTTGGACGGGAGGAGCGAAGAGAATAATGGAAAGTGTTTCTGGGTGAGAAAGGAAAGATGACAAAAACGTCGATGATGAAAGCTTATTCAATATTCTTAAAATGTTCTCGAGATTCTTGAGATCTCGGTACATTTAAGATGGCCGATGGTATAGATTCAAATTATGTTGTATGGAAAGGAAGCAAAATTATAATGGGACATTTGGTGTGATTTGGATGCTCAGAAATAAAATTTGGAATTTTTATTTAAAACTTGTATTTATTTCCAGTAAAAGAGAGAAGCGAGATAATACTTGTGTTCAAATACATATTTACAATCTGATATATAGCGATCAACGCCATAATATAGTGGTAATAACTATTGCTATATTAGAGGGTTATTTTACTGCGCCGTACATCCTGCATTTGCTGGCCAATCACAAACGTTAATCTTGGGATTAAAGTGAAGTGCCGCTGGACAATCCATGAGGTATGGTGTGCCGTTTGAACATTGGTAGAATTTGCCGCAATTGGTGGGATCAGGGTAGTATTGTCGGGTACCTTGGCACATTACTTCAGCTGGACGGGTTGTTGTTGGAGCCTTGGTAGTGGTAGTAGCTCTGGTGGTCGTTGTGGTTGGTTTGGTGGTAGTCGTGGTTGTGGTACGCTCAGTAGTAGTTGTGGTAGTTGTTGGCTCAGTAGTGGTCGTGGTAGCCTCCGTGGTGGTGGTAGTTGTTGGCTCAGTAGTGGTCGTGGTAGCCTCCGTGGTGGTGGTAGTTGTTGGTGCCTCAGTTGGGGGTTCCGTTGGAGCTTGAGTGGGCGCCTGAGTTGGAGCTTGTGTTGGAGCCGCAGTTGGTGCTTCGGTGGCAGGCCATTCGCATCGCTGTCTCTCAACATCAAAGACGAGACCTTCAGGACAGTCCATTCGAACTAAACCGGATGGAGTGCAAGAGTAGAATTTACTAGGATCCTCTGGATCAGGGTAGAGTTGATCGATCACACAGTCAACTGGCTTTTGAGTAGATGGTTCTGGCTCAGGTGCTGGTGCCTCGGTCTCTTCCACTGGACTTTCGGTGGATGGCTCAGGTTCTGGTTCAGGTGCTTCAGTCTCTTCTACTGGAGACTCAGTGCTGGGTTCGGGTTCTGGCTCAGGTGCTTCAGTCTCTTCAACTGGACTTTCGGTAGATGGCTCTGGCTCGGGTTCCGGAGCTTCAGTCTCCTCAACTGGGCTTTCGGTGGATGGCTCAGGTTCTGGTTCAGGTGCTTCAGTCTCCTCAACTGGGCTTTCGGTGGATGGCTCAGGTTCTGGTGCTTCAGTCTCCTCAACTGGACTTTCTGTGGATGGTTCAGGTTCTGGCTCAGGTGCCTCGGTCTCCTCAACTGGGCTTTCTGTGGATGGTTCAGGTTCTGGCTCAGGTGCCTCGGTCTCCTCAACTGGACTTTCTGTGGATGGTTCAGGTTCTGGCTCAGGTGCCTCGGTCTCCTCAACTGGGCTTTCTGTGGATGGTTCAGGTTCTGGCTCAGGTGCCTCGGTCTCCTCAACTGGGCTTTCTGTGGATGGTTCAGGTTCTGGCTCAGGTGCCTCAGTCTCCTCAACTGGGCTTTCGGTAGATGGCTCTGGTTCGGGGACCGGAGCTTCAGTCTCTTCTACTGGGCTCTCGGTTGATGGCTGTGGAGCTGGTCCTTCGGTTTCTTCTACTGGAGACTCGGTACTTGGCTCTGGATCTGGGTTGCCTCCTTGATTATCGGGCCATTCGCATCGTTGAGTTTTCACATCGAAAACAAGCCCGGCAGGACAACGCATCAGGACAGGTCCAAATGGTGTGCAGGAGTAGAAACTGCCTGGGTCGGCTGGGTTGGGATAAAGCTGGTCGATAACACAGTCAACTGGTGGTCCTCCAGGTCCCTCGGTTGGTTGCACTGGTGCCTCAGTGGATGGCTTAGCAGTGGCTTCGGTGGATGGTTCTGGAGCCGGAGCTTCAGTGGCGGGCCATTCGCATCGCTGTGTCTCAACATCGAAGACGAGCCCTGCAGGGCAGTCCAATCCAACTAAACCGGATGGAGTGCAAGAATAAAATTTACTAGGATCCTCTGGATCGGGGTAGAGTTGGTCAATGACACAATCAATTGGCTTTTGTGTGGATGGTTCTGGCTCTGGAGCTGGTGCCTCGGTCTCTTCAACTGGGCTTTCCGTTGATGGTTCTGGTTCTGGGGCTTCGGTTTCTTCAACTGGACTTTCAGTTGAGGGTTCTGGTTCAGGCTCTGGAGCTTCAGTTTCTTCAACGGGACTTTCCGTTGATGGTTCGGGTTCTGGCTCTGGTGCCTCGGTTTCTTCGACAGGGCTCTCAGTAGATGGTTCTGGAGCTGGTGCTTCAGTAGCAGGCCATTCGCATCGTTGCCTCTCCACGTCAAAGATGAGTCCCTCAGGACAGTCCATTCCTACTAAACCGGATGGGGTGCAAGAATAGAACTTGCTTGGATCCTCGGGATCTGGGTAGAGTTGGTCAATGACGCAGTCAGCAGGCTTTTCGGTGGATGGTTCCGGCTCAGGTGCTGGGGCTTCAGTTTCCTCGACGGGACTCTCGGTTGATGGCTCAGGTTCTGGCTCGGGAACTTCAGTTTCTTCTACTGGACTTTCCGTGGATGGCTCGGGTTCTGGCTCAGGTGCTACGGTCTCTTCTACAGGGCTTTCAGTGGATGGTTCTGGAGCAGGTGCCTCCGTTGCTGGCCATTCGCATCTTTGTCGCTCAACATCAAATACCAAACCATCAGGACAGTCCATTCGTACTAAACCGGATGGAGTACACGAATAGAATTTTCCGGGATCCTCGGGATCTGGGTAAAGCTGGTCGATGACGCAGTCAGCAGGCTTTTCTGTGGATGGTTCGGGTTCCGGTACTGGGGCTTCAGTTTCTTCGACTGGGCTCTCGGTGGATGGTTCTGGCTCGGGGGCTGGCGCCTCGGTTTCTTCAACTGGACTCTCAGTGGATGGTTCGGGTTCTGGCTCAGGTGCTTCAGTCTCCTCAACTGGACTTTCGGTAGATGGTTCTGGCTCGGGCTCTGGAGCTTCGGTTTCTTCAACTGGAGACTCAGTGCTTGGTTCAGGTTCCGGTTCGGGCTCTGGAGCAGGAGCCTCAGTGGATGGCTCAGGTTCCGGCTCTGGAGCAGGAGCTTCCGTTGCGTCCCACTCGCATCGGTTTGCCTCCACACTGAATACCAAATCGGCCGGACATTGCATCAAAACTGGTCCATATGGCGTACAGGAATAAAATGTGTGAGGATTATCTGGATTTGGCCTAAGCTCATCAATAACACAATCTGATGGTGGACCTAATCGATACAAAACAAAATATTAGTGTTTAATTTTTAGGATTAACATTTTGTCACCAATTTTTACAACTACGCAATTTATTCAACTTACTGGGTCTAGCGTTTACTGCCGCAAAACAGACCACTGCTAAAAATGCTGCAATTCCCTTCATTTTGAATGTATATATTTTTCACCGTTTTTCACTATTTTATGAACAATTTCCTTCCTGACTCCCTCTTTTCACTCTGCCTCTCTCTCTGACTCGCTCTCGGTGAGATGTGTGGCTGTCTCCCTAAAATTTCCTCTAATTTATAGCTAAAATCTTTAAACCAGAGCTTGTCCCTTATCTCCATTAAATTGCAGCGATTTTCCTTCCAAAGCACATTTTATGGCACTAATGACGTTATACAAGTCGGCTTACCCAATAATGACCACTGTCAACATCATCAGGTGAACTCATGCAAATTACGTCGAAATCATTTACTGCCCATCCATATATTGCAAATACGTTCACCTTGATTAAATAAATCACTGTTGCCGCTACTGCTGCTTCACCTTCCATTTTTTCGCAGAAAGCTAACATTGACATTGACTTTGACCAGAGGCCGAAAATACGCATAGCGTATAATGCCATAAAAAATTGTTTCGTCGCTTGTTTCAAGGTTCACGGATTCGATGATAACACCTGCAATATATTATCCGACATTTTATACGCATTATACGGAAGAAATCTTAATCCGCCAGATTAGAGTGCCTGTCACTTTTGTTATATGAGCAAAATGTATGATCGAATAGATTATGGAAGGCAGGCATGTTCCAAGCACAGTTTGGTGCGTTGATCGCACGAATGAACTGGTTTGATGTTGTGAGATCATTTGGTGTGATCATGACGAATACGATTTACGATGAAAAATAAATAATGCATTTTCGCAGATTCCAATGAAATAACTTACATACTACCTACATGAATGTATGCACATATAACACGGATATTATACAAGTTTTGTCAAAAGTTACCCAAAAAGTGTCAACAAACCTGAGATAAGAAAAATGATGTCGCCAATGGCTGACAAATTACATAATTTTCAGTAGTAATCGAATGTAAACATTACATCTTACATAATTGTTTATATAAAATAATTACGTGACACTAAAGTTCCCATACTAATTTTTATGTGTCATTAAATCAATCAGTATTTCCACTTCCTATTGACTTAGGTACCTATTTTAAAGGAATTATGAGATTGATTTGGAACAAATTGATTTTTTGGAATTGTATGACAAACTCGTCTGCACATACACGTGTAGATAGAATTTGATGACAGTTTTACTCTCTCCTACGCATTCAAGGTATTTACTTCTTTATTTATATTTTAGTGACGTTGGCTAAGTGACAGCATAATAATTAGGTATTTGTTTCAAAAGAATTCTAGCGTCATCGGGAGCGTGTCAACCTAAAATATTGCTTCGGTGTGCACGTGAGAACAATGAACTGATTTTTAAATTAATTTTATCCTTATGCAAGATTTGTATAGTATTTCAATATCTGTATTCAGGGAACAGGGAATATAATATATAGTCTTTGTCCTTAGAACTGGACCGCTCTGTTATTTCTCCAGCTAATCCCGGTAACAAAATATCCACTTGAGTTGATTGACACGAGCTATATAAAAATATTTCGCGTTATTCCCACAATACGCACAACGTATATGTGGATATATGTATTATGTATAACTGTAGGTGATAATCCTCAAAAATCATAACGTTTACCCTTCTCGTTATTTCCAATCTCAGCATGTACTGTTGCGAGGTGATGATGATGTCATGTGTTAATTTGAATACACTTTGATGATCACTCCTTCTCCATTAGTTACTTAAGTAGGTATTCGTTTTCCCTTGCAGTAATAATAAAAGTAATCCTGTTGTTCAAAGTTTTTTTTTCGCTGACGTCGCTTTGTTGATATGTGTATGTACCTACGTAGAAGCAAAGAGCAGTGATTTATTATTCCTCCTGACGCAATGTTTTCCAAAAATATTTTATGAACTCGAGACTCAAGTCGTATCAAGTTTTGAATCAAAATTCCATTCCTAGCTGGAATGTGATCTTGTGCGAACATCAAAAGCCACTTTACATTTTAACCAGTCAATTACCTCTTCTCACTCTTCCTATGACTGACTTGATATAATTTAGTAGCAATTTACGTTAACAAGCTTATAATATATTCCCCTTTTACCATATAATATCTCATATGTCTTTGTAGTAAATCGGTAAAAGTTTTTGGGTTCAGTTTACATTACTCCTCTCTTGCGTTATGCAAGAGTTTACAAATCACACCGAAAAGTAAGTTTCGACTTCCACCTTATCCAAAATTTCTCATCTTCTTGAAAACTTCTCCAGAAGTGTAGTAGCTTTTCTGAACAAGCAATTTAATATGCAAATTATTATCACCGGGACTAAAAGCAGAGAGAAGAAAAGTCGTCTTGAATTACAAGGGAAGTTTGAGACAAGATCACAAACCAAAACAACAGCAAACAACAAAAACCACTTATTTCATTCCCCTTCTTTCTTCCTGTACCCATGTAACATCTTTGGCGATACGATTCTTAATCAAGAGCTTGTTTCACTTTTGATGATCCTGTTTTCCCCTGCCACCACACAACAAACATTGTGATTTCATTCATTATGCAAATTTTGTATAAGCAAACGGCAGCAACAACTTCATTGAAAATTGAAGCTACTTCAACGTACCTGAACAACATGAGATCTTCTTCTGGTAATAATGATCCCTGTTGGTATTTAGTACTTTGGTTCATGCTAAACAGGTATTCTCTCCGGAGAAAGTTGAGACTTTGTAGAATAATAATTATTTAAGTAAGCAGAGCTATAAGACTAAAAGTAAGAAGAAAAATCGATTCTGGAGACACATGGGCCGTTACAAGACTTTCTGCGAAGAGGAAATTATCTTGTTCGTTTTCCGCTCATCTCTTTTCATTCGCTTACTCATCTGAATAATAAATTACTCCTTAAATACGTCTTCTTTAGGAACGAAAGCGGCAGCAGCGTAGCGTCATCGTCATATGTCTGCTAGCCATTCAACCGGAAAATTTGAACTGCTGCTGCTGGAATATGTGAATACCTACTGGGTGTATAGAGTCCCACAAGATAAAGCAGCTTCCTTCCTTTTCCTACCGTTTACCATACAATTTCAATAGGAATGGGCTTTCTCTCTCGAGTCATTATAAAGTTTCCCAAGCACACATTTTATTATATAGAAAGGCTATCTCTGTTAACCTGATACCGTCATCATTATTATTATTATTATCATTAGCGTGATGAAACCTCTCTCTCTCTTTCGCTCGCTCCCACTATTTCCTTCCGTGTCTATTTCCCATTTTCCCAATTCATGTCTCTCTCTCTCCGTCGCCATCCTCCTCGTTAGCTACGGGTAGTTAGGAGTAATGAGATTCATCCATTTTTCCATTAACGGAGAACGGAAGAGAGTCTTTCTTGAAGAGAGATAAAGTAGGTAGTTCAAAATTGCAGGAATTCAACAAAATGGACAGTTAAATTAACAATTGAATAGGAATTACATCGCCAGGATATCTTTCTAGCTACTTGGTACACGTTATCTGACGTCAAACTTCATCAGGACTAAATATTTTTGAGAGTAATAATCCCTGAAATAATTAAGATTAAATCTACCGTCGTTTTTATCCTATCTATCGATTGAGATCATTTTCAACTGTTCTCAAAAAACATTTCTCAGGTATCCAGCATCCAGACAGTTACATACGTCAGGTTCTCTGGAATACGTCGTTGTCGTCTGAGTATCCACTTTTGTCAGAAAAAAAGTATTTCCACTTCTTGTTCCTGCTCTTCATTCTCTTCTTCTTCTTCCACCTTATCGATTATTTTTTCCTCTTGTCTGTTGGTGAACCCGTTCTCAGTGACACTGCGTCTCGGTCGCATCATCATCATTTTTGTCACGATTTTTTCCCATCCATTGAGCATAATTAAAAGGGGACAGGGAAAAGGCTTGCTGCAGCAGCAAGCAATGAGCAAGCAGGCAATATCAGGGCTTTAGTGAGGATACTCCTCGACAGAGAAAAAAAGACAATGAAATGTAATATTGCCTCACTTACATTGTCTATATATACAGCCATTATATAACTTTTGCTGCTGCTCCAATGTGCTCTAATGTTGGTACATTTATTAGGGACACAAGCGCAAGTGTATAGCAGTCTCGTTCATTTTGATCATTATCGCAGAATCAAATGACAGGACATTGTGCTACGACGACGATGCTGTCTTGTGGCTTGAGTAAAAAAGTAGACGGGAAGAAAATGTAGCAAAAAAGTACTTTTTTGGTTCTCTGGTTCTATATATCGCTTCGATGTAGTAAGTAGTAATGAATGAATTAATTAAACACAAGCAGTAATAGTAGCAGCAGCAGCAGCGCTTTTAATGGTTTCAGCGAGAAGGAAAAATTATATTTGAGTGCTTTTTCGCAAAAACAGGCAGGCAGGGACAGAAGCTTTTCGTGCTCATTTTAATTTACTTTATATATACTTATGTCCGTTCCCGATATATTTTCTGCAGCCTTTTTTGGATGTACAGCTGCAAAAGTTGGATGGAGTACCAATCAGGCGAAAATGGAAAAGCAATAGAAATTGTTTTTGTTAGCAGAGTGAATTGGGGCCGTTCACATGAACAATGCAAATGTATCCATCATTGAAACAATGCCGACATTAAAATGTAGGGAATATATGCATAGTACTTGCGTAGTGAACGGCGTTAAAACGCTCCAAGGAAAATAAATGAGTCCGGTCGAAAAAAAATATACTGGATGAGCAGAAGAGGAGAAGACGAAAAGACAGTGAGAAAAAAGTAATTACAGTTACACGACAGAAAACGAGAGCTCAGACTTGAGATTGTTCTACTCCTGCTTCTGCTGCTCCACTTTATTTTAAGCACACGAAAAATTTACCGACCGACCAAAAAACCGACACAAGTTAAAGTAGGTCTACAGAATTTTACCTACCTACCTAACCTAACCACCTACTACAAAACGAGTTGTCCATCGTCGTCGTCGCTCTCGTCGTCCTCATTTATCTCTTAAAACGAAAAGAAGGAATGAATAGCTTTGCTATTTATCCATCCACTTCCAACTCCACCACAAGCCATTTTGCAGATTGAATTTTGCTCATGATGATGATACGATGGCTTTTGTATTTTATATATGGAAAAGGAATCTCTCTCCCCTTTTCCATTTTTTTCATGAGTAAATACAAGTAGTGTATAGGCTGGCTCTTGTCGTCGTTTCGTTTTCATTGTGATCCATTTCCAGAATGTCAGTCATGTTTGACTATGGCCTAAAAACGATCTCGTTTTGGATCTCTCTTTGCTCTGGTGTGTGTGCTGGTATTATTTACCTTTCTACTTTACGACAGCTTTTGCTTGCTCTGTAACAATTCTGTCTATACTACCAACCGTGGATGATCAAAGCTCAGAGAGAAAAGCCACCACATCACATCACTTGGCTGAATAAACGAGAAACGGTTTTCTGATACTTGTACAATATACACTCATACGACATGTGTGTGTGTTTGGTGGTGGTGATCATTTCGTTAGTTTTGTCTGTGGTTAGCTTTTGGTGATGCTTTCACAAGAGCTTCTCGTCACTCAAAAAGATAAATAATTTGAAAAGACGTGTATGCAAATTCTTCCCTCTTTCCCCAGATGCAACCTATACCGGATTTCTATCCATATGCTTCAAACTGGACGGATGGTGGATGGTTTTGTAGAAATTTTTGATGCCCAGTTATAAATCCTAAGTACAGTTTCCACGCTCGTGCGTTTTGAGCGGTTTTGCAAAAGTTTTTGGTGCCACTTTTATTGCTCACTTTGCTGTCAGTGAAGAGAAGGACATGGAGTATTCATCCATTCACTCATCCATGTATTTAGTAGTGGCTTTTGTTGCCTTTTTTTCGCTCTCCCTTGCTTCTTCTTCTCTTCGCTCTACTAAACCACAGTATCATTAATTTTGCATGCATGTCTGGACATTTAGCGTCACCACCACCACCACCACTTCCAAAGAATAAGTTGGAACCATTCAGCATAAAGCCGAGAGGTCTAAAATAAGCCAAGAGAAATATAATATGCCTTTGCTGTTTAGTGAAGAGCTTGTGTGTTGAGCTGAACGCTGAACTGAACATATCAGCAGCAGACCAGACCAAAACCAAACCAAGCTACTAGAGAAAAAAATAACATCATGTCATGTTCATGGTTTGTTTCGTTGAATGTTTCATGTTTAATGTAACTACCGCAACTACTACAACTTACAATGTTCATTGGCTTTGCTGCTGGTCTCTATTTTTATATCTTTATTGCTCACTTCAACTCAACTGCTTATTTTTCTGCTACTGCAGCTCTGAAATGTACAAGATAAAAAAAGTTGGAGTTTGGTTTGCTTTTTTCGCGTGTGACGGGAACATTGGGAGAGAGAAAATACAACATTCATTCAGATGATATGTCTTGTTCAATAAAAAGTCATACAAAAAAACTTTTATTCCCTGAGCTATACAGAACACTAGCTACTGAAGAGGAGATAGCACAAGCCAAAAAAAGTAAAGTGTTCGCTATTCAACTCTTTTCCTGCTCTTCTCTCTGGAAACGGACGACAAGACAAGCAACTCTTAACGAAACACGACAATGGACGTTTTTTGGACAGACCAAGAGGGATAGAGAGATTCGTCGCTATTATTGTTAGCATGTAGTATGGAGTGGTAGTGGTAATAAAACGATAAAATGGAATTGAAAGGGAATATTGCCGTATAAATTGTCTCTGGCGATATGCAAGTGTTTTAAAGGACAAGAGAGTCATTCCATTCAGAGGATTTTTGGGAAGAGATATGTGGTTTGGCATTTTAAATATATAGGTAGGTAGAAATAGTTTTAGCGATATGTCTACTAGTCTTAAAGCTATAAATTCAAAATAGTTTTGTGTTTTTGCACAGTTGGGGGAAATGTTCAAAGTATTCAAATTTAGCCAGCGGTATTTTACATTTATGATCATGCAGTTTAGCTGTTTTGGACAATAGGAATAATATATTGACCATGATATTTTCGTGTGTGTGGATGTGTGTATTGTTTTATGGAGTGGTTAACAAAATTTATTGGAGGTATCAGTGCAGTAGCTTATGACGTGGTTTTGCATGAAGATAAAAACAGAAACTATTATTGTCCGCTGTACTAAACTTATCATCAATAGCAGCTGTAGAAGGAAATTACCTTAAAAATAGTCCGAATTAGTATCAATCTAGTAAATATTGCCGGGTAAATAATTTTTCTGGGCCTAACAAACTGCATAATTGGTCTAATTAAACGTTATGCTTAATTCTAAATTTCGATACCAGCATGGATGATGGAACGCTTCGACATAAATATTCCAAAAAATCCCGCGACATCGTGTAATAGCTTTAATGGCGTCCATCGTACTCCCATTTTCATTAAACGTCTCAAATTTCAAAATAAATCTCAAGAGACCCTCCAACATACACAATAAATTGTTACGCAATGCAGCATAAATGCCACAACCACAAAACCACACTTTTATTCCCCATTGTCATCTGTCATATCCACTTTCGTTGCATAACTTATTTTCTTTCGACTTCTGCTTTGACAAAATTGAGAAGCCAATCCAGACAAAAGAAAAATAGGGTATTATGATTATGCCCTTTCTCCAAATGCTTTGCTCTTATGTGACTTCTTACCCTAGCGTGACCACGCTTCTTTCTTCTTCCTTCCTCTCTGGTTGTTGTGATCTTTTTTAGAATTTTGATATTCTCTTTTGGCTTCCTTTTCAATCCCTCGACTTTCTCATTCTTCCCGTTTATTTTTCGGCTTGCGTAATATTTTCCGTCGAAGTGCATAGCGAGGTATTAAATTCAAGTTGGCAGTGTAGAAGATGCAGTGAGGTTGATGGGTACACCATTACAATAATGACGACGAGAATAATGATAAGTAAATAGAGCTGAGGTGGTAAGGTATAACGATATGGCATTATATTCCACGGCTTCTCGCCACAATGCCCTCTGGTACAGTTTGATATCCTTATTTCAACAAAGTCGCTTCCTTTTTACGTAAACCATTTTGAAACTGTGCCAAAAATAGCCTCTTATTATCAGATATAATGCACCTACAAATGCTCTTACGACACATGATGTAATCTTCGTCGTCGTCAAGGATACTACCGCTTGTAAAGTATGCGGGATTATGCATTTTCTATGCTCGACCCGCTCCATTTTATTCCCTCCGTCCACCTAATTTGCTGCAGCAGCAGCTTAAAAAGAAAAGCACAGTTTATTAGGCATCTCTCACCCGGGCCCTCATTTCAGAAAAGTTTTTTGTTTGAAATATTTCCAGACTGTTTGTTATTCTTGCTCTGTGCCAGAGAACACTGTGCAGTAGCCTGGTTATTTTTGGTGCTGCTCGAAATAATCATTGATTAACTTTAAAGTGGCTCTGCTCTGCAACTTGGTATTAAGTCGGGTGGCGTGGTGGCATGGCACTCACTCACTCCGTCAGTGTGCATATTAGAGAGAGAAAGCTCGGCTCCAACTGAGCGCTAGGTAGAATGTAAGCCAGCGGCAGAGTTTTTCCCTCACACAAGTAAACATTGTGCATGTAATGCGCTGTGCTGTGTACTAGGTACCTATTTTACTTTCCTCGTCGACACAGACGAAAAACGCAGCAGCACGCCTATGAATCTTGTGAAGCAGCTGGAGTAGAAAGGCAAGAAGATGTGAAGCTGTGAGGGAAATGAAAGTTGATGTGATGTAAGGAAAAAGCACTTAAAAACGACGCGGGTGATGATCATGACGATGAAGTATGATGGTGTGGTGGTGGGTGGAGTAGAGCAGCACAAGAGCAGCGTCAAGCTCAAGAGCCCCGCATTACTTTAGTTTTTTTATTTCGTTTCTGGAGATCTCTCGCTCTCTCTTTCAACTTGTGTTCATGGAAACGGAGTTTTTGCCAACGTTCAACGTTCCAAAGTATTTAGGTGAGTCATGTTTATCGTGTTTGCTTTCTCCTACTGAACAACAGTCTCTCATGCTGTTGGACAGCTTTAATGATCTTCATAAATAAACACGGCGTAATATACTGGCTTAGTGTGTAGAGACAGGACAGGAAGAAAAAAAGAGTTAATGCCTCGTGAGTTGGTAGCTTGCGTAGAGTAAGTACCGCTTCTTTACATTTTATTTCCAAATGAAGCCATTTGAAGGTGTATAGCTTTGGGAAGTGCTTTGGAGAAAGGTGCGTTCCAAGGTGAAATTGGACGGCATCTATAAAATTCTTCAAAGTAGCTTGTTCAAAAAAAACATGGCAGAAAATGCTATAGCGAAATATTTCCAAAATGGAAGGATCGTATTTTGGGAAAGGTTTTGTTTGGGCTTCTTGGGAAGATTTACGAAAGATTAAGACATGAATTAGTAGTGTCTGCAGCGCAACAGAAATTGGCTTGATAATAGCGCCGAACGATAAGCCTCGCTCTTTTTTGGGATTAAGTGTAGTCCTTCCTATTATTAAGTTTCACAGCATTATACATTGTCCTACAACTTTTGTAATTAACTGCACTTGCGACTTTGTTCTCGTATCCATCTATCCATCTTTCTAATTAGGAAGGGTTTAGTAATTTGGGGCTCACATGTGTCATGTGGTAACCTTGAAAATATCCCGAAGATACCAAAATTAGTTGGATAGATGGAAAGTTACGAAAGTATGTAGTTTCTTGTGTGATGTGCGTTATCTGTCTTGATCGATAGTGGATGGGATGGGGCTGACCCCTTTAAAACGTCTTATATGCTTTTTGTTGTGAAGTTTGAGTGAGTCTCAACACGATGTTTTTAGACAGGCTTGTATTTTATCTCGTTTTCATTTTCCAACAGAATTTTCAGCGAAGGAATTGTTTACCTCTTGTCGGTATAGGATTTCAAGGTTATTCCACGCACCGTTGAACCGACTTCAGTTGCGGCGAATATTAGTAACCGTTTCCATTCATTAGTGAATCTGAATGAACGGTCACAACAAAAAGATTTTAATAATTAGCTACTAGATTTAATTTAAAATGCACTATTCTCACTAAAATATGCTTATCAAGTAAATGCGTTGACTCCATTTTTTGAACTTGGGACATGAAAATTTATATTAAAATTCTTTTCATCCAACGATCTTTTAATATCTATCTCAAAAGAAAGCTGTATTTTAGGAAAAACACTTTAAAAGCTGGTAATAACAAGCCATACTTGTATATGTGCATTCTAAAAGCTTAGCAACTTTTTTTACTTGGAAATATTTGTTGTTCAACATAAATGAAACTTTCATTCTCATGAAAAGTGTTTTGTAAACACCCACTTTCATACATTTTTTGCATCAGGTCAAACGGAAGGTGAACAAAACGTGGAAACTCCTGCGAAAATTAAAATGAACATGATAATATTTATTGTTACAAAAATAGTTTAAATTACTTCTTGCGTCTTTGTATTGGGTTCAATGGGACATCCGCCAACGCATCTAGTTTTAATTGACTTGCATTGCAAAATAAATAAAAGATAAAGGAAAATTGTGCTTTAATATATCTCGATTTGCTAATTATACACATATTTTTATTATACAGAAAACGTAATAATTGTTGCTCTCAAACCCTCATTTTTTCTACAAGTGTCACTTATTGTGGTACAGCATTGACGCCATTGTATTCATATCTCCATGTTTTTCGGTTAATTTGTACTCCAGGTCCCGATCATGCTTCTATCCGATGTAATGAATTTTAAAAGTGTTGGTTTCGTACAATAATATGGACCCAATCTCAAATCACTACAATTATTCAAGCCAGACAAAAATATACCCAAAATTGTCTTCTCGATTTCCACACACAAGCCATCTTGGAATTCGATTGTTTTGTCTGCTTCCAACATAGCTTCTTGGTACTGAATAACATTCCCCAGGAATTCCCATCCTTGTCACCCAAACTTTTTCTTTACAAATGCACAGATCCCTTTGAATATTCGGATTGTCTTCAAAAATATTCATAACTCATTCACGCGTACCATAATATTTTAATTATCATTCTTCTTCCAAACTTTTCCATGCCTGCTAAAATTTCCAACAAAAACTTTTTCCTTGCTTATTCTTTCCCCTGTTGTGCCCAGATGTCTTTCAAATTATAATGCTCTCATTCTTCTTTTTCTCCTTCTGCTGGTATGCATTTCAAATTCCATTCTTTTTATCAGTGCAAACTTACCAAGAAAAAACTTTTCCTCTCTTTTCACATCCTTTTAGCTTGTTCCTTTAAACAAGTTGTGTGGAATCTACAAGCTAAGCAATCTTCTCGCTTCTTTCTATTCACTTAACTACATTGAAAAGTGAAGAATAATAATAAGGAATCTGGATTCGACTTTAGCTACTACCAAAATATGTAACCTAAAAATATCTGTTCCGTTTTCCGCAGCAGCGAAATTTCTTTGTTTTCACTAAACTTGCGCTGAATAAAGCGCACCAGTTCGGACCAGACCAGCTAGAAGAATAATCGAACAAACAACTTATTTTTCTCTAAAGAAACGACAAATTCCTACAGCATTCCAAACTTGACTAAAATAGAGAGTATTTACGAATGACTGAATAATATTGCTTTAGAGAAGTAGTAACAGTAATGAATACTTTAGCACAAAAAAGTTTTGCAAAACTTTGCAGATTCTGTGAATAAAATTGTAACCATTCACGATCATCATCATCCTGCACTAATTTAAACATTGCTCGCTATTGCTCCAAACTTTAACGCCAAACAAAAGGAAACAGAGAAACGTGAATAGTAGCGAAAAATAATTGAGCACACACACAAAATTGGCCAACTTTTAACAAACAAGTGAATAGTGAAGTAAGTGATACTGCTAACACAGATGCTTTTAATGGTTTATGCAGAATAGTTATAATAGCGTTCAGAGCAGTCAGCGGAAAATAATATTTTTGCTACCAGCAGCACAAAAGAACATTTCTTTTAACGTGCAAATTCTTCCAAATTTCCAACTCATTCATTCATTCAGTCATAACCGTATTTCATTTCAACAGAATAATTTTATTCGGCGTAGTTTACATGCAAAAAAGTTTTCACTGATTCTATACATTATAGTGTGTAGTAGTGGACATGAATGTTATTTGGTTAAAATGATATCCTCTGAAATTGCTGCTGGTGTTGTGGTGGCGAATGGATGAATATTAAAATAATGATAGTAATTCATTTTTTGTTCCTCCAATTAGCAAAGTTTTGAGCTTATTTTCGTTTGCAGGCAAACTGTTTATGCGAAAAATATCTAAATTAGCATCACCATACATGTTAAATAGGTACATATATGTAGGCAAATAATTTTGCAACTTTTGATTTATTTCTATAAATTGTACAATTTGAGTATCGCATGACAGATTTTGTTCATCGATGATTTTCCAAATTATGGATTAGGCTGAACTCCTATATCGTCAAACAAAATATGTGGCCATATACCAAAAATTATTTCCGTTTTGGTAACTTAGCATATATTTCCCATTCACTCCACAAGAAACTTCCTTCCCCATAATCTACGTTGCAACTTCAAATTATACTCGTCCTCGATTACCCCTTTTCACTCTCCTCAAGTATTCCTCCTCAATTTTTATCCACTTTTCTTCACGCAGCACCCTATAATCAATAAGAGCCATTTTTATCCTCCACCTCTCTTCGTCTTTCCACTTCTCTTTTCCTCTCCTTCATTCAACCCATTATAGTCCTTTAGCACGCTCCATTTCTTTCGTTTTTTTCTTTTTCTTCTTCCCTTTTTATCATCATTGTCATCTTCATCTTCATTCCTCTCACCACCACTCAACACCAACATACCATCCACTTCGCATCCAGCCCATTACTCGTGTCACACGCACAACAATAATAATAACATGGAATTATATTATCTCTCTGCTCTGCCTGCACTTGAACAAAAAATATGTGGAGCACACGCCTTTCTCCTTCACATTCATTCTATTCGCATTCTCATGCCTTGGGCTACATACCAACCTACATTCCTGATCTAAAACAGCCACTTTCTCTTTTCCCAAAAAATATTCATCAATATCGTCGTCACAGCTGCATATTTTCTCACGCCTGTGCTTTCTCTACTATTTCTCCCTCTCATCCTTTCTATTGTTTTAGGTTAAGTATGGAATAATATTAAGCGGAGTGAAAAACAGAATTATGCGAAGTATTCCGAACATAAAAGTCTCCAGTTGCCCCAACCAACATTTTTAATGATAGCTTATGAGAATACTCTTTTTTGTATGTTTTCCAGAATGGGAATACGAAGGACCACCACTCCACTTGGACGAAGCCCCGTCATCATCATCACCATCCCCTCCAGCTTCCCCTTCCTCTTTAAATATTAACACGCGAGCAACGTCAAAGAGCGCCAGTACACACGTATTTCCATCTCGACGCATAGGAGCGGGTACGTGGCACGACGATTCCGGAAGTTGGTGGCTTTTTGGAGGCCAGCAGCAGCAGTCTGGTGCCGGTGGTGGTGGCGGTGGCCGCAGTTCAAAAGGAAGTAAGCATGTTTCCCAACAACCGCCATCACTACCGCAGCACTATTTCAGCGATCTCTGGAGATATACTTCCAACTCAAACAACAACAGCAGCAGCAATAGCGGTGCCGCTTCTCAGTGGAATCTAATATTTCGACCCGAGACCGGAACTCGGCAGCAGCAATCTGCCAACATCAATAACCCATTCACTTCCGCTTTCCCAGAAAATCTCAGCTTTCCGCTGTTATGCGGCAGTAAAAACAGTAGGAGGTTGGCCGTTCATGGAGTAGTTGGAGGTGGTGGAGGAATCACCGCCTCCAAAACAGAGTCGTCTTCATCCTCCACAGAATCCTCTCCGTTTTCTGAGGATAATGTTGTCTGGCTTTATGACTTTCACGGCTCCTTTGGTGAAAGTAATAATAATAATAGCGCGTCATCATCGCGACGGGAGGCAGCTTCCATCTGGACATCTTATGTGTGCTGTGACGCCTGTCTTCCCGACGGCAACGCCACAACAAACTTTGAGTTTTGCCCGCAGTTTACCAAAGAGACACTGAGTTGGTGCGATCACTCGGGTATCATGATGCTTCAGCCCGGATCCGCAGTGATGTCGATGCCATTCAAGAGGAACGAGTATACAACTGCGAAGACGACATTTGCTGGTGCAAGTGGAGTGGCGACCTCCGTGGAGCACTTTGAAGACGCGCTCCTGAACTGGTGGAAATTTGATGTGGACACGACGGAATGGATAAAGCTGCCTCCAGTGACAACGCTGACCATTGGTCAGGGGCCCATGATTCAGAAGCTGCTTCAGTCTGGAAATTGTCGGGTGGTGAGCACCAGCTCGGTTGTCAGTGATGAGCTGGTCTACATTCTCTGTCCACTGTCGGGGTCGGGATCTGGACAGTCCATTTTGGAGCGGACGTTGATCCTCTTCGATCCTGCCAGAGGGACTGCGTCGGTTTTGGGACGGATTCATCTCAACAACGCGTTCGCAGATAAGAAAGTATGGCAGCCTGGGCGCAGCACGTTGCACGCCGTGACGGTTCCCGATAAGAACATGACAATCATATTCCTCGCTTACCATAAGCTGCTCGACCTCTGGATTCATGATCATTTGAAGGGAAAGCTGTACTCGCTGGAGAATGTTTGGAAAGGGGACAGCCTTCAAGTTTTCCAGAATTTGGACCAGTTTTACCATCTATCCGTCAAAATCGAAGGCTCCAATGCTGTGCAATCCTTTTTCATGGTCAATCCCAGAAATAAACTTGCAGATTTTACACATATAAGCAAGGATGACATTGATAACCAACATATGCATGATGTCCACTTCACGATAACCATCGTACCGGACAGGGAAGTATTTTTACCGCAACGGGACGCCGAAGCACTGGATATTCCTGAAGTCCGCAATCCCATTCCTCCCGAAACTCTCAAAATGCCCCAACCCAAGTCAAAAGTTCAGAAGTCGCCGAATCCTCCTGAAATGACAACAATCGGAGCGGAAACCACATCCACCTCCTCCATCACCTCTACCACCACCGCAGAGTTTTCAAATGAGCTCCTCCAGAAAATGGAGGCGCATCGCCGGAACAAATACAGAAATGATGCCCGATCTTCAAAACATGGACAGCAAAAGAGAATCCCGGGCATCAGGCGAACATTTCCCATAAATCCAGCTCGATCTTCATCTACAAATACAACCACTACAACAGCTCCAACAACATCACCCGTTCCAACCTCCAAAGTTACTCCATCCTCCACAAGAACACCTCCATCATCATCCTCAACAGCAGCAGGAGTAGTAGCAGCTTCCTCCTCGCGATTCCCTCCCGCAAGAAAAAGCAGTACATCTGCCAATAATTCCACATCCTCCGTTCCAAGTTCTACCACTTTGGCATCTTCATCAACTTCCAACGTTTCCTCCACTACCTCCATTTCCACGAGTGCCCCTCCACAAGTTATCTCCTTGACCACCGGCCAAATCTCGAAAAAAGTGCACAGATTTAATGGGCTCAACTCGGCCGCCAACAACAAGACAAGCACAAACAACACCGTTGGGAGCAGAGCCAATATTTCCTCCACAACCTCCAGCAGCCCTCCACCAATTCTGGAGGATAGAGTGATAGCACCTCTGCTCATGAAGATGATGAAGGGTGGAGGAGGTGGAGGCGTTGGACGTGACAGTGTAAACTTGAAAACGCTGATGATCAAGAGAAAACAGAAGGAAGCCACCATCTCGAGCTTTACAACGACATCTCCAACAGAAAACATCAGTGAGCCCTCCAAAAGCAACCAGAAGGATGATCAAGTTTCCTCCAACATTCCTCCAAGACAAATTGATGAGCACGTAGAGAGTATTCCCCTTCCACAAAAACTGTATAAATCTTCAGCCGCGCCGCCGAAGCTTTCACCACAGCTTCCGGTGGAACAAGAAGAGGAGGATGACGAGGAGGAGGTGACGACGACCATTAGCGTAATTAGTACTCAAAATAAGGACTCGTCCATCTCCACCTCCAGATCGATAGGGGGTCAAAATAATGTCATGGATATTGTCGAAGAGGAGGAAGGTCAAGGTCCAGTGGTTACTCCGGAGGCGGAGGGAGACATTAGCGATGACCACCACATTCGTAGTCCAGGTAGCATGATTTCAGGTGGCAACGCTGCCGGAGTGGAGCCCCGTGACGCCAACACGATGGCCATGGAACACTATCATCCTCATCATAACGGAGGAGCTGGAGGCGATTCCTCCGTAGCGGTAGATCCCACAATATTTTTCGCCGTCTCCCTCTCATTCTTTGCCAGCTTTGGCGTGGTCCTCTTTGTCCGACGCTGTGTCAAGTGTCCTCCACCCAACTCAACAGTAGGTGGGGATGGTGGAGGGATGGGTGGGGAGGATGATGCCAGTGTCTTAGGAGGAAAGGAAGGTTCCCTATTGCCCCATGCCATCAGATACTCGGTCATTCCCGATGACGTCACATTTCATACGCCACTCGTCTAAATAAATAACAAAAAGAGAAATGAACACATACACACACGGGCTTCGAGAAAATTAATAAGGAAAAAATATTACTATTTCTAAAGATTGTATTGTATCAATTGCATAATTTGGATTTAATTAATATGTTTTAAGGGGGAAAATAAAGAAAATTGTACAAAAAAAGATCCGGTTTTTAGGCACAAGTCATGACGACGCCGTTGCATAAAATATTTTACATGGTTGCATGAACCAAGTCATTCGCCATATTGCCCGTTTCAGCCCGGATATCCACTTCCGCTCTTACCCAACTTTGTTAAGCAAACTGGGAAAGCGGGTTAATCCGTCATGTGGAGAAATTTGGTAAATGATCTTGCTTGGATCCGTTACCATTGCTCAGGTATATACATATAACCTGTTATTTCATCATTTGACTTTCCACTCTGTGAATCCTCCACAAAGAGCACTTCTTTTTCTTCTATCTGTGCTCGTTGGATGGAAAACTCCGAAATTGTTGCATAATGCCAACCAATAATACTTTCAACTTTCAAGCGGATATATGTGAAACTGATTTTCTCGGGTTTAATGGATTTTCTATTGAAGTTATGCAAGTGGTTGTTCATGCAACAACAAAGAACCAGCGAAAAGCATCAAACTTTAAAATATGTGCTCTTGTATAAAAGAAATCCCAAGGATCCTGACTCGCTATCGTCGTGCAGTCATTTCCGTTTTTTCTTGTCAGTATCTCGTTTTTGATACTCCCACGCGCGCATCACAAATCTGAAAGCCATCCGACCACGAATAATTCTACAAGATATCATGCTCAAAGTATATACGATTTCAATTCAATTTTCCATCGTATACAATGGCATATCTTACAACTGTTACGCAACCTTTTAGCATCTATGTCTTTATACATCATATGGACAATATGGAGGAAACTCTAATAAAATTACCTCTTGAAAGGAAATCTTTCTTGCAACGATATGAGTTGTAAAACCACTTCAATGTCGTCTTGGATCCGTTTGATCTGTTTGTAAAAATGCGACGTAAGGTTGATTACGCAAGAAACATTCGTGGGCCCGGTAGTATTGAAGAAAGTTACCAACGACGACGCAGTTTCCTTTGTGGCAACCAAAATTCGGATTTTATTAGGTAAATGCAAACAGTCCGCCCACTCTTGGTCCACTTACGTGTCGCAAAACACAAACAAGAAATAGTAAGATTCTCAAATATTCGGTCAGACAGTTTTCTTGCTTATCTTGAGTTTTGCACCGATGTGTATATTTTGTTAACTGTGTTTTTAAAAAACCTATAAGACGTTTTCTGTTATGAACTTATCTTGTCCAAGACACGATACATTACAGTGCAAACATTCCCTTATCTCTTGCCATTAGCTCCTTCATATATTTTCGTCGCCGTAATAATTATACCTACATCACTCTCCCTTGGCTTCTCGTTACAAAGCTTGTAATGTACGCATCCGTACCCATACGTTCCCCTGATACACTTTATTTGAACACGAAAATTTTCTTGAGACATGACCAAGAACTAACCATATTTTCAAATACAGGACAAGGAGAATTGTACGTAGGAAGCCAACGAATGACGACGCCGCGCTGCCATGAATCTGTATAAAATTTTATGCCTGGAAAGTAAGTAGGTCTATAATATGAGCTTTCACTGCAGTCATTAGAAGCGCGTTTTGGTGTACATTTCCCATGGCTCTCTGCTCACCCGATACCACCATTTATTATCATCGTCATGCAACCAGAACGATTCGGCTCAGCTTCCTTCCGTTCCGTGACTGCGTCTCATTCCGTATGGTTGGGTATGTAGTTAGCTTAGGTCTTCTTTTTCTCATTAGCACATCTCCAGTAATCGTAAACGATCTTGATGCATTCATAATTTTGCCGGCGTTGGCTAAGGCGAGCTCCGAGGCTAAGTGAAGGGGAGAAATTTTCATGCGATGTAATTTCAGATGAAATTCAGTCTGCTTTCTAAATTAGCTTAAGCGATCAAGTATATCGATAAATGTTAGTATATGTTCTAAAATTGGTGGGTTGAATTAGGCACGTGGAAAAACCAAAAATGCTCGTTCAATTCATTTCACATAATTGAAGTCTTCTTGCATAAAAAAATCCAATTCTTCCGGGTATTGTCTTTTCCAAAAAAGAAAGAGAAACTTTAAATGTCAGTAAAACTTTTTTTATTTTCCATTCATCTTTATCGGAAGAGAAACTGGTTTCTCAATTCTTTTTATAAAGTGTAAAAATGTCAATTCCAAATTAACTTTTTCTTTCCATTCACACACACTTTATTTTTAAACAAGGGAGTCTTGTATAACTTGTAACACGTTTTCTCACTTTTGTTCTTTTACTTTCTTCCTCGAAAACTTGTCTGGTTTCTTGTGATTTTTGTCGTTTTTACTAAAAGATGTCTATGCTGTGAGAAAAGTTGGGGGAAATTTACAGTCGGGAAGAAAATGAAAAGAAGACTTGAAAGAATTACTATGGCTGGCTTCTTTTCTTCTGTCTTTACTTTTTAACCTATCATATATCATGTGGAGCTACACTCTTCATGTAACCAAAAACACAATCCTAAACGACCCATCTAATCCTTATTATAACTTATATAAGAAGTCATGTTATAACGACCGAAATTGAAAGCTCTAACAAGTCATCTGCGCTTTTTTCCTGAGAGGATTTAGAATGGACCATTTTTCATTGGACGCTACCATGGCAAGAGATAAGCTGTACGTTTCCACTATTTCTCTTCAAAAAAAATCTTACAGAATAGTACTGCGAAGGATGATACTCGCGTTTACCAAAAAAGGTAAGTAAATAGCAACGATGGGTCTTGTGAAGTCTCGAATGTCTCTTGCTGCTACTTTCGTAAAATTGAGTAACAGGTAACAAGACGCCAGGATGTACATACTTACATAAGTCATCATAGTAAAGTCAATTTTAATAGCTTAAAAGGCGCTCCAATATCCAACGATTTGTATGTAAGGTGAGCTGACGGCAGCAATTTTAGGATGATTTGGTTTTAGGTAAGTAGCACATCTTGAAACAAAATCGATAATCAGATTCAAAGGCTCTTATAATTAAGTAGCTCGCAATGAGCATTTTAGTACGTCGTCATGGGAAAAGAATCCATAAAAATTTGTTTCGCTGACTGAACACAGACTGCCTGTGTAAATAATACATCCAGTAATAGATTAGAAATATTTCCACAAATTAAACAAAAATAGTTTGCTATATACTGAGTGTTTATTATCCACTAAATTACAAATTACACAAGACGATGCGGAAAAAACGGAGAAATCGAATACAAACCGATTGCGTCTAATGTAAAATATATGTATACATCCTTACAATATTTAAGTAATGAATTAATTAAGCAGAACAAACATTGAATGGTTTTTTTGCGAAAGAGTCGAGTTCTTTTTTCCCTTAGAACCTGTAGCCCTGCAAAAAATTCTGTTGGCTCAGCTGCTCAGTTCACATTGAGACTCTCGTCTGCAAATTCCAATCAAGATGGGAAAGCGATACTAATTATATTTGCTTATGGTGGGGTGGTCCAGTATTAACGGAACTCTCTTATGGGAACATAAATTACAACGGATGTTTATTCAGCTCTTTTTTGTGAATCGGAAACGAGGCATTGGATATACTGAACTTCCCCCTGTTACGGTTCAGTGCAAATAAACGAGCTCTGCGCAAAATTGAGAAGCACCACTGGGAAAAAAGTAATTAGACTTACACGACACGACATGCCATGTCAGAAACAAGAACCATTTTCTATCCTATCTGGCATGACACACATATTGAACCAAAAAAGGATCTGTTGTCGCTTAGCGATTAGCCACCATCACCACCGCATGCCACACTACTGACTGATTTTGCTTATGGTACATGTAGGTATGTGTACATTCTGTAAAGTTTGTTCCAATTTGTCATTTTCAACATCAGCAGGGAATTCGATTTAATCCGCTTCAGCATTTATTTTTTTGTGTCAAATGGAATCGTGCATGCGTTGCTTGTGGTTATCTTTGTGAACGTATGATCAAATGAATTTTGGTTTGGATTAATTTCACGCCGCCTACGCAATTGTAAATGGCTGTAAGGTAACGATGATCACTATTTATTGACAGATTTCGCCGTTAAAAATGTATTTGCGCTTTGGCGTGTGTTGGCACGTATTGGACAATGAGTTCAGCAAATTCTTAGTTGTAACTAAACAACAATAAAATGGCACGATATCATCAATTTGGTATTCAGCTTTGGACAATTGATCACAAACCACTGCATTCTTTAGACAAGCCATCAGACGTATAACGAACATTCCGATATCAGTACTGGTCCAGGCACACATTTAATTCCGCACTGTCTGATCTTTTGGGAATTTTTATTGTCCGTCCGCCTACTACATTTACATTTGTTTCGCAAATGACTTCCTGGCACAGAAAGATACGTGTTAGTTTGCAATTGCTTAAACGCATGGTCCCCTACACAGGAAGGGGTTCTAATCACAAGTGCACATAACGTTAAGGTATCCTATTCAAATATTGATTTTGGAGACTGTCCGCATTACGAAGATAAATAGTTTAAAGGAATATCCATTTGGACAGGACAGTATGTATATCGTTTTAAAGGTTCTTAGATGTAAATGAACCATTTCAATTGAGTGAACTACTTCTCACACCTTATTCATGCAAGCATAATATAATGGGAACGCCGTTAAATTATTTACAATTTTAAGGGAAGGAAAAGTTATTTTGGGGGAATCTGACGCAGAAATTTTCTTTGCTGTTGCATTCACAATTTATACGCACGTGAGCAAAAATCCATTTCAAATGCCACCTGCTACCTCTTGTGCTCGTTGTGGTTTTGTATACATCTCTCCCCTCCTTACTCGTTCCCAAAATCGTTCTGCAGCAACAACCATGTTCATTGTAAACCCAACCGTCTTCAACGGAATACGTCAGCAAGGAGGGATACAAGGAGGGTTCGTCGAGTTCACGATGACAAAGAAGAAAATATAATGATTATCGTGCTTTCACTTTTTTGTCTGGATTCTTCACTCATCCTTATCGCAACGACGCATCCCGGCTATTCCATTCTTGTCATTCTTCCTCCTTCTTTTGAATTACTGTCATTATTATAGTAAGTAGTTGGAAGGCGAAGGTTGCATTTCAGCGATACGGGATATTATGTTGCCGACGACGCGACGACGTTCTAGTCGAGAAAATTATCATTAATCGAGTTAAAAGTGGCTGGCCTTGGAGGCGTTAGTACGGCGAACTGGATGACTAGCGGCTTCAGACCAAGTTCATTGCACTCAAAACTAAAAAACTAGCCAGACAACTTACAACAACAATATATAAACTGAAAACTCTCTCGTTTTCGACGAAAGCAAAAATTACACAATGCTGAACTCCTAAGGCGTCAGCAGATTCTAAGATTGGAACAGACTCACAGTTTAGTTTAGCGAACAAGTGGAAATTGTGGAGTTGCTGTAGGAACATGGAAATTAAAGTTGATGCGAGAGAGAAAGATGTAAGGAAATACTACTCGCGTGAGTCTGGTGACAGGAGTGAGTGTAGATTTTCTTTTGAAAGCTACAGGGGAGTTTTTTCGTGAGTAGATTTTTTGTAGTAAAAAATAACTTTTCATGCTCTGCCTTGAGTTACTTGGTAGATTTTTCAAGAGACTTCCGAAATAAACAGTCCGAAATGATCACATGTGTGTTACCCAGACAGGGTGAGTGGCCAAAGAGACGGGAAAAGTTATTCATTTCTGCACAAAAATGTATTATTTGCTGTGAATTTTAGAAAATGGTACACTTGAGTTAAATATTTTAGCAGAGTTTTTTTCATTCTGAATCTGATGGCCAAAAATATTACTTGTTATTTTTATAATAATGTATATTTCATTTTGGAATATTTCAACCTGCCCTTTTTTTGTCGAGGACACGGTCGCTTGGATTGCAACTCACAAACCTGAGGTGCTTTCCAAGTCATGAAATTGAAATCCCCCTTTTTCCTTCATTCTGTTTGACTTGTAAATTCCTTTGGGAAAAAGGGGAGCATTTTTTATCTCTGGAGAAAAATAATGCATCGGTATTCATTTATAGCCTGTAATATAGCTTAACATTGTCGAGCTCAGAAATTCTCAGAACGATAAAAACGTACTTTCACTTGAACGGGTTGCCTTTTTCTGTTTGTTTGCTTGCGGTTTTTAGGAATTGTTTGAGATTCTGATTTTTTATTTGAAATGATCTTGAATGCAAATTTATTTTAATTTTAATACCTACTTGATTTCACTTCAAATATCTTGAGAGCTTTTGTTCAAAAAAGTATTTGCTATGCAATTGAGTTGACGTCCAAATAGTCTGTCAATCTGAAAATTTATGATCCTGTAATACTTGCACGCCGGAATGTTTTTGGATATCAATTCTGCTTAGTTCATAGTGCTCAGGTCCGTGATGAACTTGCTTTCGTGAGCTTAGAAAAAATATTTAGAACGAAAGTGCGTAAAAACTTTTGTACAATTTTGATTTATTTCATAATTCAAATTAAAACTTCAAGTAGAAGAAAGTGGGCAGGGGACAAATATAATTAAAAATACAACAAAGGTAAACAACATGTTGTACTTTTCCACTTTTTCAGAGTACACAGGTGCTATCTTATAAAGAGCTGGTACACAATATTGTTCTTTAAAGTTGTTTATATTTCAAAGCAGGAATGAGAAAATCCCGGGATTTATTATTTTGAAGTGGTAAATACCAGCTAGTGGGAAAATGTCCAAAATGGGAAATATTAATTAACATGGGGAATATTTGAGTCACAGTACCCCAAACTCTATGATTTTTGGTTTTTACCAGTGACCTCGTAGTGGTAAATACCGTTTTCCCGGTATATACCGGTATTTACCAAATTGACTTTAGGGCACCTTCTCATTCCTGTTTCAAAGAGAAAGAGAAACACAAAAAAAGAACAATGAAACTCGATAATAATGGCGCTTGAGCAACTTCTCTCATTTCTTTGTTCTTTCAAATGAGCACTTGCGCTCAACTGGTGTCAAAACAAAAATTCTTTGTAAAACTTGAAATTTTCTTTCTTTCTTTTCCTCTCTCACTTTACAAACAGCATAAATGACAACGATGGCGGCGGCAGGTGGAAGGAAATAAGGTAACATCAGAAGTGAAAAGGACTTCATTTTCAACTCGTTCGTCGTTTTTCAACTTCATTAAAGCACAGCAAAAGCTTTTTTCATAGACACAGATGTAAACAAAAGAGAAAATAAGACAAAAAAAGTTTTATCAAACTTTCCACTTGTTTTCTTTTGTCGCGAGACTTTTGCTGCTTTTTTTCTTTGGAGAGCACAAACAAAGCAAATAGTTTCCTTTTCCGATCTTTCTCCAGATCGATTGGCAGTTACAATTTTTAGGGATTTTCTTTTAAGTGTCTTAGTATAGCTTTGGCTCCTCATTTCAATTGATTCGCATCACTTTAAACAAGTTTTAAATTCCGGCATTTCCGGTAAAATCCGGTTTGTATTCATTTACCCGACACTAAGACAGCGTCGGAATTCCTGCAAATAGACAATGGTCATGATTTTGAATAAAACAAAGCGTTGAATGTCCTTTACGAGATTCCATTTGTTTGTGTTTGGAAATACTTGGAAGCAGATTTTAACGCGACAACAAAACCCACAGAAGACAGATACATTTTTCCCAAGAACTATCCAAACTTTGCCCATATTTCTACAACTAATTTAATAAATACTTTAGGAATAAATTGTAATGAATACGCTATCGCACAAAGTTTTTTTTATAAACTTGTGTTCACGAACACAAAACCGTGTAGGTATTAATATATAATGACGTCATTGTGTGCCAATTCCATTGAAAACATAATTTGCCATTTTCTCCATCGCTCGCCTTCAAAATAAAACTTTTTTTGGCAGAGTTCCTTCTTCCAAAGAATATTAAACAAAATAATAATTTGACAAACAACAGAGTATATAGAATTATATTCATCCTCTCTCTCCCAAGTAAAACCTCAATTCTCAGCTGGCAAGCCATCTGGTCTTAATAGTTTTCATGGCTCTCCTTGTTTCGTGCCCGATTTGAAAAGTTTGCAACAATTTATGTACGTTGGCATTCATTCGTTCGTACCCAATAAACTATTTATTACATTATTTAATATTCAATAAGGAAACTATAAGCAAAGTTTTGTTGAAAATGGTAAAACTTTGGAAATTATTTACGTATGGCGACTGAGGACTATTGAATACATTACTTAGGTTTAGCATGTCTTTGTTTAAATAAAGTTTATATAAAGTTGCCATTAAAGTATGTAGTAAGTGATTAAAATAGGAGCTCCGTAAATTATATATTTGGTAACTGTTCCAGTTTTCTGATTTTCTTCTAGAAGAAAGTAGTTCGTTCAAATATCCACATTCTTGAAGAAACAATTTAAGAAATGTCCAGAATAATATTTGGGTCTGCTCTAAATACCTAGTAGTCCAGGGCATTATATTCCACTTGGTATATAATATATCATGATACTCGAAGGACCACAAAAGTGAGGTCAGGACCCCAAATCAAAACAATTTGTGTATCGACTGGATCTGTGTTGTAGCTCCCGTTTTTTGTCTCCCTTTCTCCCATCCAACTTTGTTACCTAGTTTTTCATTTTTTTCAATTTTTTCTCAGGAATTCCTTTATAGTTTCCCCTGTTGCATTATTTACTCCACTTGTGCTTCTAATTGCCCTACCATCACAACAACCAACATTAAAGGCAGGTAATTTTTCATCCATAAAAATTCATGGAGTTAGTGCTAATTTTTCGTACGATATTTCATTGAAAAAAAATATTTTCTATGGCACAATGATTATTTTTTGTGGACGAGAAATTATTGGTTTGTTCAAATATTAATTATTTTTATGTACACCAAAAATGATATTTTAGGGCAAATGTATTTGAATATTATGTATACCCTGGCATACACAATGAAGCTGTGAACAATTAGTTCACATACAGTGATGATAGGTATGCCTGTTGATGAACTAACATTGTCATGGCTTCCTACTGTTATACTCTCATGTACCTTGATGCCAGTTTTTCAAAATGGAATGCTCTTTCAGTTTACGTCCAGCAGCCAACAAGTTGGTTATCGAAATGGCTCTTGAAGAATCAAGTGATCGTGTGGTTTTAACTGCTTTTCATTGTAACAACTGGTGCGATATTGACATTTCTGAAGCTGTGATATAACGGGATTGGAGAAAAAAGTGACATTGCATTTGAAGAATAGTGAAACATGTCAATATTATTGTGGTTATGGGTCCACTTGCCCCGCAAAAATAAAAAGCAAACCTCTTTCAAATGGTGTCACCACGTTCATCAAGAATTCTCATGACCATAAAAATCACCGTTCATTTGACTTTGGACTAACTGAAGAGCAGAAGAATTTGATTGATGACTGTTTTAAGAGCGGTGTTGTAGCACCAAATAGTATTATGCTAACTTTAGCACCAAGGAAAACATTGTTATCCCAGAAGATATGGATAAGCCCTTTGTCGTTGAATATGACATAGGTGACCCGAATGGTGGTCAATAATGTCATCTCAACTCGCCGCTTGTTAAACATAGCCAAAGGTTTTCATCATATACATACATGCCGATGCAACCTACAAACTTGTCTTTCAAGGGTATCCGGTATTGATAGCTGGAGTAACTGACAAAGCCCGTACATTCAATCCTTCTGGTAATTGGATTAGAAGCAAGCCAAGCCTTCAATACAAGAACGGTATAGTAACTTGTAAAAATAGTTTCTTTTGTGTCCGAAAAAATATTCAATTTGCCAAAATTTTAAAATGAAGTGTCCATTAAAAAATATTGCTTCATCTGACAAAAATAAATACAAATAGGTGTGAAAAAATAATCATTTAGGTGTCAAAAAATATTTTTTTTCAATGAAATATCGTATGAAAAATTAGGACTAAAGTGATGAATTTCTATGGACGAATAAAATATTCTCAACATTAAAGACCTTCATCTCACTTTTTCGCCGTATCCATTCTTCTCACTTCAAGGACACACATTTTTGCCCCATTCCAAAAATAACTCTGAAACAGCTCCACTATATTTATTCTTTGCTCCACTCTACTCTCTATAATCACGACCATCACCATTTTTTTCTTTCTCTTTTCTCCCTTTGTTTCATTCTCAACCAACCTTCCGGTCCAATTCCCTTTTTTTCTTTCTTTCTTTCTTTTTTATCATTAGCATCGTCATCCTTGTCATCATTTTCCCACCACCTCTCCGTTTGTCATCCACTCAATTCATTTTTATCCCATTCCTGTCACACGCACAAAAAATATCTCCAAGGGTCCTCACTCTCTTTTTCTTTCTTTCAAACTCAAAGAAAATATATGACTGTCTCCATCTTCAACTCCTCAGGGGGTCGGTCCACTTTCACTTTTTTTCTCACGCTACCTAACATATTCCTGCTTGCTTGTATTCGTTCTTTTTACTTTGTTGGGTTAAGTTGGGTTAGAAAGATAAAAGGGAAGGCATGAAATTATGCTAATTTCCTCCACTCCTTCACCAGCACTAGTGTATAAAGCTGCAGCACTTCACGCCACTCGCTTCCGCCCCCATCCTTTCATTCTGGAATGTCTTCGTCTCACGACACAAGTCTCGAGTCAAAGAGGAAAAAATGTGAGAGCGAGCCCACTTATCATTTTTTGTTTCTCCTTTTGCTACTCTCTGTAATGTCCCAAATCATTATGCGATGATAATGCAATCTAAACAGTTGTACTCCAGATATATTTTCGTATAAATACAAAAGGTCTGTGACATTTACCTTCATAGGTAGTGTATTGAATCTTTTTAGCAATGTATGTATAAGCTCATAAAATGATAAGATAATATTAGCTATTGTTGATGTATAATGCATTATTACATATTTGTTTTATTTCGAGTGTGTACATTCACACCCACGAATATATTGCCGACAACAGTTTTTATATATTATTCTGACAATGTCAATGTGCCCATATGTGAAATGTGAGCCATTTCTTAAATATTGATCATCGGTTCCATACTCATCATTGAACTATTTAGTTGTTTCCGAGAACTAATTCCAGAATCTAGTGGCTATGCAGTGACCACAAGGACTGGAAATACGCGTAAAGGTTCATATTGCTTCTTTAGAAGACTATTTTAACGATCTCCGGATGCACTTTCTTCTGAAATCGGTCATAAAATGCCCTTCAAGGACAGGAAACGGTAACTGCAGGAGGAGTCTACTTCTAGCATTTGCAATAATGTTCTTACTTCACGTTATCCAAGCATCCGTCTATTTATAATGGCAAGCTGTTGACGTCGCAACGCTTCAATACTTCAATAGGTCGTTTAAAAAGAATGAAGGTTGTTCGCGGTGGTCGCTTTCAACATTTTTGGAGGGCATCGATAGACACCTATATGAGGATGTAAGATGTATGTATACATACATACATATGGTAACCTATATATGTACGTAATGAATTTAGCCGAAGGAACCAAACTTAGTTTGTAGTTGAGCAATATATTTACATAATATACCGGTGCATTTAATTAGTATGCATAGATATGTGTATTACCTCAAGCAGATTTCGCAAAAACTACATTATTGCCAACCTACCATATGTATATATATATTATAAATATATTTATAAAAAATTGTATAAACAAAAACTTTCGAATTTCTTCGAAAACAGAATCCCGAAAAGTATATTGATTAATACCTGCTTTACGTCTGCAGGCGAATCTCATGAAGCAACTTTATGATTTGAATCTGTCATTTCATTAGCATTAGTCTTGCGAAATTTTTAATGTTGCGTAAAGAAAAATCAGGTCAGCTGGCTATCGTTTGCAAACTACGCTTAGTTATTTTTACAGGGATATCTTCATAATACCAAGGGTTTCAATGGATACAGGCATTAACCAAATGACAAAATGTTCTTCATCTCCAGATAACGTAAACAGGCTGAAAATAAGAGTTTTGTAATCTGGGAACGTAAAATGATAAGGATTACTGATGCATGTTGTATTGCGGTATGGAAAGTTTCTAAATTTGTAACACATTTTGCGGTCGTATTCGTATATGTATATCTTGCTGTCGTCGACGTTTTTAACGTTTATCCGGAATTACACTGACCACATTCAAACTAAAAAAATGATACTCCTATCTGACCACTTTTTGGAAAGCCAAGGGCATAATACTCTGCTTTTCAATTTCAGCCAACTTCAAACTAAATGTTTCCATGATAATTGGTAAAATGTCAAACAATGTTGAAATGACGTCAGTTACAACCATCTTCAGTCAGCAGTATCCATATACATGGTAAGAAATATGTTGCTCTTTTACATGTACCGTTCTGTTCTTGCGAAGGCAATTGAAACGTAACCAATGCTAAAGTATAATTATATTTCGGTTACTGAAGTCTCACACCAACCATCGCCCGCAAGAAACGTCAGTGCATTTGCATTTCATTAGGCACTTGTGAGGATTCCTTTTCATCTCTTTCCCCCATTTCCTACTTGATTAACTTTTATGTCAAGGTCAAACTGCAGTCGGGTATTCGTTATTACTTCAAAGCTGAATCCATCGGTCTATAAATAAAGAAATACAATGCAGGCGTACATTATTCTGAAACATTATCAAACTCCAGTCCAGTAAGTCTAAAAATGGAAATATCACGAAACGAAATACTTCAAACACGAATCAGTTGGTTTGTGAATCATAAAGAATATTTAATTGCGCTCTTGTGCGTGTATTCAAACATTGGATATTTAAAAAACGAGAATTTAACGCTGCTGACGGCCCTGGAACGTTGTCCCATATTTCATGTAAAATACTTGGAGCAGTGATATTAATGCTTCATATTTCTGCTTTTCTTTAATTACTTGAGTACTGCCTCCACTCAATACAGAGGATTATTTCCCTCCCTACCGTTTTGATAATAATGTTTAAAGAAATGAAAATGTGTTGTTTTTTGCTTTCTTCGTCTTAAATACCTACATAAACATAGCCCAGTTTCCACTTTCTTATTTTCCAAGATTTCTCACTGAGAATGTGTGAATTCAGTAAAACTGTAAGAAATGTTGAAATTCCTGAACAAACATTTAAGACGCATTTCATTATCCACTTCTTAGCAGTTAAAATGTTCAGCAGCTGCTGACACCGAGTAAACAAGAAACTTTTTTATTATCCGTGAAACGAAACATTCCTGGCATTCCTTTCTCGCCACTCTTGAGAAAAGTAAGTGAATTCTGACAAACTAGTTATGCGTAGAATCCACACCGTAGGTATAAACGGAAAGTAGCAAACTTGGTGGATAAATTGGAATGTATTCTCTTAAGCCTTAAGGCTCGCTACTCTCTTAAATAATTTCAAATATCGATCGTTTTAATCGATACATGTAAAAATTTCGGATTATCGCCATTCTATTGTCAAGCATTGAATACCCCAGTCATTTCATTCTATATATCTAGCCCGATTTATCTGGATAATTATTTGTTAACTTCAATTCGAGATGACATTGCATGTCACCGCACATCTCATTCCAATTACTATTTTTGCTCCAATTTTACCCATTCTGACCCGAGATACTTGGCTTCTTCCAATTAAAATTCAATTCGCTCTTCCGCACCAGAAATAAATTCATACCCGCTTATTTCGACATCATTTTCCCGGTCCATTGCAAAACAGCAAATTAGCGTGTATAATTTTGTTTTGTGGAGCGTGGTAAAGAGCACATACGTGTGTGCTCTCTCTTCTGCTCAAGTGGCGCATAAAAGCCATTTAGGCGAACTAACCTAATTACGTTGGGCCAATAACCACAAAAGTGCTATCGTACCGTATCAGACATTTCAAGAACAGTCATCATCGTCGTCGTCATCATCATCATCCTACATATTATCCCATACTACGACAATAGCACATTTTCTAGCAAAACCAGAGCCACGTATCGCGCACACAACAGGCCAAAAGCCAGACAATCTGGGATAAATTTTCCACGTGGAAAATTCAATGCTGTTTTGATTTCACCCATTCCCATATGAATGTTATCATTAGTTCCGGTAATTTTATACTGCTGCCTTTGTTGTAATATATACTTGTATCATTTCATGATTATTTTCGGTTCATGGTAATAAAAACAGGAGAGAGAAAGAGAGGGGGAAGAAACAACAAAAGCAATTTTCCCTGTAACTGTAATGGGATTTTTAAAAGTTACTAATGGATTTTCCCAAACTTATGCAATCCGCTTTTCAGTTATCCCATATCTGTTGTTATGCATCAATGGCTCTTTTGTGAGAATGGATCCGAAAATTTATTCATTTTTGTGTGATAATGGAAAATATATGGTAGTTTGTTCGTTTTGCTACAATTATTTGGTAATAACGAAATGTATCAAACATGAAACAGTAATTTATTCTCAAATTTTCTGGTGATTGCGATACTGAAACTCGGCGATGTGTTCAAGGTATTTATATCTGTATCCCAGAAAACGTCATTATTTGGAATTGCTTGTAACCATCCCCTCAGCTGGAAAACTGTTATTTCTGGTTTCGGATACATGTAGTTTGTCGGTTAACACTTCTCCCGTTTTTAATTTTTCCAATTTCAGTTTTAAAATACTTCGACTTTCAATTCAATATTTCATCACTAGTTCACTGCATGCACGTTTAATACCAATTGCTAGTCATTGAACATTTTTGGCTAGGCAGTAAAATATTACATGCATAAAACTTGTTTTAATCCGCTGCGACAAGACAAGGAAAAACGTGCTAGTGACAACTGAATTAGCATGCGACTGAACGCATAAAAATATTGGATAATGTCAAAGGAGAAAGTAGCAGCATGTCGCGGTCCCGACTCTTTTAAGTCTAGCCTGTTCACTACAGCAGCAGAAGCAGTACATCAATTTTCGTGGAATGAATAATAATAAGTTTTACATGACATTATTAGCATGCTCACTGGACTCGCCATTATTTAAGATATCGGTGCTGTCAAATACAGCTGTAGTGGCTCATGATTTTATAATCCGTTGTGTAACGCCATACTCACTTGCTAATTAGCTTTGTGATGAATAATTTTGTGTAATATGTTGTGATATAAGTTCACTTCAAAGCTTGTCATTGTTCCCTTGACTAGACAAAGCAGCGTGACGTATAAGCAATCTTGTTAGAAATGGAATAAATTATTAAAATATGTAGTTGTGCAGTAAATTTCATTATCGTCCATTGATATGACAGAATTTTTAATTAGTTTAAATATGCCCAGTTTTTATATAAAATAGATACACGGGTAGGTTTATAATTTTTAATGGAAATTTATATCAATGAATGCATTTTAGTATTAATAAATAATTTGTTTTCCCTCCCACACTAACGACTAAAGAATTCTCTTTCTTTTTTCCAAAATGTTACAACTTTTATATTTGTGAAACCAACATTAAAATATGGCTTGGAACACTTTGCTGTTGGTATTCCCTTGCGTGCCCTGTGTCGAATGTACGTATCCTCCGGAAAGTCGTATATCCTCAGACAAAAATTCGAAAGTAAAAAAGTTCTTTCAAAAACTTTAAAAGTTGTTCCAAAAGTTGCGTAGGTTTCAGACAAAAGTTAACTTGTCACTTATAGGGATAAGGTATCGTGGGAATCCTCCAATGTGTCATGTTCAGCAAATGTCAGACGCCATACGAAATGCTTCCAGTGAAACGAACATCTATTAAATAGGTACGCTATTAAAAAGCTGTTTGGACGGCCGAGTTGGAAAAAATGAATACGCGGAACAATCCCAATAATCAGTTACCATCACAACAAATCATTTACAGCTTATTTTATACGTATCAGCAACTATGTAAGTCGTTGTGGAAAGTTTCCACTCTGATCCCATCCAGAATCTCAGCCGCAATCTGTATCCGATTCCATCAACATATAATTTACGTTTAGTCGTTCTGCTACAGTGAACCAACCGTGCGGAATAATTATGTCTGGCTTCGCTCAGCATTCCGTCTCTGAAATTGATGAGACGAGGTAAACTGCATGTCTCTGTCGGTGAAGCCCACATAGTAGCATCAAATATGGAATGATTGGTTTCATGATGCATACGGTCAGTTTGTAAGCCTTTTGCAGTGCTTCAATCCAACTAATCGGCTCAGCACAAATTAATATTACCGGACATCACAAATTGTAGGAGTATAGTAGCGATGCATCTAGGAGTAGAGAATATGTGGAAAATAATTTGTGGCTTTGTTTTGCCAGATATAGTAAAGAAAGAATGCCCGAATGTATTTACCCGTTTTCACTCCAGTCAAGCTTGATGTCACGTATATGCCAAGCATGTACACAACGTAGCTTTTATTCAAGTTTGTAAAATGAATGGAAAATAATCAAAAATATTCGAAATAGAAAATGACTCAATGAAACCAGTCAGTGTCAGGTTCAGCGTTTCATGTTCTCAATGCAGGATGCATACTTTGTTTCGCTATTTACATTCATGGACTGGCATGTGATAAAACTGACAGATGCACCATACGAACCATAAATCTGCTCATTGCCTTCAGCCTTGAACTCTTAACTTCTTATTAAAATGTCATAAAATAATAAGCATACAAATATCACATCGGTGTACACAACAAAGGAGCATTTTATCACCAAACCAGGGGAGAGATAAAAGGTTAACCTGTGCTATGCTGACATGTCGGGCGAAAAAACAACAGGTCACATTCAATTTGTTTCTTTTGTTAAATCTGCTACATTGAAGAGCATAAATGGCTAGCCGGTCGATGAAATAAAATGACATTGATGTCAGTACAGATAAGCTTGTTTATGATGGAGTAATGCAGTGAGTAGCCTTGACAGTTTCAATGCGCTTTGTTCATACTGCGATCTACATGACATGTATATGCGATTACTCTTTTGTACTTGCAATGACATTTCATTACGGCGAATGATTTGATCTTGCATATATGTTTATCGAGAAAGGTCAAGGGAGTTCGTTTATTGACGTGACATAAAGATATACAACCAGATGATAAAGGAAAACTATTTAGTAACGCAAAACAACATCAGACTATTCGTTAGAGAAGCGACAATAAAATGCTTATTATCAATCCATACATTCATACTTACGATTACGATCATAAAAGCTACTTTGTCCGGTTGAAATGTTAATTCCACCGAAATGGAAATGAAGTATTAAAATCTTTCTCCGCAAAAATCTTTTACCTGACTTTAAAAGTTTTAGCGATAAAACGACGCACCGTATGAATACTTTATGGGAATAAAACTGGAGCGAATCGATTACCAAGCAATTTATTACACTATTCTATTTACTTTACAAAAAGTATTTTTGTTTGTCAAACACAGACAAAATGAAGAGAAAGCAAACTTATTCTCATCTAACCCATGTATGTAATGCACCGTTTTATCGGAACGGGAGCCATGAGAATTTAAATAATGAAACAATTTCTTTTGCTTCCTGGGAGAAAAGCATCTGAGCACACAAAAAACTATTTTCACATGAAAATCCAGGTCATACACATGAATATTCATACCGAAAGAAATGTAAAGTGCTTCCGCAGGAATAAAAAACCAATTCGACCGTAAAACCCGCAAAAAAAAATGGTTTGGAAATTTGTTGGCCTGATGCTCAGAAATGGATTCGGCAAAAAAGGCATTATGGAAATTGGAAGCTGACTCAATAAAACTAAAAAGCTATTTGTACAAAAAGAGAGCCAGAAAAAAATAAATAGAAATTGCAGTGCAAACTTTTGTTTGCGGGGAAAAGTAGTAGGTAAAAAAACGTGGAATCATAATACCAAGCAGGGGAGAAAGTTGTGTAAAAAATGGTTTGGGGATTTTGTGTCAAAACCCGGAAATTCAATTCAATTTACGTGTCTTATTTACGTACAACTTACTATTAGCGGTTCTCGTAAAAAGTTTTAAATTGATATTTGATACCAAAAATAAATAAATAGCAGTTAAGTAAAGTGGGGCTGAGTAAGTACAAATATTTTGCATTGAATGCTTGTGTTTACGCATACATTACGTGTCCCTTTAAAATAAGCGTTTTAACTTGATTGACAGTTTCAATTATTTTTTTTCTAGCGACATATTATAGAATTTAAAAGAAAGTTGAGTTGAAGTTTTATTTTCTCTACTCGTCCGTCTTGGGTTTCGCGCTTCCGTTGCTACTTGCGCTAGCACTTGGTCCATTTGGTCGATTAACGGTCTTGCGGAAGCATCTCTGAGAATTTCCATCACATTGGAATGGTCGACAACATTGCCACATTCGACCAAAGCAGAGCTGCCCTTCGCTGCTGCACAGTAATTGCCTGGATGATGGTTTTAAGGACCCATTTACAATTTGCACCGCTTGATGAAATGGTTCTGAATTTGCCGAGTCAGGAACCACCAGGAAGACGCCGACATCTTTCTGCAATGGACAGTCATAAACAATACAATGTAATATGCCCAAGGAATAACGCACTCAATTTTTGTCGTTAATTAATTACTCGCAATACGTCTTACCTCATGTACTAATAGTTCGGTTGTTGCTCCGTCAACATAGATGCCGGGCAGCAATGGCAATATTATTTGTACCAAAAAAAGGCTCATTATAACCAAAACAATTATTTTCTGACAATTTGCGGTTATATTGAATGACGATGACCTCTTTAATTCTACATCGTTCAGAGAAATAGCATACTGCCCTGGAATACAGTTACTCTTTCCCTTATCCATTCTGGATAAACAATATATTTAACTAGTAAGGTGTAAACCTTTAATACATAACTACCGGAAGTGTGATTTATGCCCATTTAACAACCAAAATAAGCATTTGACCATTTGCAATATGTGTTGTAAGCTCAAATTGAACTTCCCATTGAATTTACACAATAAAAATTTTTGAGGTCGGAGATCCCTCCCACTTCGCGGCTCCACCCTGGCGACAGGAGAGTGATTTGACCCATTGTGTTTTGACAAAAAATGATCGTCTTGAACACCTCTATTCATTTCCATATTAAACTTTTTTGATGATTTTTTGACCCACACCACCTCAAAGACGTCGACCCCCCTACTTCCGGTCAATGATTAGGTACATGGCTGAAAATCAATAGGGATCGTGGCCATGGACCAAGGTACCTCTATGCCAAATTTGAGCCAAATCGGTCAACGTGGAGGGACGCTAGAGTGTTGACGGACAGACAGACAGACAGACAGACAGACAGACAGACAGACAGACAGACAGACAGACAGACAGACAGACAGACAGACAGACAGACAGACAAACAGATCAATCGCTATAACTACCTTTCAAGCATTTCATGCTTCCGGTAGTTAATAATATATATTTCTAATGTTTCTGGTAACAAATTTCTAACTATGATAACAGTTTTGACCAATCGTTAACCTTGTTTTATTACGTTTTCAACTTGAGCACAAATAAATTAGTGAACTGACTCGAAAACAAAAAAACCCGTCAAGAATCAACTACAAATCAGATAAGCAAGAGAAGCTGGGAATGCACAACATGGACACCGGTACCTTCCGTTGCAGCTGCTCGGAGCGCACATCGGTTTACAGATTAATATGGCTTCCTTCAATGAAGAGTAATTTTTATTCCTTTCAAATATCTTAAAATAGTTCAATTTTCAAACTGTACTTTATACACACGTACATACATAACGTGCACGTTTATGCTTTCCGTGACCGAGACTGCCGCATAATATACCATTGACCAAAATCTGCTTTAGATGTTCAGGTACCTTCTGTTCATTTTTACTATTTACAATACAGCTTTAATTTTTCATGTATATTCACTCTTGAAGCATAATTGAAATGCGACCGTTTCGTAAAAAATATCCCATTCATTCAGACAGTAAAGAAAACTATGCGTACGACAAGAGAGTATGGAGCTGTCCTTCTTGACTTGAAATCCAAGGTAAATAAATATATTCTCTCCTGGTCTTCACGCCGCATGTGGTTGCCGTTGTTGAGGTTTGTTCATTCCCCTTTTTTCTGCTACGCAATTCCAACTTGAAACTTATAATACAGTACAGCAGTGTCTTGACTCTTGGCTAACTTTTCCTAACGCAAGATAAAAATAGGGACAATTTTAAATGTAGTTTTCGCGACTGTGTTGACTAGTCAGCTAGCTAGCAAGTTTATAGTTGTTTAGGTACATACACATTATATGCTACTGTTGGAAATATGATAATACTGCCACTCGCCAGTATGCTTTTAAATGTATGATGGTTGTTGTTGGTGGCTTGCTTTTATTTTTTCTGCTCTCTCCCAACATGATTCTTCTATTTCGCTGTCTTCATTTTCCAGACTTTTTTTTGCTTCCGCATCTTTTGACATTTTTTGAATTAGTAGTCTGGCCAGAAAGGCACGCACATTTCTTTATTATGTCAAGATGGGAACTTGAGGACAACAAAAGTTGGCTGCCTCTGCTGCTTCATGTAGCAAGATGGCAAGTGTGAGGAAATTTTTTAAGTATCTGGCGGATGCCACTGCTGTGCTGGCTCCGCTGCTGAGATAAACATTTATAAAACTGATATAGAATTCTCGCGGAATGCGGCTTTTTTAAATGACGCACATGCGGTGATACAGACAAACATGACTTTTGCATGATCAATAGCGGATGCATTGATGAGTTTCCAGGAAAATAATAATGAGCTGTGCTGTACGAAAGTACTCCACATTTTGGCGAACGTGCTGTTGTGATTTGCTGTCCTTTTACTTCAGGTCAGGAAGGACACTTTTCGTGCAGATGCCTTTTTAGTTACTATTACCAGCCAGTCCTTATCAATAGTTGTAGATTTATACGGCAGAATTCTACCAAATAACGAGTACTGGTTAAATTAAAATTGATGAGAAAGCATGACGCATCTTTATTTATTACTTTCACATCATTTTATTCTTACGAAATTTGCAACTTGATTTTGATTCTCTTAATATTCCAACGTGATGCTGACATGTATGGGGATAGATTTAGTACGGTTGTGCATTTTTCCTCAGAACCCATGAACGAAAATGTCTTATAATCAGAGAATGTAAACAGGAGCAAAAAGAAATCATTCAAAGTCTAAAGTATTTTTGCTTTCACCGTTTAGACTTTTTGTACTTGTATTTGATATGAAAAGCTTGCCAAAAGGAGAATCCATTCATTAACGCAGCTGCAGCAATCCTTTTTGTAGTCCAAACAGCTTTAATTATGATGACTCAGGGATCAGGAATCCAAAAGAATGAAAAGATTAGACCCTGCTTCTAGAGAGTATCGACCACTGGACCCCTTTACCTTTTTTTAAAAAAAAATGATTTTAGAGAATTTTATATAACGAAACGCAAAGGTTTCCAAGTGCCCCAGTTTTACAAAACTCGTCAACAGGATCCCAAAAAACAGTCTCTTGATCTTTGTGAGCGTACAAGATGTTTCACAAGTCAACCTGAATTTTCAATTTTATTAGGTTAACATTTAGCTTCAATTGATGTACATGTTTCGTGCGGATTGTGTCGGTGATTTCTGATTTCTTTCGATTTCTTGTAAATACCTTGTTGTTGCACCCTATTTGATCCGGGACAATGCAAACTCTATCAGATCTCCAATTTTTTCTAAACAACCTATTATATTTTTCGTTATACAACCGTCGTTGAATTCAGACATGATAATAGTGAACTAATGAAGATGTGGCGTGAGAAAAATCATAAACCAGGTTCCGGTCATCAGTCTGTTGAATGGTATACGTACTTGAGTTCAGGTCCAAATAAACCACAGTTAATGAAGCAAAAGCAAATTTTTATTTCTACTTTCTTTTCTTAATAATATCTTTTTATTGGTCTTCACTGATTAGATGAACTATTGATCGAAATCAAAGGGCTTTATTTATTTACCAACTTATTCATCAGTTATTTTTATGATGTTTTTTTATCCCTTCACAATGCAAGTATTTTCTGGCTAATGATCAGCCTCAATTACAAACTTATCTGTAACAATATTGATTAGGTTAGAAACAGCATGAGCAAAAATATTTTGCTTTTTCTCTACCCATAACAATAATAATTGTATATCTTGTGTGTATTAATTAGACAAACTCTGGAAGAAGAAGAAGACGACTTATCTGTTGACATAAATTGGTTTGTTAACTTATTACTTAAACCTCGTCCAAATGCTAGACATTTACAGAGAAAGCTGTATTCTCCTACTTGCTTTCTTCTCAAGAATCTAGCTTCGTCTCCGTTCATTTTCAACCTCACTCTTACAAAGATACAATTGTACTTCCCATTCCATTCCCCCTCATCCATCCAGCAACGAATATCATATTATTTTTGTTTAGAGAACTCCACTCTACAAAGAACTTTTTTTCAAGATGCCATCTATGCATTTGTAACAATACATACTCGAGAGTCAGTGCAGTATTCCATTCTACTTCACTGAATACACAGCCGAGAGTAAAAACCGATTCCATTGTCCTTTTCCTTGTGAAGGCCACAGATAACGAAACAGGATGCGATTCCATTCTCTAGCGGTATGGACACAGGGAAAGGAAAACATATATGAAGATATTCTCAACTCAAGATGTCAACGCAACTAACCTAACTGTTCCTCTCTGCAAAATATACAGTTGTGGTTCTTGTGGCTTTTATCGTCTTCCTTTTTTCTGCTACGCACTACGGCTCGTATTTTTTCTCCTGCACTTTCTCCACTTTCTCTTCTAGCTTGTTGTCTTGTGTAGTGTCGAGTGTGGAAAGGGTTTTTTTTGGTTTGGTTTGGTGGAGAGTGAAGGAAAGATGAAGATAATGTCACTGGTTTTTGCTGTTCTATAGCTTCTTGCTTTCTCATTTTATTTTTTTATTCTGAGTAGTATTTATTTCATTTCGCCTTTTCTTCATTTTCTCCTTCTTTCTCTCTTTCTCCTTTCGCTTCCGCCTCGTTTGACATTTTTTGAATTAGGACCAGCAGCTCTGCTCTCTGCTCTGCTGTTGTGGTCGGGAATCTCACGCACATTTCTTCATTAAGTCATCTGAGAGAACACTCGGTGGCGACAACAACAAAGGCTTCCGTCCGCCACGCCACAAGGAAGAAGAAGGAAAAAAACTCATCTGGTGTCATTTAAAACTCGGTTGGATGCAGCAGCAGCAGCGTAGTTTAATAATAATTTTCTCTCTCTATTTTTTTGTGGCGGAAGAAGCTCGCGTACGTGATGGTGCGGTTTGGAAGAAAAAAATTGGAGAGATGGTTCGTGCTCTTCATTGCAGAAAATGCCAAGTCTCTCGACTCGACCAAGGGCTAATGTTGATGATGATGACGACGATGAGAGTGTCATGACGATAAATAAAAATTATTACACAATGTCCTGGTCTCCATATACCACCGTTTTAATAATAATGCGTGGTCTCATTCTCATGTATTTCGGGTTCGTCTTCTAAGAGTTCTCTGGTGTCCGATGAATTAAAATTAATGAGCGTACGTGCAGCGTGACATGACCTAAAATATATGATAACGTGAGGAAAAACCATGTTATTGTTATTATTCTTATTATATTATTATTATACTATTATTATTATTATATTACTAAAATTCGTGCTCCTTCTCATTATTTTCATCATCTCTATTGCTGTATATTAATTTGTAGTGGACTACATTCCATTTATTTTGCCCTGAGTAATAACAAATAATACATTGGGGTACTTTGAGATTTTACCCCCGGGGGTTTCGGAGATGTGGGAAGACATAATCCAAGTAACATTTTATCTAATTTCTAGCTAATATGCGAAATATATAAATGTTTACTGGAACCAACATATTTAAACATTTAATAAAGATACTTTTATTAACTACCGGAAGCATGAAATGCTTGAAAGGTAGTTATAGCGATTGATCTGTTTGTCTGTCTGTCTGTCTGTCTGTCTGTCTGTCTGTCCGTACGCACTCTAACTTCCGTTCACGTTGACGGATTTGGCTCAAATTTGGTACACAGATACCTTGGCACAAGGGGACGTTCCCTATTGATTTTCAGCCTGGTACCTCGTCATTGACTGGAGGTATGGGGGTCGAAGTGGGGGGTGGTGGGGTTGACCCAGGTGTAAAATTTTTTATTGTAGAAATGGATAGAAGAGTTCATGAGGATCATTTTTTGTCAAAGGACCATGGGTCAAATCTGTAAAATGGTGGCTGGGTGGGGGGTCGAAGTAGAGGGGTCACCAGGTGGCAAAATTTTTTATTCCACAAATCGGTGGAGATATTCAATTTGAGCTTGACTAACATAGTATAACGGTCGAATACATACATAATTTGTGATTTGGGCATTCATCACTCTTCCGGTAGTTATATATTAAAGGTTACACCTTACTAGTTATTTAAAGCGTTCAATTTTTAAAACAGCTAAAAAAATAGTTTACAAGATTTTGCGCACGATATTCGATTCGATTAAGAAAACAATATATATTCGATTGATTTTGCATTTATACAAAGGAGATTACTTAATTTCGTTACTTTGTATACATACATACGTCTTTCTTGGGCGTACGCCTGGAGTCTTTTTTCTAAATCTCATCATCATTCCACATCCAAATAAGAAAATCGGGAGTTGCGTCGCTCCGAGGAGGAGGACGAAGATGTGGTGGATGTCGGGAAAGGCGTCATGGTTGCAGCAGCAGCCCTGCTTTCGGTTCCACTTTTGTCGCCGCACTTTTTTCCAGATTCTTGTAGGGCATCGTCCACTTCAGTTGTAAGTTTGGGTTTATTTTCTGGAGTTGGCGGCGGCGTCGGAGGCAGTGGTGGTGACAGTGCCAGTGGAGATCCCGTGTAGTCGATGAAGCTTCTTCAGGTCCGGAACGTCCTGCAGGGGAGGTCACTTGGGTCACATTTTGCCCCCATCCAGCGGTGCTCACTTGGGTAGATCGGGGCAACGTGGGAATTCATCATTATTAAGCTGAAATATGAAAATCTGGCAGAGTCCTGTCTAGATAATTTACTTCTGTATAAGATGCAAAAAAGATTTTTGAAATATCTTTAATAGTATTCTCACAATCAGGAGAGCCGGCACCGTTTGACCACTATTATGGAATGTGTTGACCGCTTACCTCCTATATAAAAATATTCGGTCTGGTAATTTAGTCAGTGGGGTTATGATACGGTATGCTACTAAAATATACGAAGCATGCATTGATTCGACCAGTCTCTGACGGAGCGTTTCGGGTTAGCAAATACCTGCTCAGTTGATATGTCGACATTAAAATTGTTAACAGTGGAGAGTTGTATTTTATTTATGGCATACCTATGATACTAATCTCTACAGTAGCAAACCTTATAGCAATTGCAATATTAAATGGAAACAGTACAAGTAAGTTGCAGATGCAGAGAGACCATCTTACACCAGAAATTCTTGATCTTACTTTAAAATTATTATTTATTATCTAAAACCGGAATCACTAAATTGCTTCCATAAAACTGCAATGCCGCCCAACATTTAATTATAGGTATTTCATATATATATGTATATCAGAACATACTGGTCTGTGCACAAGCAAATATGATCGACAAAGTGTTCTTGTCAGGAAATTTATGTGAACCATCTCCTTTATTTTGAAACCATTATACACAAACAGGGAGAAAGCTAGAAACACTGTTGACATGTTGTTGTCATGTGTTTTCATGAACGCAATTGACCGGCTTGTGTTTGTAGATATTGTGCAGTGATTACGAAGCAACCGTTCCGGCTTGATGAAAACGTTTACTATGATCTTGAGCAAAGTTTTTCGTCACTATGAGGAATTTGTAGTAGATTTTACAGGTGACGCAGTGACGGCAAAACATATTAATTTGTTAATTAGTTAACAAGCATCGACAAGGAAAATAACTAGGACGGGTGTAAACCCGAATTAGAAAACTACCGGAAGTCCGACGTGTGCAATTCGGAGTAATAAAGCACTTCTCCAAACAAACTTTATCTCCAAACACGTTAAACTTGACTTTCCTCTCAATTACCATTTTACCCCTTAGCCCACCCACACTTTACCCGAGCCACCGCTCCTACAGTTGTGAGAATTGACACATTGTGTGGTGGCAAAAAATGATCAGCATAAAATTCTCTATCTGATAAGCCAATAAAAATTTTTGCCCATAAGAATGTATGGGGGACCTTACCCCCCACCGCTCCCCCGGGGTTGGGTCCCGGAGGCCCAAAATCAATACCGAATTTTCTCATGACCTGAGGTACCTCTATGCCAAATTTGAGCAAAATCCGTCAACGTAGAGGAAAGTTATAGTGCTTACAGACTTACGGACACACAGACACACAGACACACAGACAGACAAACAGATCAATCGCAATAACTACCTATATAAGCATTTCATGCTTCCGGTAGTTAACAATGAACTAACTGTAAAAAATGAATGAACCCATTCAGAGTAATCAGTCATGTCGTTGTATTTTCATAATATGGAGGTATTGGCTTTGAACAAGTTTATTAAAAAATTCCAGGAAATAGTATACTTTGATAGACTTTTACAGCATACAGTTGATTTTCTGCGAGTTCAATCCCATTTCTTCTACTATTTATGTATCTGTATGTATTAGGATTCATTACATTTGCTCGGTAGAATTTCATCGAGAAACATCACATTTCTACCCTCTTAAATATCTAAGTTTTAAGTGAAGTATAATTTTTGGTTCACTGAAAACGAGGAATAAAAGTGATCTGTTTTACATGCCATTGAAAATCAGCTTTAAACATTCATATTATTTTAATCCTTTGACTTCAATATCTAAAATATATAGTTCCGATAAATGATAGCGGAATATCAGTTTCATTGGACACCTTTTATTGAGAACAACAAAATGGAAACTGATTCGACTTAACAATCCTGACGTCTATTTAAATACCTTTTCAAAAATATTATGCAGGTTCACTATTATATTGGATGGTTTCCACGAAACCATTGTATTGTTGTATTGCATTGTGCATTGCCAATTGTTTTATTATTTTAATTGAACATTTTTTGTAGACAATAGACAATAAAACTGAAAACTGTGCCATGCAAATAGAGCTAGTTAAACGTATACATTACATAATATATAAGAATATGTGGTCGTCTTGATCCACACAAACATTCACTGTAAACATGGGGCAAAGAAAGACAATTTTGAGAAATCTGGGATACCTTTCAATTTGAATTTTTTTTATCAGGCTCAAAAATCCAACTGCAAAAAAGCGATACTAATTTAATCTCGATCCCTGCTTGTCATTAATAATCTAGGGTCATATCACGTACCATTCAATGACTGCTACTAGGCAGGAAAATTGTCATTTCCTGAAAAAATTTCGTTTCTGTTTAGCACAAAAATGTAAATAATTACTGGGCCAATTTTTCATACCAAGTTGGATAATGAAATTCAAATCATGACTGAACCAACAAAGACATTAGGGTCAACATACTGTGAAGTAAACTTCTAATGGAATGTTGGAACAAGAAGGTATGTATGTATATGACATAATACATTATTAGTAAGTAAATAATCTTTGCCAGCAATGCAACAAGTAATTATATGATTTACCAAAATCATAAGTGCGTTAAATGTTTCTCCTGTACGATTTGACAATTAAAGTATATTGTCATTCTAGAATGTTATTTATCTCGTAACTTATTGGAATGCAAACATTGGTATTCCTTCCACATAGATTCGCATTTGAAGCTTGCTGCGGATTGAAAAATTAAGAAATTACATAGGTATTCAATTTTTGCGACATCAAATACTTTGCTTACTCTTACAAGCATATTTCTCTCGAGTTAATCAAACACAGTTTTAAGCTGCTACAATAATTCCTATCACCGTACCAAGACATGTGAAAGAATCAATAAATATATTAATTTAAACATGCACACCGTTACGAAATATATTCTCAAGTTCCTCAGCACATGTATGGCCATGATGAAGATATTAAAAATAGAAGCTCAAATGACATACTATGAGCCCGGATTGGATTCTAATAACTTTTCGTTTCAATTTCGAGATAGAAAAATTATATTTTTTCTCTTTCCCATTGGTTCAATGTAAACTTGGATATTCAAAGTTGCCACATAAGTAATTATTCTAACAGACAAAGTCCAATCCACTCCTAAACTAGCTATCTGAGCACTCCGGAGTATAATGCTTTTACTGTGAGCACACAATTATCAATTTATTGATCCTACATTCTGAATTAAACTGGCAGAGGAAAATGGAAATATTTAACTGCTTTCGCCAACTTTGAGCGTAGTTCCTTGGCATTCGTTCGATGCTAACCTTAGCCTTCACAAAGCATATGTTATGCTTGTAGAATATCAGCATCACAGGCAATACAATTGATTGATCTATTGGAATTCCATATAAATCTCTTTGCGTATGTATTTACATGTATGGCTAGGCTGTTATTACGAGAAATAAGTGTCTGCGAATTTAAAGAAAATCCATCGGTTAAAAAGAAAACCATGGGAGAAAATAAATAGCTTTATAACAAAAATACACACAAGTTTATATGCTTGGAGAAACGAACCTAACCGATTCCAATACTAAAAAGTTAATCCGACTGGAATTGTCATTAGAACAGAGAAATGACGCTTCAATTAGTCACGTCCAGGCAAAGCCTAAAACACATACAAGGCGTTCAATCAAATCAATTTTTGATTCAAACGCCGTAATCTTATATACAAGTGGAAAAATTCACCAAATATATTAACAAACCTATCACAATGAATTTACACGGTAATCTCTGTACATGTTTCATAATCATCGGACTGAACATTATTTCTTTTACTGTAGCTAATAGACGCGAGGATGTACTAAATTATAAAATTGTACCATTAGAAGATTTCCCAACTAACAAATTCCATTTTAAACATCAGCGCAAAAAGTTCTTGCATCTTAAGACGGAGTTGATAAATTTACATTTAGAACGAAATTCCCCTGCAACAATTTCAGATCTTTTAAAGTTGTTCGAGAAAACAAACTGCCATGTAATTCTGGATAACTTTCAGAATTTTGACATGGGTTCAATACCAACAAGTGCAATTATCAGAACGCCCAGAACGGCAGTTTTTGATAACCGAGACTCGAAAGATTCATGGAATAAATACGCAGTATTTTGGATGCCTTCCGGGTATCGTCACGTAACGAATAGTACAAAACATGAAAATGGATACACGATCGATTGTCAAATATCCAAATATTTCCTTGGAATCCAATATAAAGGCCAAATAAAATATGACGTAACGGACTTGTGCGTAAAGTTAAACTCCTTTGAATACGTTTTTAAAACGCGGCCATGGAATTATCAAGTACACATTGCCATCAACATTCCAACAACAGCACTTGAGGCCATTAAACAATATCCACCTGCCTTTGGAATCGCCAAAGGTGTCCAGGGGGAAGTGCATCGCTCAGAAGCGTCAGTCGTTCCAAGGCTACACATATTTCTCCAAATTGGAGGCTACCCTGTGTCCACAGATTCCCTGAAAGAATTCCTGATGTCCCTGAAATCCGCTCAACTAATGCCAAATGCATTTGATGACACCCTACAAACCGAAACCATCTTATTGACGTCGCGTGGATATAGTTTGGAGCAGATTGTGAACATCAGTAGAGTATCGATACGATTACACATCGATATAGAATTTACATCCGTGGAGCTAAAGAACCTGAAGCACATTTTCAGTCGTATTCCAACGGAGGAGGGAACTATCTGGAGAGTTGGCTTAGAAGATATGCATTTCCAGAAAAGTAACATGGTCAAATTTTTAGCAAAAATGGAACTTTGCAACGTCCTAAATGCATGGACTTTACTACTCCGAGATCCTAGTGACATATTTGCCACCGGAGTTGCATCAGTTATATTTGACATTATTTCAAATGGTACGGTACTCCTCGGTAGCAAATACTGTAAAGATGGAACGCTTTTCACCAAACTCATGGGAACTGAACGAATGAGATCCGAGATTAATCTAGCCGCTGCTTTGATCACCGACGATCTCGCAATATCGTTTCAGTTGTCGTACAAGGAAACTGTCAATAATTTGGCTTTTATTAGTTGCGGCGGTGGGCAAGGAACAAGTTCATTTAGTCTCCAAGAACTGGTTAGAGTTTACGACAAAACTTTTTGGATATGCATTCTGGTTGGTTCAATCACTTTGGCAGAGACGCATCGCCGAATGTCATCTGGTATTAGTAAAGGTGAAAGCATTTTTGTCCATTTACTTTACATTGTAAAGCTACTTCTCGAGCAAACCGATCCATTTCCCGAGACTTGGCAGGAATGCTCATTTGAGAATTACAATTGTGACAGCCTCTTTGGTTGCGATCGTAATCAGCGATGGATATAAGAGCACTAATATCGAAAACATGATATCGCCCAGGCAGTTAATACCTTACACAAAGTTGGCTGAGTTGGTGGATCATAATTTTACAATTTTGCTAAGAACAACACAAATACAGATTCCTCCGTTTGCTTGGACATTTAAATCTATCGAAGGATTTATTAACTGGACGTCAGAAATACACCAAAAGTCTCCTCACAATATTGGAGGTTTTGGACATACATTCCGTGCAATATCTGAGGTCGGGCAATGGTCAAGTTTCATCAACAATTTTGAGCTTAAGGATGACGCCGTGTCGCTTCTACTAAACGAAACTTATCTTCATGTGGACACTGTCAGACTGTTCAAGGAAACATTCTTAATTAATAAAAACGAATGGTTTAACATGTCCGGTGACCAGTTCATGGCACGAGAGATGGAAGTATATCACGAACTGGTGAAGTCACAGGATTTAGCAATTTGGAAGCATCTCAAGTCGTGCAATAAATCCGCATCACTTCTCCCCACTTACATGGCTAATAAATATGCCACGAGACTATTTCAAAGTCACACGAATTTTAAAATATACGTAGGTAATGAGAAATACGGCGACGTCTCCGTTGGGTTTCGTCTGTCAGGATCAATTCATCCGAAAGTAATAAAGAGATTGAGAGGTATTAGGTCTTCCGGAATATGGAAATGGTTGTCAGCGATAGTTCACGATATGACCAAGTTTATTCCAATTCTGAAGGACTCGACATTAAAGCGGCCTAACATGAACGGAAACATAGCAACTATATTTTTAGTTTTACCATACGGGATTGCAATAGCTACAGTTTGCTTTCTTGTTGAGTTTGTATCGAAACTTTACCTTATCATGTTGTTCATTTGCAAACGGAATGTTGCGTTAGCAGGAAAGGTCTTGCAATTGACTCATAGCTACTGCTACAACTTGATACACCCTACAACGGTGTCGCCGATAAAAGACGATCAAAGGTAGTTGTAATATATTGGATGTATATACTTTATTAAGTTTGCACAAACAAAGCAAAAAATAGAGACATGCACGATACCTTACAAGGAAGAGTGGCAATGTATGATTTATTGGTATTTTATTCTGCTAGTTCTTTGCACACTCCGTATATGGAATTCAACGAACAATAATATAAGATTAAAATGAAAAATCCTTTGCTTAAAAATATACTTATCAGTTATGGTTATGTATTGACATTACATTTATAGTGCAGGTTAGCTGTTGTATTGGTCAATAGCTGCTACGAATGCAGACTGAAAATTGTTGCCACCTAAAATATAGTGATCCAGTTTTACTGCACGAGACAGATATTTACCCGGAACTGATTAAATCGCAAGATGTGGCTCTAAGAAAGCATCTCAAGTAGTGCAATAAATCCGCGCTGCTTTTATCGACGTACATCGCTATGTCAATGTTTCCGTTGGAGTTCGTATCACAGGATCATTTCATCCTAACATAATTAAAAGATTGCGAGGTGTTAGTGCTTCAGGAATATGGAACTGGTGATCGTCGGTAATTCACAGTATGACCAAGTTTACAACAATTTTGAAGGGTCCATCTTTAATAAAACCGTATATGAATGGCAACATAGCCACAATATTCTAAGTCTTGCATACCGGATTGGAATTGCTTCATTTTACTTTCTTGTGGAGATTGCTGCTACTATTTGCATTGTGCTGTTAGAGGGGGGGGAACGAGGATTTTCCTCGCCGTTAGACGCATGGCACAGTATTTGACGCTACCACTACTTCAAAGTGGTTAACTATTTAAAAGATTTTATGATCGATGGGCTATGATGAATGCTCCATCTTTTTACTTGTTGGTGGGGGCTAATATAAATTTAACATAAAATTGTATATTCAAAGTATTATGTCATTGGATACTTAAGTGAAAATTAAGACGAGCTACAACTTTGTTGATTTGAGGGATTAAAACGCATTTGAAAGCAGTGCAAAGCATTTGAGCATGTGCATGTGTGCATTGACCAAATACAAAATCAGTCGAGACATCTACTTTCTTTTAACCTGATAGTTTGTACTTTCCTACCAACAGTGGTCATTTCGCATAGCATCCAGTAATACCAGAACACATAATCTTGCTATTTTCGGAAATCCAGTGACCTGGTTTTACTGATACCATCACATCGCAGGGCACCTGCATGGCGAATGGTGACGATTATCATGTACGTGTCTTCAACCATTGCTTAACATTGTTCGTCATCACAATAAAAATGACGCATAAAACGAAATGATGCTCCCCACAATAATATCGCTGCTGTCTAGAGTCTCGCATTTGCCATTTAAGTCATAAAGGTCACTCGTTGCCCACGACGCATTAAGAGTCCAAACGTAAGAGAAAGTTGAGCCTAAATGTAGCATGTCGGACCATCCGGGAAAAACGTGTTACTTTTATGGTAATTTTTATGGGGATGATGGAGCGATTAAATTACTAGATTGTTACTGCTCACGGCACAGCACTAGTACTTACCACAATATAGCATTTTTTCTGGTGTCCTTTCAAACAATTCTTGCTTCCCATATGCAGTATCCATAAGAGAATTGTAGAATGTAAGGTAAAAGTAGTGCATTACCAGATGCTACTGCAGCCAAGTACTTAACGTTATATACATAAATATGGGCAACCTAATGTTCGCAGAATTTTATTTCATTGCCACACGAAAGCTACTAGAAAGTGATGCTGATGAGCATTGTAATGGCTTTACTTTCACTACTCTTGTCATTATTTCCGGGAAAGGATTATTAATGACCAAAGTTTGAGGTGTGTTCCCTAAAAAAGAATCCTTTATCTTTTTTCTCTGGCGACAATGTCGTCGTCTGCGAAAATATCAGTGGTGAATACTGTAGTAGAAAACACTTGAACTTTGGAAATCAAGGCAGTATGCTGCTAGGTACATACGAAATGAGTTAAAGTCGCAAAAGTTCAAACGTGTTTTCCATTTCTCGTTCTCAGAGAAAAGTCATTGTAAAAACGTGGGACAGTGTCGTCTTCTAAAACTATTTTTTGTTGTCGTGGGGCAGACTCATCGAATGCTTTGAAGTTTATCCCTTGGCTATTACGCATTACCACCACTTTCACCTACACCATAGGTACTTGCGAATAGATACATTAGTTTCTGGACTTTACTTACTGGCCGATTTCAAGAAGTTATGAGTCCAGTCAAACTGTGGCATTTACAACTAAGATCAGTGCTTTTACTACAGATAAGTTAATGACACACTGTAATCATCAGATAAGGGGAAATGACAATATAAATCTCGATCTGCATGGAACCCATACTCCGTAATTATTTAACGGAAAATCACGATGAATGGGAAATCCGTTGGTTGAGCACGTTATGTTATTGTAACGCAGTTGTACAATTTGAATCTCATCTGCTATTATGGCAAAATAACCAATGGTAGTTATCGATGATATCGCTAATCGTGAAACCTATCAATTTCATATTCCTTGATCTTGACGTCGTTGTACTTGAATTCAATGACATACGACATTTTATTTTTATCAAGTCGAATGTTCGAAATTAAATGGTTTACTGTTGATGTATTTTCGACGAAATTATGTTTAGTATTTCACAACCTGCAGAAATGCAAAAATAATATTAAAAAATGATCTCAGTCAAAATCGTTTTATGTGTAACAATTTTATAAGCACACCAAATTGTGAAAATCGATAAAATTGGGACGACGGACGCGTGGGAAGGATACGCAACAGGAAACGAGTAACACAAGTATTAAAAATATTATTACTTGAGTAAGCAGTACATGTGTTGTCGTTTCCTAAAATGCGTACGAAAACTTCACTTCCTTGTTTTTCTCCGGTACTCTTGCATGTAACGTTATGCTGAGAATGATGAAAAGCTGCTAACCCATTGTAGTCATATCACTACACATAGTCAGCATAATTCCCTTGTAATCCCATCTGTGATCCTGGCTGAGTGGAGAACGGTGCTAAATATTTTATAGGTCCCACATCAAATTTTCATAATGCATCCATCCATGTACTTTTACGCAAGAAGCTCTGCAATATTTTATCTACGCACATAAAACTTATCGAAAAACGAGAGAGAAATCGTTAGGGGTAACGGTTAGCATAGAACAGGGTTGAAAAGTCTTTCAAATGCAGGCCAGGTTTAGATTACCGCGATGTTAAAATATCAAATTAGTTTCGTGGAACCTTTTCCTCAATACCTTCTGGAATATTGGGATTTATGGGTGGAGTTTTCAGCCACGCATTACTCCTTTTCTAATAAGCCATATATTACACAGTTTGCAAGCATCCGCATCATTTCTTATAAGTAAAGAGAATATGGTACACAAAATTCGTCTTCAAAAATCGTTATAGAAAACACCTGGATGTTTTTTTTAAATCTGCTTACTAGACACCTTTTTTATGCAGATAGTCATTATTTGTTATACTATATTATTAGCGCAAACCTTATTAAATGTGATCAAATTCGTCCGCACGTTCAGCGTTTTTTGGTACCGAGCATCCTGAGAAGATTTTGCGCCTATCACAATGAAACTAGTGGTCCTTCAATATACGCACATAATCATGAATCTTCAGTACAACATCATTTGGTAGGACTTGCAACGTTGATACTTTTCGTGTATGGTTTTGTGAAAAATATTAATGCTCAATAGATTCTGTGCGTATTATGATGTACTTTGCTGTATCGAGTGTCGACAATAACGGCAAGCAGTATTTCATGTGTTTGCTTGTATTTGTTTTACAAAACGCTCTCATTTTGGTCGGCATTGTTAATAGACAGCGACGCAAGATTCTCTCTCCAGCTCCATTCATCAATGAGTCCAACAGACCGTACACAGTGCATTAGACCATGAACCATCTTCATCGTACGTCCATGAACTTGTTCATCCATTAATTAATTCGTTTCTGATATTGCTCTTTATCTTTATTTGCTATGCGTCTAGGAACTTTCTCCCTTCAAGTGAAACATACAGCTAACAACTTTTACGGGAAACAAAAAAAATGAATAGTTGTACAAAATGGTACAAGACATCTGTCCATTTACTACGGTCTGCTGAATCTCTCCCTCGTCAGCATCACATCACTTCGTTGTCCTTGGCTAATCACGAACAATACCGTAGTGGAATACTAAGCATTTCCAGACATTTCGAGAGACGGATGGGATGTTTCGTGATACACTGTTTGTGATACACGGTAAAACGGCAAGTTTTCGAACACAAACCATTTTTCCAACATAGTGTGTACCTAGTTAATTAGCCATAATAATTATAGTGGCTCAATAATGGTTGGTATAATTCAATTAGTTTTCTTTCAAGCGGCCAGCGAATACTTGTCAAGGGTTCTTTAAAAAAATTTCGCCAAGCCACAAGGGTCCATGGATAAAAAAGTTATACTTGAAAATTATAATTATGTGAGCATTTTTATGAAGATTTAATGCATTCTCAAGGTTTAAATGAAGAGCTCAAATTTACAAGTGGAGAGGCTCTGCCGTAAATATGATAAACCGGGATAATATAAAAGGTATTAAGAACTACATAAAGTTAAGAGGATTATAAAATTCAAGTTTCATGAAATGAATTTAAATAAAATGACTAAACATCCTGGTAACTTGTGGACACATGCAAGTAAGTATATCACATCACATATTCACATATTATACGAGTACCGTAAAGCTTGTTGGGAATATTCCGGACCAGCTTTATTTTCGCGGCATTATCCTCATCTCCTCTCTTCCCCTTTCTCTAATGTGCTTCATATACTTATTTATATTAAATTCCTTGCAAAGAAGTGCCCAGAGGAAGGAGCAGGTGCACTTGTCTAAATTGAAATGTTATATTATCCACCGTATAATCCGCATATTAGACTTTGCGACCGTAAAAAATGGCTGTAATAAAATATAAAGAGAAATACACAAAACGAACACAAGTTGGAAGAGGAACGTGCTTTCAAATATGGATATTTTTTTGTTTCCTTGGGGATGCCGAGAATGGGGTTGCTCCCTCAGCTTTCTCTTTACCTTCACCGCTGTATGGTTGAATGTACACAACCATTTCCGTTCCTAGAAAAAACTCGTAGCTTTTGTTCTGGAGATTTTTGGTTTCCCCGATGTATTCTGTACTGCCTTCCCTTTCACCAAGCGTGCATCACGGTTTGCTCGAGCATGAACTGCTTGAAACAGAGCAGCTTGCTTTCACCAAAATCTTCTGACTTATTTTTAAAGGTAAATCTTTACAAGAAGCTATAATTCATCATTAAACTTTCTAAATATCCCCACACGTACTAATAACCCATTTTAAAGAAGACAGCTACTCGCCAATATTCCGTACCAAGCTGTCTTTCTCGCGTCCTTATTGTTATTATCTTCACGAGGACAATAGATTCTGAAC
>CM023199.3:30174404-30226247 GCA_004115045.4 Sinella curviseta | reverse complement strand
GGAAGACTGATTACCAGGCGTGGCTAAACCCGCGGGTTTGGACCAAAAACCCTGCGGGTAGAGGTTTTAAGGGGTTTTACGGGTTTTAATGGGTAGATGGGTTTAAATGGGTGGTGTATATAAATACAGTCCTTAGACCGGAAAGTTTTTTGTGTTGTAGAATCTATTATGACGTCACAAAGAGCCAAATTTGTCGTTGAGGCCCCCTTGAACATGAATGTTATGGATTTTTGGCATGTTCAAGGGGGCCACAACGACAAATTTTTCTCCGTGTGACGTCATAATAGATTCTTCAACAGTAAAAACTATTACGTCTAGTCACTGTACATAGGGGGCTTTTTCCCGAATAATATATATAACTCTATGATCCCATATACCCCTATAGTAAGTTTTTTTAACCCACAAAACCCAGCCAACAAGGAGCTAAGTGGGTCCATTTGAACCCGGGTAAAAACGGGTTCACCCAGCCCGCAATAGAACCCGGAGCCATGCCTGCTGACTACTTTTGAATCTTATCTCGTGCTGCCAGAAGTAAGCAATTATGACAGACTGTCCAACTTTGAAAGAAACTAAGATGATGAATGACAAGCAAGCTTTCACTCAACCCAAATTTTTATTCAAAATGTCTGCGCCCATAACCAGCAAGTTTGGCTAATTAATACTAAAATGTCGCAGAAGCTGTTATGAAAAGATTGACGGAAACTTTTTTAAAACATGAATCCCTCTAAACCTCGCGTCTACTTGGAAATGAATAGATAATTGGAATTCGTTTCCATAACCAAACACATTTGGGAATCTCTGCAAGAAGTATTATAAAGTATTAATCCAAGTTTGCGAAATTCTTAAAGAAGTTCACTTCTAGAAAGTAGTCCGCAGTTCAAAACTGACGAACAGGCCATCCTATTGTTTACACTCCAGTTTTGTGATGAACAGACTCTCAAGAGAATACATTACCTTACTTTACATTTTCTTTATTGGTACAACGTTAACGCACTAGAATCCAAGTCCCCCACTGAAAGTAAATATTTGACAATACTGGTGCCAAAAATTAAGTCACCTTGATATCATTCGTCAATACTGCTGCAAAATGCTAGTTCCGTTGCAATAGTATGAAAATCTTACTTCTTGGGGATTCGATGAAAACCAAGCAGTTCTGTATCTGAATAACAGTTTATGCGAGAAAGCAGAAACAGAGCGTAATACGCTCAGCGTATAAATCGACGCAAAACGCACTTGCAAGTTACACGTGTCTAGTGTTTCTGTAATGATCTCCTCAAAACTGATCGAAGAATAAAACTGTTATCTCTCCCAAAGGACTACATTTGGATATTCTATCTGGAGCACAAAATGACTGTCATCTTGTCAGCATGTGCATGTTTTAGTCAGTGAGGGCAGGCGGATGGTTATAACAAATTTTTAGTCGCCAGAGGCGTATGTAGGATACATTGTCAATAACATGTTCCTATAATCAGTAGTGAGAAGTTTTTATATTTTTACGTCGCTGGGAATATGTCGCTGAACACCCTGATTAATCAAGTTTTAGTAGTAAAAAAGCAGCAAAACATTTCATTAATTAATCACACGATGTAAAACCTAAAATCCTCTTCTAAAATGTTCGACAATTGCAACGTTACATCGCAGATTTTGCTGAATGGACTCAAGTTGTATTGTTTTTATAGGTTCTAACGTAGACGTTTGCATTTACTTACGCGCAAATCTTTTTGGCTTTTCACAAATAGGAAACGTTCAAAACGTCCCTAGTCCAAGTAGAATGTGTTCTGTGGTCACCCAACACAAGTGCGATCTTTTGAAATGAACATGCATTTCCTATCTAAGCATATTCATCATTGTTACTATTTTAAATTTGTTCTGTTCATAAACCTGATTAGATTGAGTGATGCGAGAATTTATTCCTCGTGTCATCAATGCAACAATTCTAGCAGCAAATTGTTTCTAAATTTAACCGCCTGTATAAATACATCATTTTGAGGAATTGTGTTTCGCATAGAATATGACACCATGGTGTTTATTGGACACTTAGAGATAGACTCTAGAGACGTTCATAAAAATTTAGTGACCTAGAATTTATTAGAGAGATAAAATTAAATTGGCAGATAGTTCAGCTATATTTATCATCCTTATTTATGTTCACATTAGAGTAGTACACCTGAAAACAGCTTCGTATTCAATTTTTGGTTGCCTTTTTCTACAATCTCGTTAGTATCGCCGTGCATATAGTATCTTAAAATATCTCCTGCATAACATATATTTCTATTGAAATGCTTCTGTTAACAGAAAGTTATTATTATCCAACTTGTAAACTTGATTCGTGACAAAATTTCCTTTCTAACCATTACGCCCACTACGTGCGTATTCATAATGCATCATATTTTCGTGTTGCCATTCTGCCGTTCCAAATTACATTTTCATAAGTGAGCACAAAACATCGTTCCTCGATAGCATCAATTCAAGAGGAAATGCCATCTTGAATGACATCCATCTATTTTTGGGATGCTGCAGAAAATCCTCCAGAGCCATACGCTCCCGCTGATCAATAATACCCTTCTCTTCTCACAAAGTGTCAAGACGACGTAGAATGCGTGCATATTTTATTAGCGTCGTCATTCCTTCTCAGCGTGATCAGTATATCATCTGGGAAAATAGATGGAACGTGACAATACGGCAGACGCCTATGGTACGGTATGAGGATAACATTATCTGATGGAAAAATGCGTCTCGCAAAAAATGAAGAGATACACTTGAAAAGAACCTAACAAGCTGTCTCTTATCCTGCTGGCTGATCGTGACTTTTATCATGTTTTCATATTTTACCTTTTATTATAGCTTTGTATAGGTAGATGTGTTTTATCAGGAAATAAAGGTTGCTTAGATGGAACGAATGCCATTGTCTCTAGTTTTTGAACACATGGAGATTTGAAGACGACACTAGGAATAGTTTATGGCCCTGCTTATCACAATCAAGTAGATAGCATGTGACTGTCGACATTGGTGAAGGTGGTAGCCTAGAAAATGTGATATTGCCAAAAGGAAATATATGTATAAGTTACTGAATGTGCGTCTTCTACATTGAACTTGAAACACAGAGCGAATAGCATCAAATGTAAAAGAACGGTATTCTGGGAACGTGGCTTTGATTAGAGATAAACAGTAATGAAACAGATGTACTGAACATTATTAATTCACAAATCATTAACTCAAGAAAAACTTGAGAACTCAAAACATTTGCTTAATATCACGAAAATGTATAAATCATGACCTAAATTACGTTTCGCAATGTTATTTAACCAAATACATTGCTTTCACTTCCTTACATGCTTTCGTAAGGAATGTGAGATGGGGGAAAATTTTGGATCCTAATTGTAAGCACTACGCTACAGACACAAACCTCCAAAGAATTTTGTGCGTTCTTAGCTTTCACTCTACGTTGACGTCTCATTAGTTGAAGAGATTCCTACTCTCTGACTGATCCTTGTCTACTCTACTTTCTGATGAGCTAGTTTATGTTTGTATTTGGTTGCCCGGCTACAGTTTATGTAAGTGAAAAGCTGCTTTAGATTCTTGTCATTTGTTGTCATTATTTACCTAAACAATAAGACAGAGACTCGGCGTAATTGTGAATTGCCTTAATGCTATATGTCTAACGACGTCCCTACAAAACAAACTTAAAAGCCATTCCCAAGTATCTCCAATCTTAATTTTGAAAGAACATTGTGAATGTACACAAGTAATGCAGTTCGTTTGAAGACAGGAACAAGGCTACAGTAATACATACCTTAGCTGGACATCTTTATTAAATTTCAACCAGATAAAACAATACTAGGAAAACGTCCAGTGATTGTTGATGAAAGATGGAAAATGACAATTTTCGGTCAACATAACCAGGGTTCAAAATGCCTTTTGCGACGATACAGAATCGGAACGCTGACATTCCAGACAAAATGAATGTAAATGTGAGAATCTTCTTAAGAAAAAAATAATTGAATAACGCAATTGCAAAAGTGATTAAAAGGGACAATTGGGGGATCAGATATCCCATTAATCATATACATACAACGCAACGGATGGCTAAATGGAGAATAATCTTTCATCATGGGTCAGGTAAGATCTGATAACTACAATTGCTCAATTAATTTATAAGAAAAGTAGACGTAATCGTATTATTAATTAATCAAACTGAAGAAGCCAAAATGTATTTGAAATTGAACAAAAGATTTCCCAATGTAATCTAATTTCGAAAAAATAATAGTTGAAACGCGAAAGAAAGTTCCATGAAAGCTCAGTATGTATTGCAGCTATTCAATTTAAGTTGAAATCAGCAGCTTTATTCGTCATAAAATTGATAAACAACGTAAGTTAGTCGAGAACCCAATCACGACTTTCATCCAGAGAACCCCGGTTCTACATCAAATATATATTTATCAAATTAAAGGGCGTAAAGTTTACCTTACGCAGATGAATTTAGCTTATATGGCCTTACATTGAGTATTTCATGCTTCTATTTTTTAACTAACAACACTATAGTCAAGATGGTCTCTAAATTAAGTGACCAATAATGTCAACCGGAACTATATTATGGCATCACCATAACTCTTCAACAACGTTGAGGGTGGTCTCACCTGCAAGTAACAGAATTTGTCAACTAAACTAATATTGTTCGACCATAATCAACAGCCATTGAGCTCTCCCTTAGCTAACCAACTTTGTCAACCAAAACTATATTTCTGTTGGACCTGAATTCTTCAACCAAAATTGAAGTCTCTCCTGTAAGTAACAATATTTGTCAACCTAAACTATATTTCGGTTCGACCAGAACTCTTCAACCAATATTGAGGTCACTCCTGTAAGTATCCATATTTGTCAACCAAAACTATATTCAGGTTCGACCATAAGTCGTCAACCAAAATTGAAATCTCTCCTGTAAGTAACCAAACTATATTAAGTTAAGATGGTCTCTCCTGTAAGTAACCGAATTTAGCAACTAAAATTATTTTATTGCTCAACCACGACCAGCTAGACAACGAACAGGTATATAATGGAATTTTTGTCGCTTCCTTCATAACGTTGTACCCTGTATGTATATTTCAGGGCTATATTCCCATCTATGTATGAACATGAGAATTTCAAGTTGAATGAATTGGTTGGAAATTAGTATACATTGTATGGGCAGGTATCTATAGCATTATGCTCCTACGGTTTCAGAGTATAAAAGGATGTGCATATGAAGTTTCTTCCTCATTTGCAACCTGGAGTTTCTTGGAACTACATCTCTCAAACGTTAACACGGTTTCTCCTGTAAGTAACATAATTTGTCGACCAAAACTATATTTCGGTTCGACCGGAACTCGTTAAGCAAAGTTGAAGTGTCTCCTGTAAGTACCTAAAATTTGTCAACCAAAACTATATTTCGGTTCGACCGGAACTCGTTAAGCAAAGTTGAAGTGTCTCCTGTAAGTACCTAAAATTTGTCAACCAAAACTATATTTCGGTTCGACCAGAACTGGTCGACCAAAATTGAAGTCTCTCCTGTACGTAACCGAATTTAGCAACTAAAATTATTTTATTGTTCAACCACAACCAACTAGACAACGAACATGTATATAATGCAATTTTTGTCACTTCCTTCATAACGTTGTACCCTGTATGTATATTTCAGGGCTATATTCCCATCTATGGATGAACATGAGAATTTCAAGTTGAATGAATTGCTTGGAATTAATATACATTGCCTGGGTTGATTTCTATAACATTATACTCCTATGGTTTCAGAGTATAAAAGGATGTGCATCCGAAGTTTCTTCCTCATTTGCAACCTGGAGTTTCTTGGAACTACATCTCTCAAACGTTAACACGGTTTCTCCTGTAAGTAACATAATTTGTCGACCAAAATTATATCATTGTTCGACCATAACTCTTCAATCGATATTAAAATAGTATATATTGTGAGTAACCGAATTTGTCAACCAAAACTATATTATGGTTCCGCTATAACTATGGATTTCTATATCATTATACTTCGATGTGGTTTCAGAGTATAAAAAGCTGTGCATCGGAACATTCTTCATCTTTTGCAATCTGGAGTTTCTTGGAGCAACATCTCTCTCCGTCTCTCTCCCTGTGACAAAATTCAACTTGTGAGCTTGTTTTGTTTTTGTGCTCGTGAAGTTGAAACTATGGAAACGACAACATCAAACTCAAAACAGGGTTGGTCTCGTTAAAATTGTTTGTGAAAAGTTTTTGCCGTCGTGTATTGATGATTATATTGGGAAGGATTAGTTATTGGTTCGCATAAGTGAAGGAAGTGTAATTTTTGTCAGTTTTGTCATTTCAGGATCGGGGGAAGGAAACCGACCAGTCGTTAATGTGCTGCAAATAGGTGGACGCCAAGGGAAAGAGGCGGACCTGATAGTTACGGATGACAATAGTGGTAAGACTACTAATTGAATATTATATACACTATTTAACTAGTTTCCAATTTTCCTTTAAAAATACACCAAATTATACAAATTAACCTTGCGCTTCCTCATTGGAACCTTTTATTATGCAGCTTGCTCGGACGGGTACGCTGAATCTGGTGGCTTGATCATCGACACCGGAAGCGAAAGCGAAGAACTGTCGGATTTCGATGAGACCCCATCCGGAGTACCTGCACGCGTCGCCGAAAATCAAAATGGTAGGGTTTTTGAAAACAATATTTTGTACAAATTTTGTCGATTTCGTGGCCTGAGGGATAGTTAAAATTAGTTATCGAAAGATTATGTATATGGAGAATCATTGGGATCCATTTCCGTAATAGTTCTATTAGTTGTGATTTTGGGAACATTTCTGATTTTGCAGTTGTGGCAATTCCACCCGTTGTCCCGGAAAATGCGACGACGCAGCAAGTTTCCACTGGTGAAAATTCTGAACCCGGGACCTTTAAATGTTTGATGAAAGAAACTGCCAATTGCTTTGCAATCCTTCGGCGAAAGCAAAAGGAATTTAGGGATGCAGAGGCCCAAGCAAAAGCCACATGGAAACGTGCTGAGATGGCGGGAAACGAAGAAGCAGATATGGCGTTTAAAAGTGTTTATTGCGCCCCGGTAGGTGGAGTGATTATGAAGAAACGATTCGCCGCTTTCTTGAAAGAGATGAACGCAAAGCAAGCTACGGATCAATCCGCGATATCGTTTTTGCGTAAGTGCTTTTAATTTATATGATTCCTCTCACGTTCGTTATTTAGCTTAATACTTAACTCAAATACTTAATTGGCAAATCGCAACTCAATCTACATTATCTTTAAATATTATTTTCGTTCAGGAGATATCGGATTTGATGTACCCGACGGAGCGTTTGGAACCCCGCGTCCATCTACTTCATCGAAGAAGAAACTTAATGGTAGTTCAGCAGAAAGGTCAGCAGCTCCTAAATCGGATCCTAAGAAGCGGTCTGGCAGCAATCAATCCACGCTAGTCTCGGATCCCGCCAAAAAGCCAAAACCGTCGACTACGTCTGCTCCGCAAGAGTTGTCGCCAACTACAGACAATGTCGCGGCGGCTAAATCCAAGGGCCCCATCGCTCCGACAACGTCATCTGACAACATAAAGCTGTCTCCTACCACTTCTGGGACTAAATGATTATTGATGCTTATTTATAAGTTTCATTGAATCAGTTAAGGTATTGTTATTGTTAGGGTGAGTAATTAAATATTGGGTTTTGAACATGAATATTTTTAACTTACCAAATTTACTTACAAATTAACTTACCAAAATTTGTCGTCAATAAATGAATATATCACAACTTTTAAAATGTTCAATAACCTTTTTATTTCACTCGTTTGGTCAGAAAGCCATGGCGCACACCACCGGCTATTTATTGTTTACATATTAGATACATGTTCGCGGTGAATGTGTGACTTAATAAAAAATTTGTCAACTCGGCGCATCTTAAAACTTTGGTGACCTTAAGAATCGTATATAAACATATGGCCTCTTTCTGTTACGGCATCAATTAAGCGCTTTGATTACAATAGTTTTTTAAGAAACCGTTTTTATTATCCATTATTCGCCTAATGAAAAAGTTGCGATCTCTACAGTTTCAAAGAAATATTTACTTTATATTGTAGACTGGTTGTTTAAAGTTAATAACTTGAACGTATGAACGTTAGCGTATTTGTTAGTGCGATAGATCATTTGACAAACGATTTGACGATTGATACATATTCATCATAATACTAAATACTAAATACTGTATGTGGAGTAAATGTCGTTGCAAGTAGTCCAAGTTAAGACTTTTTTATAATCTGTTCATTGAGAGATTTTTTCATTGGCACGACTTCAATTATTTCTTAAAGAAGCAGCGCAGAGAAATATCGTCCCGATATACTGAGCTTGGCCTAGTCACATTTTTTAGGATGGCAATTTAAAGGGTCCTTAAGCTGTTTAAAGTCTAACAAGAGAAGACGGCAAGAAATGAAATTTACTGTCCGCAGTTTCGAACTTTCTTCCAAATGCCAGCAACAGGAAAAATACTAATACTGTATTTGAAATACAAAATATGTGCATATGTCTTGTTCCAATGAGTCAAGGAGTATTTTTTAATTTTATCATTTCGCTGTCGTATACGCTGCATAAATATACTAAAAGATATATGCGTTGGCACAGGAGTAATTCTATTCTGGCCGTGGATGTCGACTTTGCCTTATGACTCTGCAATTGCATATTGGTACAGTAAAATTAAGTTAGTTGGTGGGTAATTCAGACGTTGAGATTGAGGTGACACTGATGGTTTATTCAAACGCAGTGAAAAGTTAAAAAAAAATCCGTGTTTTATTTTGCATCAAAATGTAGTACTGACCAGAAACTAACTTTTAACTGGGCAGAATCATCGATCAATATAGAAGATGACACCACGGTGAAAGAAAGATACATATGGTAAAAGCATTGCTGGTAATTTTGTATTTGCTGGAGTACTTTGAAAAATAATATGTACCACGTCTAATTTCAAAGTTATTTGGCAATCTTGGGTTTGCTGCTGTCGTATTTGCAGAACCTTATTTTGGCCGAGTCAAAATACAATTTATATTGGTAATTTTGACTCTGTTGAACTTTTGGAGTGATCATTATGGCGAAAATCATATGGGCGTAGTCTAAATTCAATTTCGATATATAATTTTGACGTTTTAGTTGAACTTGGACAAATCGCTGTAGAGTAGTCTAAATACAGTTAGGATTGCTAATTTTGACTTTGTTCTGGAACCGGGAAAAATTTATTTTGGAGTAGTCTAATTTCCAGTTTGATTTGGTGAATTTGTTTGATTTATTTTATTTTTATCAGCTAAAAATGATTCTTTGTTTATTTTGGAGTATTAAGTAATGGGTATGTAACTGTAACAAATTAATTCTAACCGGTCAACAAGTCAATTTTCAATGTTGATTTTGGGGTCCCAGTTGTCAATTCCGCCCCCTTGGTAAATGCGTTGTCGTTGGTCAAAAACCAAGTTGTGAATTTTTGGTTTGCAGTAATAAATGTCTGTGATACGCCTAGGACAAATTCATTTCGATTGGGGGAAAATTTAGTTTGGTTGTGGGTAATATTAACTTTCAACTTTGTTGGGGTTACACTGAGGGTGTGTTCTTCTAACGAAGTGAAAATCAAATTTTGGCCGTCGTTATTCACTTTAACTTTTCATTTTGCGTCTAAATGTAGTTCGCAGTCCGAACTTCGCACCAATTAACTAACTCTTTACTGGACCGACAGTTGTCGATTAAAATAATGGATGACACCAGCGTGTGAGAACGATATGGTTAAAGCATTGTTGGCTGATTTTCGTCGAGCATTATTTCGTTTATTCCAACTTCGGAGAATGTCAAAGCCAACGTTTCCGGAAACACATACAATTCGATATTAGATGAAGTGTTTAAGCGGGTCCTTCGAAGTATTAGCGTAATGTTGCTGGCATATATTCATGTCGAGTGTTTGCATTTTGTCAGTATTAGAAAGATACCAGATAATTATGTCCTGATATAGTTTAGGTGAAAGTTACACATCAATAAATTAAAAAGCATGTACCGCCAGACCCAACACTGCCTCCATGACAGTGTACGATTTACATATAAAGCGAGATCTTTATTCCTGTGTATGTATACGAGAACAATCCGCCTGCAGTATCTACTCTGGGGCAAGTCAAATCAAATGAGTTATCGTTTACATTCAAATACTTAATACGTTGTACGTTGATGTTTTTAACATTACATACCGCTTCGGTTATGTCATGAAGGAATCACGGAGCAGATGTATAAAAGGCCCTGCATCGTGACTCAGTTCATCATTTTCAATCTCGAGTTTAGTGGTATAACATCTTGGTCTCTCCTCTTTGTGTGTAACTCATTTTAACAAGTAAACTTTCTTTATTTTTATTTTATTTATTTTGGAATTCTAGTTGTTTTGTACTTTTATTTTGGAGTAAGTTGTCCGTGGTGCCCCTAAGTCAAATAAAGGTTGAGAGTTCCAAAATTGAATTCTGTAGTCTCATTTTGAAACAAGTTCTCCGTAGTGTCACTAAAGCAAATACATTTGCAGTTCCTAAATTGAATTTGGGACTCTTATTTCTGAATAAGTTATCGTAGTGCCCCAATGGCAAATACACTTTCAGTTCCTAAATTGAATTTGGGAGTCTTATTTTTGAATAAGTTATCGTAGTGCCCCAAATGGCAAATACATTTTCAGTTCCTAATTTGAATTTTGGAGTCTTTTTTGAGAATCAGTTATCGTAGTGCCCCAATGGTAAATACATTTTCACAGTTCCTAAATTGAATTTTGGAGTCTTTTTTGGAATGAGTTATCATAGTGCCCCAATGGCAAATACATTTTCATGATTCCGAAATTGAATTTTAGAGTCATATTTCGGAATAAGTTATCACAGTGCCCCAATGACAACTACATTTTCACAATTCCAAAAATGAATTATGGAATCTAATTTTGGAATACGTTATCCGTAGTGCCCAATGGCAAATACATTTTCAGTTCCAAAATTGAATTTTGGAGTCTTTTTTGAAAATCAGTTATCGTAGTGCCCCAATGGCAAATACATTTTCACAGTTCCAAAATTGAATTTTGTACCTTCATTTCGGAATAATTGGTTCATAGTGCTATAATGGCAAATACATTTGACAGTTCCGAAATTGATTTTTGGAATGATATTTAGGAATGAGTTGTACATTGTGCCCCAATGGCAAATACATTTGACAGTTCCGAAATTGATTTTTGGAATGATATTTAGGAATGAGTTGTACATTGTGCTCCAATGGCAAATACATTTGACTGTTCCGAAATTGATTTTTGGAATGATATTTAGGAATGAGTTGTACATTGTGCCCCAATGGCAAATACATTTGACTGTTCCGAAATTGATTTTTGGAATGATATTTAGGAATGAGTTGTACATTGTGCTCCAATGGCAAATACATTTGACAGTTCCGAAATTGATTTTTGGAATGATATTTAGGAATGAGTTGTACATTGTGCCCCAATGGCAAATACATTTGACTGTTCCGAAATTGATTTTTGGAACAACATTTAGGAATGACTTGTTCATTGTTCCCCAATGGCAAATACATTTGACTGTTCCGAAATTGATTTTTGGAATGATATTTAGGAATGAGTTGGACATTGTGCCCCAATGAATACATTTGACAGTTCCGAAATTGATTTTGGGAACAACATTTAGGAATGACTGGTTCATTGTGCCACCCGACCAACGCCAACATTAGTTTACTACACGCACCTACAAGACTACTAAGTCTAAAAAATGTACACACTTCTAGACGAGCCAAAAATTTGAAAAAATTCATGAATATTCCCTAATTATGTTGCAACTCCGGTACAAAGTTTGGGACCTGTGAGTTGACGCCAACCCGCCCAACGCCAACAATAATTTACTACACGCACGTGCCACACCACTGGTATACCTAAGTTCTACTACACAGAAACTGTTCCCAAAATCTATTCCTAAATTCATTTATGGAACCAGGAAAATAAATGCACCTTAGTTTATTACACAAGAGTGATTCCCAAAAGTTCTTCCAAAACGTATTTTGGGAATACTAAAAAGTTTGTGTTTACCGCCAGTCCTTGTTGTTTTAGTATTCCTAATATATATTCGTTACGAAAATGAATATGAAGCTCGGACCAAAGGAAAGCTTTCGTACTGTATAATCGAGATTACGCCTAGGTGTGTAATTCACTTGTGGCAAGTTCCAAGGCACTGTTACCCACTATACATATTTCGAGACTCAATTCCCTCCTATGTATACGATGAAAGTACCACTCATATCAGTCACTTCGTCCTAAGTCATATAAAATGGATAGTCTTTCAATTAATATACATTGCTAGGATAGGATTCTATGGCACTAGGATCCGTTACCGTTATATCATGTTCGAATCACGAGAACACAGGTATAAAAAGCGGTGCACCGAGGCGTATCTTCTCATTTGCGATCTGAAGTTTCGTGGAGCAACATCTTGGTCTCTCTTCCTCTCTGTGTGCGTGACTAATTTTAACCGGTGAACTAGTTTTTTTTTATTTTATTTTGATGGGTCCAAAAATCCATTTTGATAATTTATATTGAAGTTGTAGTTGTTCGCTGTGCCCCTAAGGCGAATAAATTTTGACAGTTCCTAAATTGAATTTTGTACTTTTAAATTAGAACAAGTTGTCCGTAGTGCCTATATGGCACGTGAATTTTGTTGGTTCCAAAATTAAATTTTTGTACTTTAATTTGACGTAATAGTCTTTATTTCCCCTACGGCTACCGAATTTTAAGTTCCAAAATTGAATTTTGTACCTTCATTTCGGAATAATTGGTTCATAGTGCCATAATGGCAAATACATTTGACAGTTCCTAAGTTGATTTTTGGAATGGTATTTAGGAATTACTTGTCTATAGTGCCCCAATGGCAAATACATTTGGCAGTTCCGAAATTGATTTTGGGAACACCATTTAGGAATGAGTTGTCCGTAGTGTCACAATGGCAAATTAGTTTTAACAGTTCCAAAATTGAATTTTCTAATTTTATTTTCACATTATAGGAGTATTGGTTGTTAATTTACGGCTGTGCAGTGTCACTCTGAAAAATTTATTTTTACGAAGTCAAAATTCTGGTAGTGCGGTAGTACTTGGAAATGTTTTTACGAAGTGAAAATTTAATTCGGTAGATAATTTGTACTGCCCATCTGGCAAATATATTTTAGAAGTTCCAAATTGAATTCAGAATTTTTATTTTGGAGTAATATTTTTCTGTACTGTCACTACGACCGATAAAATTGCCTTGATTTAATAAACTATTGTCTTTATTTATTATATAGATATCTTTATTATATTCCACTACGGTTTCATCCTGTATATTTGTAGGTATAACGGAGCGAATGTATAAAAGGCTGTGCATCGGAACTTTGGTCCTCATTTGCAATCTGGAGTTTCTTGAAGCAACATCGCAGTCTCTGTTTTTGTGCGCTAGTTTTTGTGCTCGGGTTGAAAGTTGAAATTATGGAAAGTCAAACATCGAACTCAGTACTTAAAGGTTTCCTAATTAGATTTTTTATAATTTTCTGGCATCGTGTATGTGAGTTCAAGGTGTAAAGGTCATAGGTGTGAGTTATTGGTTCCAATTTGTGATAGAGGGTGTATTTTTGCCTTGTTTTAGGATCGACGGAAGCAGACCTACAAGTTCGTAGTGTGTCTCACGCAAGTGGACAACAAGGGAGTCCAGAGAAAAACGTGGACATGAGAGTTACGGATGACAGCAGTGGTAAGGCAGCTTATTGAATATTATGTACTGCATTTTGCTAGTTTCCAATTTTCTTCTAAAATCCGTCAAATAAAAAAAATATATGTGCGCTTACTCCCCGGAATATGTTACCTATTACGCAGTTTACTCGGATGGGTATGCTGAATCTGGTGGCTTGATTATCGACACCGGAAGCGAAGGTGAAGAACTGCCTGATGTTGATGAGACCCCATCCGGAGTATCTGCTCGAGTCGGCCAAAAGCAAAACGGTAGGTGCTCCAAATCAATATTTGTGTTAAAAGTTTGACGATTTACTGAATTGCGTTCAACATACATAATTTTTCAAATCATATGAAAGGTAATTTGGTAAAAGGAGTAATTTGGATCCGCCTCGTACTATTTCTAAGTACTTAATTTGAGTATATTTATGATTACACAGTTGTACCTGCTTCACCCAAAGCCGGGGCGCAGCCAGATACCACCGCTTGCAACTCTGAAACCGAGGGCTTTGCCGCTTTGTTCAAGAAAATGGAACAATGCGAAGGAATGGACGAGAGCCAAGACGAAAACTATAGACGCACTAAACAGCAAGTAGCGGAGGCGGAAGACGGACTTAAGGCGGCCAAAAAGGAATTTAGAGCTGCGAGAAAGGTACGAAAGGATGGACTTGCCAATACAAGTGCAATTCGGAAACGCGTTGTAATTATGGGAAAAGGCGCAGTCGCTAAGGCGGTGGCAAATATCAATTGGGACTCGAAGGAGGGCGTCCTTAAACTGAAACAATTCCTGGACGACTTGAACAAGGTGGAGGAGGAACAAGCTATCATGCAATCCGAGTCACCCTCACGTAAGTGCTTCTAGTTGATGTTCATCATCTCACGTTCCTTATTCGCTTAATGCTTAGCTTCGAAAATCACAAACTGACAGTAAGTCATCTTTAAATGCATTCTTTCAGGAGACAATTGTGCCGAGTTACCGGTTGGTGTAGTTGGAACCCCATCCCGACAGGAAACGCCATCCACTTCAACGGTGAAGAAATCTGATGGACTTTTACGAGAAAACTCAGCAGCACCCAATTTCGAACCCAAGATATTAAAGCGGTCTGGTAACAACCAATCCACGTCTGCCTCGGATCCTGCCAAAAAGCCAAAACCGTCATCTTCGTCGGCTCCACAAGAGTTGTCGCCAACTACTCACAAGGGCATGTCGGCTAAATCCAAGGGTTCAGCCGCTCCGGCAACGCTATCGGACAACTTTAAAACGTCGCAAACCACTTCTGGCGCTAAGTGATTTTTACAATTTTCGTTGAATCAGTTGAGATATTCTTGTTGTTGGGGAGAAGAATTAAATATTGAATTCTGAACACGAAAATCATTGAAACTTCCAAAATTGGTCGTCAATAAATGGACATGAAATACTTATTAAATGTTCAATAACCTTTTTATTTCACTCACATGTTCATAAAGCCATTGCGCACACTGCAAGCCACTGAGTGACTGCATATTAGCTCCATAATTGCTGTATATGTCCGACTTCACAAATTAAATATTCAACTCAAAGCATCTTAAAAATTAGGCGACTTTACACTTAGTTTTACAAACATATGCCCCAATTGATATGGTCACATTGACATGACGGATGATGCACAGGAGTGGGGCAATGTGAGAAATTCCAACTTTTAACAGGATATTGGATACTACCTAGATAATCTATTTCTGATGGTAATGCAAAAAAGCTTTTTGAAATATCTTTAAAACTCTCCGCTGTAGATCGTGCACCGTAAAAGCACTTTTGGGTACGCTGTGACCAGCAGCCGCGGTCAAAGAGGGCCCTGGGACCAAATGTTAGTACCATTGCGTTTCTACTTCATTATACTACAATCCTACATACAGAGTGGGGAATTTCCAAAAAATTCTTATATAGGCTTCCGAGTATGCAAATACCTACACTTAAGATTTTTTGTTTTTTTCCGAGCCTAATGTCACGTCGTTTATAATTTTCTGTTGGGGCGTTACCGATTACTGTTGCCGTTAAAACAGCTGGCTGCGTTTCACTGGGCATGTTGGATAGTTACCTTAATGTTGCTAGAATGCATTACCGTCGAGTGCTTGCTGTTTTGTTAATATTAGAAGGAAGCAAAAACCCCAGTAATATAGAAACCACCGGCAGACCTGCCAGCGCCTCCGACAGCGCGGGTGATGTCCGGCTTGTACATCGTGACTACATGCAAATAGGTAGTACAGTTTACTTTGTGACTACCCACATGACGGTGTAAGGTTTACATATGTTGCAGGATTTATATTCCTCTCTATGTATAAGAGAAAAATCCACCTGTAGTATTTACTGTGTGGTAAGTCAAATCATATGACGAATCGTTTACATTCAACTAATAAATTCGTTTTACGTTGATTTTTCTAACATTACATGCTCCATCACGATTCCATCATGAAGGAATCACGGAGCAGTAGTATAAAAGGCCCTGCATCGTGGCTCATCTCCTCATTCGCACTCTGGAGTTTCGTGGAGCAACGTCTTGGTTTCTCTCTTCTCTCTGTTTGACTAATTATAACCGGTGGACTTGTCTGATTCTTTATTTTATTTGGTGGTTAAAAACCCAATTTGGATAGTTTTTGGGAGTTCTAGTTGTTTTGTAATTTTATTTTGGAGTAAGTTGTCCGTTGTGCCTATATAGGATTAAATTTTGGCAGTTTCAGAATTGAATTTTGTTCGTTTATTGCAGAATAAGTTGTCGGTAGTGCCTATATGGCAAATCAATTTTGACTTCCAAAATTGAATTTTGTACTTTTATTTGACCTACATATGTAATAGTTGTCTTTATTTCCCCTACGGCAACCGAATTTTATGTTCCAAAATTGAATATTGTACCTATATTTTGTAATAATTGGTTAATGGTGCTTAAATGACAAATAAGTTTTGATAGTTCCGAAATGTATTTTGCAATTTTGGCTGTGCTGTCTTACTTCAAGTCAAAATTTAATATCGGTTGATAATTTCTACTGGCCTACTGGCATATGATTTTAAAGGTTCCAAAATTGAAATCTGAATTTTTATTTTGAAGTAATATTTTTCTGTGCTGTCACTACGGAAGACGGAATTGCCTTGAATTAATTAACAATTGTCAGTGTAAATATTTATAACCTATTACACTGCGGTGTTATCATGTGCATTTGTAGGAATCACGGAAGGAACGTATAAAAGCGCGTGTATCGGAACTCTCCTCCTCATTTGCAATCTGGCGTTTCTTGGAGCAACATAGCGGTCTCTGTCTCTCTGCGTGCGTGACTAAATTCAACCGGTGTATTTGTTTGGCTTTTGTGTTCGAGAAGTTGAAACTATGGAAAAGAATACACCAAACTCAAAACTTGGAGGTATGTCAAATTAAAATTCGCGTTATGTTGCTACCTTTATGTATATCTGTTTAATGTGGAGGTTGTTATTGGTTCGAATTAAAGAGGTCGGTTCGAGTAATTGGTTAAAGGGTTTTGAATTTTTGTCTAATGTTTAGGAGCTGCCGAAGTGGACCGGCAAGCTTGTAATGAGCCGCAAGGAAGCGGACGTCAAGGGAATAATGAGACGATAGTTGCGGATGAAAACAGTGGTAAGACAACTGATTCAAAATTACATACGCTGTTCAATTAGTTTTGATTTATTTGAAAAAATCCATCCAATGATAAAAACTTGACTTTGCATTAACTCTTTGTAATTTTTGTCAGTCTACTCGGACGAATATGCTGAATCTGGTGGCTTGGTAATCGACACCGGAAGCGAAAGTGAAGAACTATCTGACGTCGACGACGCCCCATCCGGAGTACCTGCTCGCGTCGCCGAAAAGCAAACTGGTAGGTGTACCAAAACAATATTATTGCCAAACGTTTGACGTATAGTACTTTACATGTAGAATACTTAATCCTTAAGCCGTAGGACAGGTACTCATTTTGATCCATTTCGTAGTAGTCCTGTATTGTTAATTTGTGCGCATATATGTATGGTTTTGTAGTTGTGCCTGCTGCTGCCAAAGGTGGGATACAGTCAGTTTCAACGACTGTCGACTCTGAACCCGAGGGTTTTTCCGGCCTGTTCAAGGAAATGTTAAAATACGAAGCAAAGGACGAACGCCGCGCTAAAACCGTGCTGCGCATTCAAGAGGAACTGAAGGAGGCGGAAAAGGTAGTTAAGGCGATGAAAGAGAAATTGAAGGCTGCGGAAAAATTACAAAAGGATGGACTTTCCGAAACAAGTGCCATTCGGAAACGCGTTCTTATTGCTGTAAAAACCGAAACGATTCAAGCGATTAACGATTACAATTGGAACACGTTTAAGGACGTTTTCACACTGAAAGCAATCCGCCAATTCATGGCCAATGTGAAGGAACAACAAGCTACGATGCAATCCGATGGTTCAGCAGCACCGAAATCCGTACCTAAGAAATTGAAGCGACCTAGCGACGCTCAATCCGCAACTGTCTCGGATCCTGCCAAAAAGCCAAAACCGTCAACTTCATCGGTTCCACAAGAGACGTCGCCAACTACTCGCAAGGACATGCCGGTTAAATCCAATGGTCCAACCGCTACGGCAGCGACATCTGACAACTTAAAGCCGTCTCCAGCCGCTGATGGGACTAAGTGATTTTGATTTGTAGTATTTGCAATTTTCATTCAATCAGTTGAGATATTGTTATTGTTGGGTAAATTAATTAAGTTTAGATGTAGAAGACAAACATGTTTGTAGTTGCCGAACGTTATCAATAAATCGATATCACAACTTTTGAAATATTCGATAGTCTTTACATTTCATTCCGTTGTTCATAAAACCATCGATCTTACTATGTGTCAACCAAATATTGATTGCATATTAGCTACATGTTCTCGGTGAATGCATGACTTAACAAAACCAATTTTAATTAATCTAAAACATTTTAGACATTTAAAACATAAAACTTATAACATTTTAAAATTAGATGGCATTAAATCAGGTACGCATATAATCATATGAACTCGCAAAAGTTTATTTTCTGCAGCAATTCATTGGTTGATCATTGTAGCTTCTTTAGGAAAACGTTTTATTATTCGCTCCAAAATCATCAAACTATATATTTCATATAGCGTATCACAACGAAATTGAATGCATACATCACTCACACTGTGTATTGGGATAACTTGACATTACATCAACTTACTTTTAATCATATTTTGCTTGCAAATAATGCGCCGCCTTTAATAGAGCTAATCGTGACATTAGATGCACCTACATTTACAGAGTAGCATGTCCACAGTAACAAACATTTATTATAATTTGTCAAAAAATGGTACTATTATAATTTCAATAAAACATTTAATAGATATTATAAACTGGTTAGGTAAAAGTCGGAACCAATACGTTAATTAGTTACATAAACTGTAGCGTATTTTGCAGTCCGAAAGATCAATTGACGTTCAGCATATGTGGAATCAATGACGTATTGACTGATACTATGCACAACTTCTTATAATATGTTGGCAGCTTTGAAAGATTTCATGCACGAATGGCATTGTCGCTATCATATGCTTACGTAGTAGTAACTGTCAAGAAGTGCAGCAGGTAGTTTCGAGCTGTCTTTCAAATGTAAACTAAGGAATAGTAAAAATGTCCTCGCCCAAGGAAACAAACGTTTTTTATAATAGTCAAGCAAAGTCAACAACTTTTTTCACGCTGCATAAACAAGTTAAAACAAAAGATCGCATTTCCACCCAATCATAATGGAACTACGCCAACATTAAAATTATAACATCGAAAAATTGTAGCTAGTATTAAATATATACCTACCTATCTCAGGACACTAAAGAGCGCAACATTTGTCTAAAACGACACTAAAGCCGTCCATAAAACGAGACCCAGAATCCTTAGAGGTTTCTCTGTAGTCGCATTCAGGTGGACAGGATCATAAATAAACATAATAATAAAAATAATATTTTGGAGCACGCAAATATATAAATCCAAAAGAAGTAAGATGCTTGGTATCTCGCATGAGGAAACCTATTTATTTACATTTTCCGTGAAAAAATATCAAAATGTGTCTGGTATATAATCTTGTTGTAATTGTGGATTTAGCTACAACTAATGGATATTTCAAACTCTTTCTACCCTGTAGCCATTAAACAAGTAAAGTATACTGCGAAGAGAGAGACACAATTTTAATCTGCATCGCAAAAAATATATCTCATCCTGTTGCTAACTAAAATTTATTCAGGCACGCATCCAATGCGGGATTCATGTACGGTTATTAGCGTCAAGAATACAAAGAACGTCTAGGCATTATCACAACGACAAATTACAGCTTGTGTATGGTACGGTTTTACGAACGTGCGCATGGAATTTATGAGGATGTCTGTCACTAATTAGTATTTCCACTAATTTAGAACTTTTCCGTTTTCCCGTATAATTTCGCCTCTCTGTGTATGTGTATGCATTTCTCTCCAGAATTTGTTAATCCAATTAAGACTCATCCACTAATTTTCTCAGAGAAAGCGTAATGACTCTCCTGAGCAATGCCGCGCGGAGACAAACTATTCTCATTTCTCCGTTCTTGGAAATACTGTGCTGTCTCATTTGTTACATAAAAGTATGTTAGGTAGGGCCATTTCAATTTTTCACATTTCAGAAAAACGAAAGCTAAGGTAATAATAAATACAAAGTCTCCAGCAAGGACGCACACAAAATATTATTCACGCGATCAAACAAATCTCCCCATTTTTTATTTTTCTGGCGACTCGATAAACAATCAAGATGAGATATTATTATGTATGCAGATTTCTCACAGTTCAAACGTACCGTTTCCACAAAAATCTTCCGCGATAAAAATTCAAAGAAAGTCCTTCGCTTTTTGCTGTGGCTGCTGTTGCATTGAAATCATCGCTTTTGTCCCTCCTGCCCTTTGTTTGAATTGCAAATTATCTGTGGAGAGATAAAAAGGGGTTTTAGCTATGGGATGATTCTTAATGCACCCATATAGCATTATCAAGCCGCTTTTACGATGCACGGGGATTTTCACATGAACGGTTCAGTGATTTCTCTCTTTCCTGCGGTTGTTGATTTTTGGAAGGGAAGCATCCTTTTTCTCGTTTCCTTCCCCCACAGTTGAAATTCGATGTAAATTTATTTTATGAAGGCTGTAGGATTCGGTCGTTCTTTTACTGAGCTGTTATCACTTTGTGCGCCGTTATGGCCAGGGACGCCAGTACAAGTTTGAACAACAAACGTGCTTTATATGTCCAGCATAAATGCAGATGCTGCTTAGAAGCATACATATCGTCACGGGATTTCTTTTTCTTATTCGGATGAGTATAGAATAAAATGCCACGGTGGGATGTCATGATGTTCCCATTCGGAATTGAATGCGTGTCCTTGATGTCCTGTGATTGTTATGCCGTTTTCTCTGCACTCAAACATGAATATATGTACGCCTGTTGAAGATCATAATGAATCATTCTGTTTTTGCAATGAAAACAACTTTCCGGAGCATCTGAGATGGCAAGTTTTATTGAATAACTTAGCATATGTCCTTCAAGTTTAGTCCCGGAAGTTAAATAACAACAATGTTTCTCTTTATTTAGAATTCGTAGATGCTTTTCAATGGTTTTGAAGCTGTGTACTGTGAGTAAATTCCGCGATTCGGATTCTAATGCGGTTACAAAAAAGACAACTCGGATACGAAGAAGTGCCTTATTCTATGTAAATTGTAGTTTGGCTATCACGAAACTTTGAAACAATTTGGTAAATGTATTTTTCCTTTACGCTAGATAACCTAGCTTCTATTTATCAAGTTGATCTTTGTTCTCTATCTAATATGAATGAGTATTTACAAATTTCCAATCATCTTCAATGCACAAGGTTAGCGAGAAATATGACAATTGGAATGTGTGGAAAGGAATATAGTTGTGAAGAAGTTCAGGAGAATTGCTAAAATCTATCTTCTCTGACATACCTTCCCTAACCTTTGCCTGCCCTTACCGGTTTATTTAATTGTTGGCGCATTAGTAAAATATACTTGAATAACTATAACTTGCTTACAATGAAGTTGAGATGAAGTTCGTTTTTTAAAAACGAAGGATCTCATTATTCAAAACGTTGCCTTTATTTCGTGAAAACTTGCAGTGAAAATCAAAATAATAACCTGATACATATTATTCACGAATGTATCCTCCTTCGATTTTCTGGCATAGATCTCTAACAGATATGTGTACTTTATGTTCACTAATGCGCTGATGAAGAACAAACTACTTATTTGTGTATGATATGTGCATTATTTTGTTGTTTCATTTCCCTCAAGATATGAAAATTTAGTAGTTGGAAAAGTTATTTGATTTAGAAGTTGTAAAATGAATGAATGGGTAATACGCGAAACAATATGATGTTGCATAAGTCAGAGAAATATGATTGGGTATACATAAGTAAATTGCACCTTTTATGTTCTTGAATATTACGGAAATTGGATTGTAAGTTGCACAAGCGATGTATACAGAATTGTTTTCTGGTCGTAAACAAGAATGGTGAAACTAATGCGAATAAAATTATATGGAATAGGAAAACAGCAAGTAGTTTGATGGGCTTCAATGTAACCAAGAATTCAATACTCCGCTGATTAAACTCCTGAAACATTTTTCGAAAGAGCTATCCAAATATGTTTGAATGACTGTGAAAGTCCAATGAACTCCTGTTTTGGTGTTTACGTTATGGTTCTTATGTGTTCCAACGGAAGTATTTACTCGGAATCCTTCACCCCGAAATTTTTAATATTAAGCGAGTCACATGCAAAAGCATGCCACAATTTAAATTCATAAGGAAAGCAATAAACTGTACGTGAATTTAGTGAAAGGTAAAAATTCCAATTGCATTCAACATCGTCGCCTTTTCAATTTCTCCAAACTCCAAACAGTATGTAGCTTCATTTAACCTACAAATGTACATATACAAATAAAAATCCTTAGGATGTTTTGAATGAAATATTTTGCATTTCACAAGAATGCATTACAATTTTGTGAGAAACGTTAGACCTAGATGGACGGTAATGGAGGTTGCATACCTTAGTGTACGGTTCCGGAATAAGACATTTATTATGCGGAATACATTTCCAGTCATGAATCCATAATCCGGTAGGGAAAGTTCTTGGAATGCGAGAGTGAAACCTTCGGCTCTCGGACCTTTCTCTAAGCATGGATAAATTTCAGACGACGATACTTACGCCAGAGTAGGGCTAACATTATGCCATTTTGCACTTTTACATATGTTTTAAGTGCATGTACATGTGACAATTTATGTTTTAAATTATCCCGTATTTCAAGTGAAATTCTTAAATTTCTTAATTAGCTTATAACATATCATAAGTAGCGTATCTTTAAAGGAGTATGCAGAAATGCTTTTCACCTGTGTAAAATATATTGACAGGTTTGACACCCTGGTAACAACAAGCCTATATTACTTTTTAAAAAATAAAGCTTTCCCGCGATGGTTTCTATCTGGATAGGTGCACTACTTTTTGGATGCTTGAATAATATTCCTTTCAGCGGATATGTAATCCGTTCGTTTCAACATTATGTGTTTAAGAGTGAATATCAAAGCAGAAAGCATGTACTTTTATGTTACTGTAAATACGATAGTATGTTTTCATAGCTCTAAGTCGACAGCTAGGATTTCAGATTCCATTTTCGCTATCATTTATCAATTCATCCATCAATATCATTTACTTATATGGGAATTGGAATGAAATAAAAATGTAGTGCAAAAAGCGATTTCGTCAGCATTGCGTGGTATGATTTTGCATACGTATCACATTTTTGTAAGTAAAGAGCTATTACAAAGAAAGACGAAAATTTCTCCCAACTCTGCCACGTTTCTGATGGAGAAGTGGTTACATGGATTCAAAGTACGTGTAAAGTGTAAAAACGCTCCCTATTTTCGGGAATCACTTAATAGCCAAAGTGGCCGAACCAATAGAAAACACCAACATGCCTGAAATCTCAAAATAAGAAACGATACACTTTTTTTCCTGCTGTATCCATGCATGAAAGACCATTGTCGGCATTTTATATTTTTCTTAAACGATGCGACATGTCATATGCTTATCTGTGGCAGAGAATGAATAACTTGAAACTGAATTGATTTAACAAGCACAAGTTTGTTGACGACACACATCTGCAAAAACGGACGTAAACGACGTATGCAAGTTTTAATATTTAATTATACGCTCTGGTCTCTCAGCATTATTCATGCAAGCGTCTAAATATATTTTTAGTCAAGTCAGAAAAATGGAAAAACGAAAAAGATTAATGGTAACTGTCAGCATTCAGCAACAACTTGAATGAGATGTGCCGCTTGTATTACCATGAATGGAAACGACTTTTATGTCTAGTTTGATTTTATTATCGCCGTTTTACACTTTATTGACCATGAAGAAAACAATTTTGAGTGAATACTCTAGCGAGATGAGGTGGGCTGTCAAAATGGTAAATCGTGCGTGACGCCTGAAGATGTTTTGAAAAATGGATTCTCCTATATTCCCTAAAGAACCACTACGTGCTCTTCAAATTTTAGTACCAATAAAATCGACAGGCGGGTGGGGGCGTAAAGACGCACTTGAGCTTGTTTGAAAAAATAAGTCAATTTTTGTCCTGAGGAATGTTGGAACCTGGATGCAATTTATAACATAAAGAAATAATGAATTTTATCACGTATTGTAATTTAATGAAAAAATTTTGTTTTCTTCCTGGAATTTTACCTTGTATCTGTAAACAATGATAAATGAATTTTGACTGCATAGAAAAGTTAAACGGCGCCCGGTGGACACAATAAACATGAATACGCACATACCTGAAAGTAAAAATGCCGAAAGATGAAGTACAGCTGTTATTATTACGCAGCAATTGCTGTCCAGGGAGAGATTTTCGTACATGCGAACCAATTGCTTCTCCACTTGTTTCTCAGCGAAACCATAAAAATGTAAGCCAAAAATAATTTGCAGAAATATATTTGATGGTGTGAGATATGCCATCCAGATAGAATGCAATTTTCTGGCTGGTTTTGTTTCTGAAAAAGCTGAATTTGATACCAGCTTTATTTTTTCCCTTGTTGGTAAAGCATGTTACCATAATACCTTAATCTCCGCTCAGGGCTTTGCATATATTTTTGCGACAGACAGTGAGAAATGAAAAGGAGCGGAAAAAAAATAAATAAGCTTGAGAGGGAATTTGGTGCGTGTATGAAAACTAACAAACAAGAGGATTACACTTGGATCATATTAAGGGGAGTGGAAGGAAATGAGAAATGGCAGCGTGGAGGAGGAGTAGGAGGATGAGGCATAAAAAATGTACAGAGATTTCTCTGAGGAATTCAGGCTATTTCAGACATCTGTCCTAATACTTTCACAACTTGAAAGGCAAGGGAAAGCAACCTGGTGTATGTAAAAGTTTTTAGTAAGCTTCGGCGAGAAATGTGAGACAAGTTTGAAATCTAAAAAAATATTGTTAGAATGAAAGAATATAACATATTTATATAATTGCTTGAAGGACTCAACTGCTCGAACTGTATCAATTTGTCCTACCGGTTTCAGTTATTTTAAATGGGTCACTATGAGAAGCATATTGCCAAGACAAATGAAAGAAGTCATCTGAAATGAATTGATTAGCTCAAGCAAATAAAACCAGTTTAAAATGAATATATATGCTAAAATAACTCGTGTAAAAATAGCAACAATTTTAAGATGATTCCGAGAAATTATTCATTAACACATTTTATTTTCCCATGTAGCAAACACAAAATATAGTAGTACTCTTGCTCCATAATATTGTAAACATTGATTTTAGTTCCAACGAAATGTTCCACTTACCCATCGCATATGACAAAAGAAAGTTCACGACTGTTTATGAGTCTCCAAAACAGGATTGTGTTAACAGAAAAGTCTGAGTTGTTAGTTGGCTTCCCGAAACGATATAAATTAAAAGGCAACGACGCAATTCTCCTTGGAATGGCGTTAACCTAGAGGAATTCTCAAAGTCACAAATGGACCTAGAGCTTCTCGGGAGGTTTATGACCTGAAATTGGAGTTTTATGAGTTTTATGCTTTCTCCACTCGTGACGTGACAAAATTACAAAAGTTATTGCCGTCTTTTGCAGCTTTTCAAAATTGAAATGGAATGATATATATGTATGAAGACATGTATTTCTTACCGGTTGGTGTTGTGAGGTTGGTCAGTGCTGTGTTAGCTTTCGGCAGTTTTCTCTAGCTTTGTAGCATTCAGTAAAGAGAAACTACTATCTTGCCGATATATGTGTTTACCTATTACATTTGTTTCTCCAGAATGAAACTTCAATTATTAATTTTATGATGTATGTACATACAAAAGTGAATTTAATGGTAATGTCGTATAAAATAAGAAAATATTACCCACAAGAAGATTTTGTTGCATGATAAGTTATAAATATGTCTGCTAGTTTTATAAAACTAAACGTTATTTTTATAAATGGTTCATCCATTGCTTAAATCTAGAAAGCTGCTGATAAAACTGTATTATCGGACAATACCAGAAGTAAATACATACGTGACTCTTTTAGGGTACATTATGCGAGGATGTCGCCGGTACAAGTTTATTACGAGATACACCTTGAATAGATGTTTTTTGGCATTTCCATTCATTACTTCTTATCTGCAATCTGTTTAACATAAATCATTGTGTGAAGCCAAAAACGAATGGGAACGATGGCATAGGAATCGCCGTTACTTTCACCATGCTTGTCATTATTTTCGGCAAAAGCATTATTAATGCGAAAAGTTTGAGGTGTTGTCTAGAATGAATCACTGAACTTTGGGACCGACGAGCCGCGCGGTGTCATTGTTCGGTGAATGGAAACAACAGAGTAATAAGTCATTTCAACTCTGAAGTATGTGGCTTGTCCATATTGGTAAAAACTTGGGGGATACTGTTCACATCCTAAAAGACAAAGGGAACAAGGTTTAGTTGATGGCGAATCAGGATGGTGATTGTAATGTTTCCAAGAATTTGATCCATTGGTGACCCGGTCGGAAGACAAGGAATACGACACATTAAGTTGTTGTTTTGTTGTGGAAGTCGTTTTGCATTTGTAGCCAAAGTGAACATAAAACAAAGAATGGCATTGTGTCTGCTTGAGACCCATCTTGTTTGAGAATTTTATACTTTCGTGTTTATGATTAACGGATTTTCAAATACAAGTTTTGATATGTTGCAATTGAATTACCCATTGCAAAATTGCCATTTATGTTGGTTTTTTAATAGTTCAGGCGCGTTTCGTTATCCCCTCCAACGACAAATGATATCCAATCTAATTCATATTAAGGGCAAATTATAAATCAATTTTATTATCTTTGCTAAATTTTCAACTCAAAACCACTTTCGTACATTGAGGGCGCTATAATTTATCAACTTACGACAAAATATTCAATTATATTTGTAACCAGATATATTATTACAAATTAAAACATTACATAAATATAGTAAGTAATAATACAGCATATGTAATTAAATTGAATTGACAATTTATTTCGTCACTAAAAAAGAAACAGTGCTACACTAACATATTCAATAATATAATATAACGACCACACATTTTCTATCAAGCTTATCTACAATCTATTAACATGATTTTTTGTTGTTTGTTTGTTTTTATATTTGTATTACTGTAGCAATAACTTTTTATAATGACTGTTATGTGTAGCTACTTAAATATTTATAGGTTAGTGCTAGGGATATTGGACTGGTTAAGTAGGTCGTAACTGTTACATATTCAAAGATAAATTACAAAAGCAATAGACTCACAGTCTGGTCAACATTAAACTCCATCAAATTCAAGGCGATTAGATTATCATAGAAGTTGACGGTTCCCACGTAAATCTTCAAAATCTTCAACGACTTCACATATCGTCGACACAGCCTATCCTTCATTATCGCTCTGTTTGATTGGAGATCCTGAAGACACTCTCCTGCCTTTGTGTGGACAACTCCTTTCCCGTTCCCGTCACACTCGATTGTAAGGATTGAGCAATCGATTAGCAACAATGCAAACATGGTGATCAGACCAACATTAAGATGCTTCGAAGTGGTAATGATTAAGTACAAGCTGACTATGAAAACGAATGAAATGACAAAGCAGTTGCCTTTTGCAATGTCGCTTTGCGTATAATTGTACGCCTTGACCATAAGCTGAATATTTCTCCACATTCGGACCACCTTGTCAATATTTGAAGGACGTAATTCTTTCGCTGCCGCGTTACAAATTTGGATATAATTGCAGAAACAGTAGCATGGGAGGAACGTATACGGAATGTATTCCAGACAACATGTTGCAAAGGCAAACAAAAATATCCAGGATGCAAAAGTAGCGGAAAGCAAATGGAATAAGTGGTGCAGTATTCGTGCAGTAGGGAAGGACAAGGTAATTCCAGGTGAGCATTGCGGAAACAGAAAGAATCCGAGATTCATGGGTAAACAAGGTATCCACCAGAGTATCACCCACAAGCTGAAGGTGGCAATGGGCAAGTTGATTAAACAAAGCCAGTTGTAGAAATGGAGTCTCCGGCTCATTCCCAGAAATCCTTCTGATGGAGTCCAGTTACTCGCTTTAAATTACAAATTAAAAATCTTAAAATTTCAATGTCATTCTGATATATAAAATATGCTGCACGGGCATTATGACTTACCATTGTATCGTCTCTCGAATTCAACAAGTGCAGCAAACACTTCAGCAATTTCACTCCTTTTCTTGTAAAGTGGCAAGGTAAAGTAAACCAGAAACGGGATCCAGATCTGGAGAAACAGGGACAAAGCCAAGTTTTGAACAGAGAGATCTTTCCAAAAACATAAGAACTGAAGCCATACAAAGGTAAAGTAGATGATAGAAATAATTGATTTGTTGACAAATATCCGTGCTGAAAGGTCCGGAAGTGCGACAATAGGCTTTGATGGATCTGGGCTTAGAACATGCAGAACGGTGGTGATTTTGTTGAAAAACCGGAAATATAACCTGAAAATCGGTAGAAACTTCTGTGCGATTATCATGGCGGTAATTATTAAGTGTTAGCGTTGACTGGGGGGCGTCCAATGAAGTTTAGGATTCAGTTAACCCGTTTTTTAAAACAGGTTAACTGAATCGGCAATCTGAGTTAGAAAAATCCCAGTAAATATAATTGAGAAGGAACGAATTTGTAAAAGATGCTACTTTCTCCAAAGAATAAATGCGTAATAAAATGTTGTCTTGGAAAGGACGCGGAAGTCCTATTCGCATTATGCGAGCTTTTAAAAATTGCGTTTTTGGGTCAACATAACATGCTAATAAATGAGCTTTATGTAATCATGAATACATAATGCTTCCTCAAACTTATTGGGAATTATGAAACTGCGTATACAAATTTAAGCACAATCTAGATGAAATGATTAATCGCATGTTTGTACATAAAACTAATCTTCAATCATGTGGCATTATGGGCAAACTAGATTGAATTATTCCTTTAAACTAAAAGATGCTAATATCGAAGACAACGAATAATAAGCTGAACAGCACCGACGCAAATTGACAGGAAGAACCTGTTGGTCATGATATATGTTACGCCAAATGGTAATCCGAAATTTCGCCGTAATGACGTACTTTGCTTTTCATGAAGCATGAATGACGTGTAACACCAAATAGGCATGCATCGGATATGCGTATATTGACATTTACAGTTTTTAAATTTTTAATTCTTTCTAAAGTTTACGCATCACATGTTTACCGAATCAATAAACTCGCCCAACCGACGTCATTTGAAGTGGATTTCTGAACCTATATATAGCAGACAAAGTTGTGACTAGACATGTTCAATTGTATTGTCCTGACGGACGTACATGCCGACAAAGCTGCAGCAGAAATAAACTTGCTTTCAGTCTCTTAGGCCATTACATACTAGTGGAAGTTAATATGTCGTTACGCAAAATGCGATACCAAAATCCGTATGCTATGATTATACTTTTCTCATAGTACAAAGTAACGTTTAAAAAATACATAAATTGAAAACGAAAAACACATTTGATGAACGCTTGACATCAATGATGACATGATAAGAGTACAATCATGATAGTTGCGGCCCACCCAAACTGCAAACAAGTAACTACTGGTTTTTAACAACGAAAATACTCGTTTATATTACAACGCACTGATTACATTTTCCTGATACATTGTAAAAACCAAATTCGAGTCACCAAACCAAATGAGCTCTAACGAGTTCGTAGTTGGTATATCTTTATGTCAACTATCAGTTTTATCACAAATGCTGATTTATAATTCTATTTCTAAAATGGTAATTATTCACTATGTATATGAAATAAAGGCATTTGGCTGCTGAAAATACACCTGATCCACCCAACTGTCAACGCTGGAGCTAGTCAACAGTCTTGATTAATTTTATAAGCATTTACGGTTGTACACTGCAATCTATAACTATCCATTCTTAACTTGGAGAACTTAAATCTAAATGCAAGACTGCAAATATGAATGTGTAATAAATGAATAATCTAATAATACGATGTCATTCTGGAAGCCGGTCAGATATGCACTATCAGATAAGTTAACTTGTTTTATAGATGGTCATATGCTGCCCATGTTCTTTTGCTTACTTGATTCAAAACGTTGATGGAATACCTATTTCACAATGTCGTACAAGCAACACTTTCCCTCAACCTTTCTCCATAATTGTTTCCATACTCCCGAATTTGTCATCAAAGTATTTATCGTACCAAGAAGTTCACCAGACCGTAAATCATGAACAACACAAGAACTTGTTCATCCGTTAATTAATTTATTTCCAAATGCTCAACATCCTCCGATTACTATTTTCGCCAAATAATATGCTCTTCGTCTTTGCAGAATCTTTATCTTTCACCTGAAGTGGAAAGCTTCCTTTGAGTAAGGAGCAGCAAAATAGTTTTAATGTAACAAGACATCTGTCAATTAACAACGGTCCGCTGAATCTCACCCTCATCACATTTTTGTCCCTGACTAATCCAATGTGGTAGGACAGAAGAAAGCATACGAGCAATCCAATTGGGTTGAAAAGGTGTTTTATTATTCTGGACCATGGTAAAATATTTAGTCTTGGGACCGCTGCTGTACACAAGTACACATACATTTTGTAATGCCATCAAAATTACAGGGCAGTTGGTATTTAATTGGATGAAATTATTATGCCAGCATGAGTGATCGTGGAATTCAATTAGTTTGCCAGTTTACTCAAGTAGAAAGTACTACTACTGTCTGACTGTTAAGAGCTCTTTGTAACAATTTATCACGTGCTCGTCATGTCCCTTGTTCATTTAGCGCAGCCACAACTAAATGTTAGATTCAGGTAGGCACATACACTCGCAAAACAGATAAGAAGTAGCTTACTACAATACGATATAATCAGGGTTTCTGATAGGACTACGGTGATATAAATTCTAGATTATAGTTTATGAGTTTCCAAATGGAACTGCGTATGATTGCAAATGGACGAAAAAAGTATTAGGTATTGCAAAGGTAATATGATTACAAGTTAAATTTGCATTGGAATGGATTTATATTAAATGATATTTTTAGTTCATGAGATCTCTTCGCTTCATGCGGAAAGTTTCTTTGAACTTCACGACAACTGTTACTTAATATAGTTTAAATATTCCGGAAATTCATATGCACGTCTAAACACGTACAGCGTAGGTAATCTTCAGTTGCTTTTTAATTCCGATTGGCTTTGAAATTGTTTGCATCCTAAGTCACCATTTCCACGAAAATTAAATAACACTATTTTCCTCGTGTCTTGTATCCTAGCTCAGTTGTCTTGCGAGTATTTATAGTGTGTGATAAGGTGCATATTATTCATCGTCTGTTGCGCAGATCGTTTCGCTTGATCGCCTTAAATGAGCAATTTCGATCAAAGAATCAAAACTTCCACTGTCCACCCCTATTTCAGTGGAAATTTCCACCTGGACAAAAGTGGACTGTCCAGTGGACAGTATACATATAGTATCAAAACTTCCACTGTCCACCTCAGTGTTAGTGGAAATTTCCACTTTTGTCCACCTGGAAGATTTCCACTATCCAGTGGACATTGATTCTCTGATTTCGATACAGTAATCGGTTCAATGACTTTGCTTGCGAGCACCTGGATACTATGGCGAAAGGTATATTACCTACACCTGGCAAGTGTCTGCACTGGTGAATGTGAGCCCAAGGTGGAATCCAAACATGTATTCGCTATTCGCAAGCTGTATGCATTCCCATTCCCACCGTGAAATCATTACCTCCACGTGTTTTCACTTTCTACATTTGTGCATACAAAACTGTCTACTTATCCGTTTTTACTTACCATTGACATTGAGCTGTTCGGCACGAAGGAATTCTTAAGGCTACTGTATATCCGATTTGGAGTAAAGCATAGGCATACCCGGTATTCCATTTAAATTACGCCGGTTTGAACAAATACAAAATGATGGGAGATTGACTGCAAAGGAGGCTCTACAAACAAAATTTATTTATTTGTAAACCATTCGACAGTTCATATTTGCTACTGGTTATAATAAAAACCTTGTAATGTATTCAACGATAAAGCCTCCGGTATTCTTAAGCACGACGGAGCTTTTTGTATAATTCACGATTGTTTCCGCTTCCATTTAAACCTTTTCAAGTGCACAGAAACCATCACCTCGGGGATATCTCCGAAAATACCAACGCACATTTTCATTACCATTGCCAATAGGTATAATTTACAAAGCGAATGAAATTCACACTTTTGTTTTACCGCAAGATAAAATCTCTATAAAGGATCGAATATAAGTACGAGCTTGCCCACTATCATTGACTGCTGCCAATAATGTGATGCAGAGAAATAGGATTAGTATACTTCCAGGAAGAGTAGGTATCGTACTAAAAAGTAAAAAGGATTGTTCAATTCTCAACCAACCAATCATCATTACGCGTGTGCTCACTTTATCTCACCACACTTGGACTGAATATTTGCTTTGGCCTGTAGCACTATCCATCAATCAGCTTGTTTCCCACCAAATCCAATTTCCAACTCTGCTCGGCACACAGCTCACAGGTTACTCTATTCCATTGAAATCGTTCCGAAATTAAATTGGGTTCTCCTAAGTATGCTCTTCCGCTTACCGAGTAGGTAGATATGATGCTTGCAGCAATGCTGCCAAAATTCATTGTCTGCAAATATATTGAATCCATATATTATTCCTACTGTAAAAAGGCATCGTGTCTCCCGTAGGTCACCAATTTCGGGGACTTTTCTATTATCTCAATTCACAAGGTGAAATGGTAACCAAATTGGTTATTTCCGGCGTATTTCAAGGGTCGTTCTTTAAAATTTATCTGTCTGTCGCATTATCTTTTTCATCAAATAATACGTTCGTATTTTCCCTTGAGCATAAATTGCCATTTTCCTTTGAAGGGTAATATTATTGCCTGAATTATTTTATACACAGTTAAGTAGAGAGTTTCATCGTGATAATTAATTAATTACTATGATCATTCAACTATCAAATATTTTCTACAGGAAAGCTTATAATAACGTGAAATGCAAGAAGAGGAAAAACATGAACAAGAATGAACGTTGCAAAACGTCACATTTTTTGTGCATCTACATTCGTTAATTATATATATGAACATACCCAAAATTAAAATATACACAAGCAATTTTGTCGCATATTCCACTGAGAAATAATTGTTATCAAATAATGTATTATTACAATTGCAAAACTTGTAAACACTTTATAATTCACATGGTATGGTTTCAACGTCGCAGGTTGTACAGACGCACCTATGCATTAATTTCTTTATCATAGGTGAGTGATCTAGTGTCCACTCTGAAGTGGTGACTAGATCACTCATCTGCTTTTATTTCCATTTCATTGATAGCTAACTTGCTATACACTCAAATGATGAATGTGTGAAAATGCACAATAAAACTTCGTTTTTGTATCATTCATATTCTTGTATGAATTAAATAGACGATGAATGTTACAATTATATTTACCTATGATGCTAGGACCAATTCTCTGGAAAAAACAAATACATTTCAAGAAAAAATGAAAACAATACAATTGAATAATTGAGTAGCAAACAATGAAGCAATCAACAATTACAAAAGACAATTAACCACCCATTCTTCAAATTTTAGCTGACTAGCATAAACTTCAAGAATTTTTTTTTGAAAGTGTATAAAAGCGGATCACTTGCGAACATTCATTTCAGTCTCGTTTTAGGGACCGCAGGTGTTTGTAAAGAAAAAACCTACTGTTTTCTCATAACTAATTGTAAGTTTATGACTGAATTTGCATTTCTATCACATTGGCAGTAATTCCACAAAACTTTTTGCTATCCAATTTGAGACACACATACGCATAGAGTCCTTTACGAAAATAAGTGGCTAAACTGTTTTATTTCTTCAAAATGCATGACTCTGAATCACTGGTTGTCAACCTGGTTCTCTGAGAATATTTTTGCCTTAAATCAATTTGACAATACGTCAACTTATGAATAATTCACCACATCACCTAAATGTTTAATAAACTCTGATATCCACTTATTATCTGAAGGACACCCCAGAATAATTTAGAGAATTATGCACATTTCCTTCCACCTGCCAAGTTATGTTTGAACTTTAATCAAGTTTACTAGGGTCAGTGTCGCACAACTGTGCATTTGATATAGTTCAGTTCATAAGGAATTGGGATGTCACGTAAATATATAACAAGAAGCTAAGTAATCCGTTCGCTTGAAACAAATTGATTGTACTTTTCCACGGAATCTAAATGCCCGAATTCTCGTAGGAAAATTTTTGCTGAAGGCAAACTTTCCTGGTGCATATGGCAAAATGATTTGTGTCCCATTTTCTACTTATATTCCTTGTGTCCAGCGTCCCGAAAACTTTTCTTTTTACCATCTTATCGTTAAGGAACCAAACAGACTGGAATAAAAAAATAATATCAATATTTTTATGGATATGTAGTCAATATTTACAGTTTTCTTCTCTGTGTCCATTTCGTTCCCTTCTTCCCCGAGTTATTGATTTCGCAAAATTTGCCGTAGCAGCATTATTTGTTATCCTCCAAGAGGGTAGATGAATCCATGTTGTTTTATGGTTTAGGATAAGGGAAGCATAAAAACAACATAAAATCCAACATGTTTGATTTGGCAAACTGGAAATGAGCAAAACGTCTGATATTTCTATATCCCGCTTCTAGTAAACTATTTACTTCTGTCAAATGTTCACAAATACAAACTTACAAAATTTGATTGCCTTGAAGACGGTGAGATACGGAAATATCAATTCCTAAGAGCATCCGAAATGTAAATAAAATGGATCCATTTTCTGATATGAGATGTATTTGTTTCAAAGCTGAGAGGAGCAAATTTTTACCATATGGGACAAATCCGTGAAAAGGATATCCGCAGTTTTGTCAACAAAACCTGAAAGCTATTTTTGAAGAATAGTAGGAAAATGGAAAAACAACTCAAGAGAATAAATGATTCGGTAAAATAAATTCTCCTTTATCCTAGATTACACATAAGGGCTTAGATATATATATTTTGTGTATCCATGTCTTATTTTGTAATTTGGTTAGACCTTGTATACATCCGCATCCCATTGCAGTAAGGTAAGTATTTGAAGTCAATTTGTTATACAAACATACGAGGGTTGGTTGCTTGGAAACCGGTTTCATGCATTCATATGTTTTCATTACGTAACCTAATTCCGATAATTGACTTCTAGAAAACTTGACTTTGTATATGATAGTGTAAACGATAAGGAGCGAAACTAATGAAATGTTCATAGTAAACTGAATTATGATTACATAAACAAATTATGCAATTTGTATTATGATTAATTTGATCACATCTGGAAATAAACTATAGCGCAGACGATGCAGTTTCGTCTAGATATGTTATGACAAATCGCAATTCGGTCTCGAACAATCGCCAGTGAGGTAAGCACGTGAACTATTTAGGTAGCACTATTATGTCAGGCGTGTCCATTTTATGTAACTTCCAGCAACTAAGATCAGCAAAAACACATGTCAGAGAAAGAGAAACAGTCATTTTCACAATAGATGGAAAAATATTCTACACATTGGATGCCTTACGCTCGTAGTATACTTTATCTCGAAAATACCATTCAGGTGGAAATTTTTAATGATGTTCATTCTGGGAATATGTGTTCAGAAACTGCATGTGATATTATACAACTACGCATCACGACTGGAGAAAATATTTCGAAAACGTAGATCTAGGTCTAATGATAACAATTTACCGGCCGGCGACAATTTCCAAGTAATATTCGCATTTTGCATAAAGCCATTTTAATCCGTTAAGGCAGTAATGGATTTTGTTGCATCACCTGAAATGCGGATGTACGCGTTAATTTCAGTCTAGAAGACTCGCCAATCACATTATAAGAGATATCATGTAAATCTGCTTGCTAGTCGTGGCGCCCTGTAGATTATATAAATTTAGTGCTTGTCTGCTGCAAAACTGTTTGGAATAACACGGAAGCAATTTTACTGTGACAAAGAATGTCCATGCGTTATCATAATATACATTATATGCATACATACGTACACATAATTTATGAGAACTTATGTCACTAATTATTCTTTCCTCTAATTTAAAACTTTTATGTTAACCCATTCACTTTCTCTCTAGGTATGTTCATCCAACTAGAACACAATACGTTCTCCATATTTCTCAGGGAAAGTTGAGTGCGTCTCTGGAGCTAGAAATGAGCGAAGTATACCGGTTCATTTAAAGCTACCAGCAAAGTACAGTGCTGCGAATTATCAGTATTCAAAGTTATTCGATGTCTCTTTTTCGTTTGAACTTCTAGTCAAGTTTCTTTTCTATTCTGAGTAATCGTGTACCTTTCTGCTTATGACGAATTACCTGGTAAAGCTATTACCTGCATAGAAATAAAAGTGCTTTTACAAAATAAATCACAAGTTATCTTTATTTCTAAAACTATGGTAAACATCAGAGAGCACAACAGATAACAGGCGACATTTTCCCTACTCACCAAAGCCCCGGGTTTTCATTTATTGCATTTCCTGGCTTCTTCTGGTGACTTGACAAAACAGCGGCATTATTACAGATGCAGATTGTTCACGTTTCCCGTACTCTTTGCTTACTTTCCAATCTTTACAAAAACTATCCCACAACAAATAATCCAGCGAAAGCTCTCCGCTGCATTCCAATCTTTTGGTTTATCCTTGCCCTTTGTTTGAATTGTAAATTACTTGTGGGGAAAAGATAAAAAGAAGGGTTTTTATTCTGTGGGATTTTGGGATGATTCTTAATGCACCTCTCCAGACCATCATCAGCCTTTCTTAACGATCCCGAGTGAATTTTCACATGAATGCTCCAGTGATTTCTGGTAATGGTAGCGGTTGATTTTTTGGATACGACTCTTTTCCCTTTTCGGTTTCCAGTAGATGCTGAAATGCAATGCAAATTTATTTTATGGCTCTGTGGGTTCGCTTCTTTCTACGTAGTTGTTATCACGTTTTTGAGCCGTTATGTCCAAGACAAACAGGCTGTTTGAAAACAAACATGGTTTTCCTAGTCCAGGGTTTCTGTTGTCGTTGGAGAGGTGGAATAGTAGTAAATTGTAAAAATCGTCGGGACATTCCTTATTCGGGTCTCCTGCTTCACCGTGAAAGCATTTAGCATAAAATTTTATGCGGGGAAAACATTCCGCATATCTTATTTCATTCATATGGATATTGAATTAAGTAAAAAATGTGTTCTGTCCTCCCATATATTGAATGAAAGTCCGTTTAAAAGGAAAATGTTTTATTCCGTTTTGTACATGGACATACTTTGGGAGTTTTTGAGGTGGAATATTTTTTCTTATGTTGCCCGTATATTTACTTATCAAATATGACCGACATTTGAAATCATAAACAGATAAGGCCGAACCTAGTGATTTTTTCATAAAAATTTTAATGTTTTCAAAAGAGAAAGAATTATTGTGTTGCATGTTATGGGAAAGGAGAGCAACGTTTTCTACGATTGCAGAATTTACTCCTCCTTTTTCTTTCCTTCTCCAAAAGTGTATAAATTTTACACATTTATCTACCTAATCACAAGGTATGTACGGACATGGAAGGTTATCTTGCCCTGGAATGAATTTGCATTTATTGTGAGAAATTTCATACGGCTTGTGACGTGAAAACTTGTAAACTTTGGTTGCGAAATTCATTTCATTATGGAAGGTTACGTACATGTAACTAAAATAGTATCTCCAGTCTCAACGAGGCTCTGACACGTGCCGTCACAAAAAGTTTCTAAATTAAAAGTTTGTGGACTGCCGGGATTATCTAATTATATATCCCAGGAAAAAATCTAATCAAATCGGTGAACTTTTGCTTTGTAGCAAACTTTATGAGTCATACTAGAGCAAAAAATAGCTTTTCAACTTTTACTTTCAAGATCAAGATCAAATCGAATCCTTCTTACGTTTCCTTCCCCATCGTAATAACTAAGAAATCGCAGCCATCGTTTTACCGTAATTCAAACTTAAGTCACTGTCATCTTAATTTAGTAAGTATTTTTGGTTTATGTAATGTTTTTCTAAGCATAATTTGTCCGCTAAAATTATGTTTACGAATTCCCGAAGTGCGTAGCATGTATCCATTTGGACTAAATCTATTCATATTTGCGTCGTGACATTTACTAACCTCTATACTCAAAAACTGGTTACATTTCGCTCGAAATATTTTTCTACCTTCTTTCTACCTAATGCATATTGACAAAAACAAGTACATCCTTATTACCATTTGACAGATGCACAAATAAGCATATGGATAGAAAAGTAATCATTACAAACGTATTCTTGTTTTTTCTTCAATATGCACAACTTTTATGTAATTTGATATGATAGAAAAAAGGAAGACGCAATTTGCGTTTTTCTGGAATATTGGTGCTTTTACCATATGCCAATAAATGTATTTTTTTGCGTCGTTGCTACCAGCTTACACATCTGCTCATAACCCGAAACTGTGTCAGTATTTTGCAGCCATTACTGAAATTGGATCTGAGGTTATGTAACCGATCCTCTGAAGGAGAAAAAATATTTCCTAGATGAACGTAACAAATTGGAAAAATAATCCGAACGGAGAAACAAACAACGAAACAGGAAGAAAATAACAACAGCACATTTGGTTTCGTAATGTGGGGATTACGTATTACTCCGAAATTCAATTTTGTTTGGATTAAAGTCCTAAACTATACTGCCATTGTTTCGAATAAATTGGTACAGATATGCAATACGATGCAAATGATGTTTTCCTAATAAATGATATTTCAAATTGGCTAGAAGTTCATTGTACTCGCAACATATTCGTGTAACAGTGAAGGTGAAAGCAGAAAAAATATATTTTGTCGAATAAAGCAATTTTTCGATTTATTTCATCCCACATAACAAGTATATACACACATATTTAATTTGCACCGCTACTTGCGTAGACGAAATTAAGTTCTAGTTACTTACAATATCGAGATTCAAAAACTCTACACTAACTATTAATTATAAGCAGCAACCAGTAAGCCCGTAAGCGTGGGCGGATAAAATTCGTGTCATATTTTTTACATACGGGCGTTTGTAAGTACCCAATTTATGGGGCCATCGTACAAAAATACACAAAGTTGATTAATTAATTACATATATTCCAATTTTGTCTAATATGTTCTAAATAAACTCAATGTTTTTAATAAATAGCTATTTAGACGATTGGGGTGTGAAATGAAAAGTCTTCCGAATTAATCGAGTATCTAACGGGCGGTTTGGGATGTATCACCAAAACACTGGGATCCTCCTCACTACTGGGCGGGGGCGGACATTTGACACAACGTCTAACGAACAGTACGACGCCAAACATGCCAAACAGGGAAAGCGACACGGCAAAAAATATTTTGGGGTCCACCGCCTCCGACTCTGTCGCAGCGGCAGAAGCAGCAGTCAGTCCGCCACGATTATGCTCCATGGCGATAGTATTGGAATTTCGGGGATCCACGCCTTCAGCATCTCCGCCATAAATCATGCTACCTGGACTACGAATGTGGTGATCGTCGTCGATATCACCTTGCGCCTCGGGCGTCACCACAATCGAATGACCATCTAAATCCAATGGACCATGTAGTGCGGCTGATGACGAGATGGTCAGTTTGTCAATATTTTGATTGCTGACGCTATGATGACTTTGATGGATCTTTTGGTGTAACAGCTCAGGTGATGATGGTGTGGGTGGTGAAAATGTAACCTTCCGCTTTTGTGGCGTTGGTAGCGGCTCTTCACGTGGAAGTGTTCTTGGATGCGGTGACGTGGCAGCTGGCGCTGTCGGGGAAGATGATGGATTCGCGGAATATGATCGCCTCGTGAATCCCAGAATCCTTTTTTGAGGTAAGGAGTGCGGCGACTTGGCTCTGTTCCCGTCTCTGTATTTGTTTTTGCGGTGCGCCTCCATTTTCTGGAGGAGCTCATCCGAAAATGCATTTGTTGCGACAGCAGTAGTTGTAGTGGTTTTAGAAGTGGGCGTTGATGTTTGTCTCGAATTAATTTCTAATTGTGTGCTTGGATGTGGTGGCATGTGGAGCGTTTCTGAAGGTGGGCGATCCAAAGATGCAGCGTCCCTCTTTGGTAGAAATACCTCCTTATCTGGAACGACAGTTATCCGAAAATGAGCGCCGCCCAGGTAACCTTTCTCAAAATCGATAACCCTATTCCTGGGATTTAGCATGAAAAAGGAGTGCTCGTTGGAGGAGCCCTCGAGGGCCACAGATAATCTGTAAAACTGGTCCATATTCTCAAACACTTGCAAGCTATCCCCCTTCCAAACGTTTTCAACTGGATACAGCTTTCCCCGGCGATGGTCATGAATCCAGAGGTCCAGTAGCTTGTGATAAGCGAGAAATATAATTGTCAGATTTCTGTCTGCATTGTATACGGTGTGTAGAATGCTTTTTCCGGGAGACTTCCAGAGACTGGCGTCGGTGAAAGCGTTATTGAGATGGATATTTCCCAAGATTGATGTAGTTCCTTTTGATTGGTTTAATAGAATTACGGTCCTGTCAAGATTTGAGGATTTGGAAGACGGGCACAAGATGTATACTAGCTCGTTATCTGAATTTGGGGAGACAACACGGCAGTTTCCAGATTGAAGTAACTTTTGGATTGTATTAGAATTTAGGTGGTCATCATCGGTCATTATTGTCGTTTTTGTCCATTTGGCAGTGTCCACGTCAAATTTCCACAAACTTGGCGGTAGGCCATCCGCATCAAAATGTTCCACGATATTGTCTCCAGTGGCTCCAGCGAAGGTCGTCGTTGCTGTTGTGTACTCATTACTCTTAGACGGCATCGACATGACTGGACTTGCTGCTGGCTGCAGCATCACAATGCCAGTGTGGTCGCACCAGGACAGAGTATCTTCCGTGAATTTAGGACAAACTTCCAAGTTTGTCTTGTCATCTAGATCAGAGCACACGTGGGATCTCCATTTTCCGCCCTCCTGCCGAGAAGATCCATTATCTTTTGGAGATCCGGGAGTCGAGTTGAGATCATAAAGCCAGACTACAGCATTTTCTCCCGAACTCGAAAATGGAAAAGTTTTTGGCTCATCTTCTACTTCTCCAGTTGAAGAAGAAGTTGATAATGATGAACTTGTTTTAATGGACTTTCTCTTCATCCTTCCTACTCTTCCATGAACTGCCAACCGCCCGCTGTTCCCTTTACTCCCACAGATCAGTGGAGAGTTGAGATTTTCGGGAAATGAGTTATTGTCGTCGTCGTTGTCGGTGGATTCAGTTTTGGATCGAAATATCTGCTCCCATTTTGACTGGCTTGAGGAGAATCTCCAGAGATCGCTTCGATAGTAATTCTTTGTTGGACTGATTCCTCCAAATAGCCACCAGTTTCCGGTAAGATCCTCGTTCCAAGTACCTGGTCCAATGCGTGGAGATGGAAATATTTTGGAAGACTCTGAAGTCGTTACTGCAGTTGAAGTTGTGGAAGTACTGAATTGATCCTGAGATGAAGTTGTAGAGGAAGAGATGCTTTCGAATGGAAATGGAGGTCCTTCGTATTGCCATTCTGAAACAATAAAAACAATATTTGAAATATTTCCAAAATACCAAATTCGGTTTCTAATGTTTAAAATATTTTTGGGGCAACGTGGCAGCATATTTTGAAAAAAAAACTGTTGAAATTTCAAGGGCATTACGCATAGCAATACATTATGTATTTGAAGGCTGGCAGCATCTGTCTCAACTTTCAATAAAGTATCAACACCTTTCAGCAAATTTATCATAAAGTTCTGTACTTTTTCACGCCTCAAGTTCATGTTGGTATTCATACAGCTTACCATTCCCGTTTCGATGCTCACATTTTTAATATCAACCTTTCCGTAAAAATATTCTGCAAGGCGTCAAGTACGCACCAAGTCAACCCGTAAATTTATGGAATGGATTCCGTACAAACTTTGCATTCCTTTTTCAGGTTTTTTATACTCGAATTGTATTGTCATTTTACTACACTGGAGAAAGTTTTTATTGAAATATTTTACACTTCCAAAGAATACATTACAAGTTTTCTGTGACCAAGTAGGAAAACAACTAACAGCATCTAATGCTACTTCCAAGTTGCCTCAAAGCTGAAGAATATATTTAATTTTCCTTTAAATTCTAGTTACTAGAAAAGTAGCAAAATCCGAAAAGGAGAAAGTTGAAAGCAAAGCATTTCCTAAATGTAAGCAACATCAAAATGGATCCAACTTTTCAATTTCGTTAAATGTAAAATTCGCCATAAACCCGGTAACAACAGCAGCCATTTCACTTTTGCTTCAAGTCTTCAATACTTTTAGTACGATTCCTAAAATATACTACTTACTTTTACGACATGCGAATGAAAAGTTACGATACGACCAAAAGTGACCATTTCCATCATTACGTTTAAGAGAGCTATATACGCATTTTCCATTCAAAATAAAAGAAAATTCTAAACACTAAGCATTTTGTATAAAGAAATGCGGAAATTCAAGTTGCTTTGGCACGTTTCCAATTGTACTGCTTGTACATCCTTTTCCAGAAGATTGTGTAGGAGGTTTGTCTTCTTTTTTCTTAAAAACGCCTTTTTATTTCCCGTTTTTTCTACAATCGTCATCATAACCGTTTGACATGAAAAACACAACACCGCAGACCCTTCATGTAGAAGATCCCAACCCGACTCAACATCATCATTCTACTTTTCTCTCTCGTGCTGTCTTGTTTTTAGACAATTTTTTTCTAGACACGTTTTTCTCTTTCTTCCTGCTTTAGTCTTCATGGAAGCGGTTTATGTGCCTTATGTGCTGTGCTATGGCATTTATTTCCTTTTGCAAACTGCTGACTATGGAGAAAGCATAAAGAGGGATAAAAAATATCCGCGTAAAATTGAATGCGTGTTGTTTCCTAGAAAGCAAAATGTTTTTGGATCCCAGCGGTAACCAAAAAGAAAAAAAAGATCAAGAGAAACCGTCGGAAATATAAAAAGCGTTCCTTTTCTTATATATTTTTATTGTTACGTAAACCTATAAATAGGAGCTGTTTGACGACTTTAACCTAAAACAATACAAAGTAAAAATGGAGACGTGTTTTCCGTTTACTGGCGTTGAGCCACATATTTGGCACAAATATCAATCTTGTAAAATTTCAGGGCGATTTTAAATACGCGAAATGATTACATTTTACTTTATAACTTTCGATTTAACAACTTCCTTCATTCTCATTGATTTTAAGGGGTTTTGAAATTCTAACGATTAATGAAAAGTAACCGACGTATTTGGAACGAAATATGAAGTAGCTTCAGTTGCCACGAATGAAAAGAATCTTTTTTTGTCTATACTTTAGACCGATTTTTATTATCGGCGCTTTACACTTTATTTGCTGGAAACAAAACAATTTTTTTGAACAAGAAACTGAACACTTTAAAAAAGGAGACGAAGAAAGCTGTCAGGATAGTAAATGGTGTGTAAAAGCCTGACGGTATTTTCTTTGAAAAATCGACTACGCATTTTCAACTCACTCTCACTTTTTTACATGCACGTGCCCGTACTCTAAAAAATGTTTCATATGATCGACTGACATGATGAGTAACGATATCCCGCAACATAATAAATGGCTTCTTCCACTGACGAATATTTTGGTAGAATGCGCGTCTAGGTACATTGTACGCTATACGATACGATACGGCAGTAATAATGGATTGGATGACGTGGCTTGAATAGCGCAATGCAATATATTTCATTTATTCCTCAATTTTTTATTTCGCCGTATACATATATACAGCTCTACCGCTGTACTGAATTTATAAACTGCACAATCTATTACGGCGATCTAGTGAAAGTAAATTACACCCACTGGACGGACGCAAAAAGTAATGGTAGCGCTTTTTCAGTTTAAGAGAAAAAAATAACCACCAAACTATGTAGTACGTATGTTAAGTAGCATATGTGGAGCAATTGGTGTCCAGGGAGAAATTTTGGTGAAAGGAACAAATTACGCTATTTTGCTTGAATGGTACATATATATTTTTGCCAGTAGGGTTTATACCAAATAATTCGCAAAAATATATTAAGCGGCGTCGAGCACAATTTTTTTCCATAGCCGCGACATCCGTTATATGAAATTAAGTAAACAGGTCCGCTTTGCGTAACAAAGTTTGAACTTTCCAGAAAGTAAGTTACCATAACCTTCTCAATCATTCTTGTAAGCTTTGCAAATATATTTCGCGATGTGCCATGCGAAATGAGCAATATGTGCATAAATATGTTTCCTTGGAAATAAACTGTGTATCCAAGTAAGTAAAGTTGATATATAAATAGGCATACAAGTTTGTCTAGTTTTCACGACAGGATTACATTTGACCATATTAAGGAAATAGAAGGAAATGAGAAATGGCAGTAATGTCTATAATTTACTCAGCATCAAACAGATTCTCCGCCAATCCAACCAATTTCATTCGACACATGTATTAGATATTGCACTAATGCGGCCGGATTAGAAAGCAAGCTACATTACAAGAAGGTTTTAGGCAGCCTCAATTGAAAAACCAGGGACTCGTTTAGGATGCAAAGTTATTCAGGTCGAATGCAACTACACTTTTACTTTAACATATAAAGCCTTTGATGGACTCTGTTTCTTATATGACTTGAATTACAACCAGAACCAAGGATAAAAAGGTCATCGACTCAACAAACTGAAGGTCAAAGAGTGCAAAACTAAGTCCCTGAAAATGAAACGCTGAGCCCTATCAGATTACATGGACATGATGACAGCAAAAGATTCTTAGAACTGAACGGAACTGAAATTCAGAGGAATTATTTAAGTAAGATGAGTTCAGCGAAATGTATCAAGCATTTGGACTCGAGTTTGGATAGTTAGTGAGATTGGAAAAGTTAATGAAATGCGGAACAAAGTACAAGACACACCTTCTCTTCAGTTCTTCCGCTCAAAAAAATAATCAACAGACTTGCAAGCGTATAATAATGTAAAATGGATGGGTAGGAGGATGTGATGATGGTATCATTCCCTCAGGAGTTAGATTTCGTAAAAACCCATTTTTGAAATGGAAACGAAAATGAAACTATGTCAAGAGTCATGGACATGGAGTCTTCCTTCTAGTAATGACAGTACGCAAAGTTTTCATTCTTGCAAACTACGTACGATCTTGTTTTAGATAAGAAAAGAAGAGGTAGCTCGGAAATTGAATGGGTACAAAAAAAGTAGCAGAAATGATAAGGATTATGTAACTTGGATTGCAGGCTTCCAAATTCTTCCCTAGCTTTCATTCCACCTGGTTTTGGTTCGTTTCATTTTAGAATGCTTGCTGTATATTTTTGAAGAAGATGAGAAGTTGACGCAATGAAGGATAGCAATTCTTAGCGCAAGAAGGCTTACGACTTTACTGTCACATATCCTCGGATCCGCTTATATTTTTTTGAGCAGACCAAGAAGAATAGCTACCTACCTAAATACCACGCTATTTTTTGTGAAAGAGGCATCTTTTTAAAAGTTAGAAAGAGTTCCCCGAAAAACATATCCACATTCACGAGTCCTCTTTTTAAAAACTACTTTCACCCAGCTTTCCTTCTTGAAAAATAGAAGAGCTGAAATCTCTTTCCCAACACAAAAATATTGCACCGCTGCAGCTATAGTAGCATTTCGTGGTAATCCTTTCAGCTTTGATATCATTCCAGCCTTTTCTACATTTTTTCTGAGCAAGGGCACAAGTGCCATTAAAGAGGACTGGAGAAAAAAAGTTGAGGATATAATAGATAGGTAGTCAGAGAGTGAGATAGAAAAGGTGGAGGTTCCTTTAGAGCTCAAGTGAAGTTGAAAGTGAAAAAAGATGAGAGAGGAGAAGAGAAATGTATTCCTTTTTTCTGACGCCGTGAAAAAGAGATTCCACAACACACAGCAGCATCCTTCTGGATGGCTGCGTTTTTTGAAATAGTATATAAAGTAGACAGAAAAGGAGTTTCAGGCAGGCAGGTATATATACTGCATCGATTTTATGTTTCTCCTTTTCCATTGCTCACTTTTTACATCCGTCTTTTTTGGAGAAAAGAGTAAGAGGACTTGGTGAAGGAGATCATGTGATGATACTATTTAATATCAGTCTCACATGTGTTGCTAGCGTCCGCGGGGAGTGAAAAGAGGAGCAGCTGAAGTGGTAGTAATAACCGTTTGAATGAATAGTTGAGCTGCAGTAACGGATACAGTGTAGAATAATTTAAAGAGATGTTGAGGAAGTTGATCTGCTTTGAAACATTCAGGAACATTTTCAATGAATTTCTTAAGCGGAATATATATTACATTTGTCGTAACTGTTCAGTTTCCGGAATGAGTTTCAAATTCCGTTTAGCAATCTATCTAATGAAATTTTTGAACACAGCAAAAATGATGTACATTTTTATCTACATTACAACGGCTACAGTTTATATTCATTTTAAATATTCAATGATATGGCAGAACAATTTGCTTAAAGACAAAAGCAAATACCAAAAGTGCAAACATTTAGAGAGTATTAGAAATTCGGTCGTTTACATTTACCTAATCGCACTTTAAACAGAAACATATTTGCTAATGTAGTCCGATCTTGGAATTCGGAATCCGTTTACTTTTAGTGGGCGGCTGTCATGTATGTTTGCTAAAGTTAAAATGTATTCTGGTTTCACTGTCATGAAAGTGTGTTTTATAGATAATATGACATTCTAATTATGAGATGTTCAGTCCAGCACTACTTGAAGGAAGGAAAGTCGTTTTTTCCTAATACGCATTTAAATTCAGTCGTCTTAACGTTTATCGTTCTCCATTTTAAAGTTTTATAGGTTATAAAGCGTTTAGATGTTTGAGAGCCGAGCCCAACTGCAATGGGGCCCATATGGCCAGAATAAATGCTTCAAGTAACCGCAGTAAATGAGATTGGTCCAACTTTACATGATATAAAATTTAAGTACAAGATATTTTTCTAAGTATATTTCAACATACATGGATACATTTGACTTCAACGATTTGCCATATACCCGGGTGCAGATGGATATTCACATCGCCTACTTCAGTTCAAAGAAACAGCAAGTTGAAGGTCATTGTCATTGCAATGTGTGGCCTGTTGTCTAGAGAAACAGAAACAGTTGACTTTGAGCAACAAACCTCAAAGTTAAATAGTTGGCAGGATTGAATCGAAAGGGAACAAAGGCCATTCTTCGCCATATGGATATCCCATTCCTTTCAGTTCCGCTAACATAAGTAGAATGAATGAAATGAGATGAATGCCTTGGGACTTTTCAATACTATCCCATACGACTGCTCACTTTTTACTAGCCATAATAACCGCACATTTAAGTGCGATTAGTGCCAATTTCGGCTTCAAAATTGAATGATTAATTTCACCCTACCATTCGTTCGATAAGTGCAAATATGGACAACGTGAATGGAGTCATAAATTTGTTTGAACAATTTTCTACTTGATGTCATGTGAACCACTAACAATGATAATATTAGCAATTTTAGATGTCATCTAGGATGTTATCATGTTCCCTAGAGTAATCAGAGAAAGTAATTGTCCAATTCACTTTCAATATAAAAATATCCTGCCATAAATATAATAACCAGTTTAGAGAAAGGGAGAAATATATTGAATTTGATCTTCACTTGAACTTGGAACCTTAATTGGACATCATAAACTTTATGTAACTTATGTGCATACGAAATTGGATAAAAAAAGTACCGAAATTTGAGTATTTTTTCTGCTCCTCGCATTACCCCTTAATATTTTCCAAAAATAAATTTTCCTCTCTTACCTGCCGCAAATCCAATCATTCCAGTTTCGCCATTTCCTTTCGTTCGTTTGCTCTTTTGATTCCGGGGAAATGACAAGGCTTGGTCTATCGATTTAACATTTCCAGCAGCTTTCACAACAGATGCTGCCTCACTAGTGCTACCACTACTGCTTATTACTATATTTTTAACTTTATCTCTGGAAACTTTCTCTGTTACAGCTGCCGTAGCTGTACTCAAAACGGAAACAAAATATATTGAAACCAAACACCAGAGCAATGCTCCGCGTCTCTTCCAGCAGTCGTTCGCACACCAGCCCATTGTAACGCATTGAACGACGCAAAAAATATAGGATAACTTTTTTTGAGAAGCTCCGTTCAGCTCGACAGCTAAAACAAGACTGGGGAGATGGGCAACAGGGAGCACTACTTTTCATTCATTCATGCCTTTACGCTCGCTCTCCCCGAGAAAAAACTTTCTCCTTCATATTCCGCCTTCCTGTTTACTTCACTGCTTCTTTCCCTGGACCATATCGCCAGCTTGTACACGCGCTTTTTCTCCCTAAAACAAAGTTTTGCGAGAAAGTCAAAGTCATTTTGGTCAAGTTCTCTCTCCCTATATGTGTGAGTGCTTTGCTCATATTTCGGCGTCTCGTCTTGTTCCAGTAAATTGGATTGCCTTGGTGGATCTCAAACTCGAGCAAAAACCCAACTTCATTTCTCTCTGCAGTCTACACTAGTGTCATGATGATTTACTCAATGAAAAGTGTAGTAAGCAATCCTGTTTGGAATACTACTGCTAGCACTGTATGATGACGACGATGATGATAACCTTCGAAAAATATTTTGAACTTACAAATAGCAGAGACCATGAACATGAATATACATTTTGGGGACTACCTATATAGAGTTCCCTTGGCAAAATCCCCAGACACGTGCTGCTAGTTTTTTGTTGCCCTGGTGCAATAGCAATGGTGCTTTGACGTAAAAAGAGGAAAATGAGGAATAAAAGTTTCTCAGAACCACTTAATATTTACTAGATGCATATCGTAATGATGTTCTAACCTTCAACTCGGAATGGGAAAAAAACTTTTTGTGAGATTTATGGATTGTGGCAAAAGGTCTTAGAGATCAGAGGCTTATGAGGCGAAAAGGACAAACAATTGCAAATACATTTATATTGCTTTCCTTTGTTGTTGTCTGCGTTCTTTGTTTTGATCTGAAATGTTAATGCTGCATTTTTTCCGAATATGCTTTCATGAAGCTTTCTGCATGTCTGTTAATAAAATGGCATGTTCATAATTGTCGTATTGTCTAGCCAGCGTAATGCCAACTTTTTGGATGATATTCCTAAACGGCGTGGAATGTCTACATATTCCAACTTCGCATGAATGAACACATTGGTTAATACCAGTTCATTATATAATGACAAATTACTCTAAAATAATGACACTTTCAACAATACATTAATACATTGGCTTCCATTCGACCAAGTATATACCATTGAAGTATAATTACGAGACGGAAAATTTCAACTGTACAAATGATGTTACGACAGGACTACCTAATTCCCAATTATATTGCTTCTCAGCTCCCAACTTCCGATTATGTCATGAGCCTGTTGTCTCGCCAGTAGCCCAGCTAATGAAGTAATGACACTGGTGGAAACAATGGTGTCCCTCCAAAGCTGAACTGCTACAACTCATGAAGATTCATTGCATAACACGACATTAGTTTCTAAACTTTGTTTGCCGTTGATCAAATTGATCAGGGAGCGTATTCTCAAAGGCGCTAATCTTGGGATTAGCTAAATCAAATCCCAATCCGTATTCACAAACGAATGCATGTCCTAAATCTAAGCCAAATCTAATCTAAATCCGATCCCAAAGCAAATAAATCCGTTTTCCGAGAATACGGATTAAAACCTATTCTCAAGTTTGGCTTAGCCAAATCACAAATCCAAAAAGGTAATCCTGCCTCACAGCAAGATTAAGCAATAAGAATGACAATTAACTATTCTTAAAATGTTAAATAATCAACCACTGCGGATTTAATTACTGTTAATGGTACTCAATTAACGTTCTCGGTTAACTAGATTAAGTAGTTATCAATAATTTCATACCAAACTAAACAAAATGGTCAATGATTTTAAATTTTATTTTGTGATTGAAAGTAGAGGTCCTCCGAAGATATTTTTATATAATGTACACAGTTAAGACGTGATAACAGTTAAAACATGTACATGTTCAGCGCATAATTCATAATAAATCGGAAGAAATGCGATAAAAATGGAGGGGAGCACTTCATCGATAAGCCATAAATATATGGCTATTGAGTTCAACTTTCGTTTCCAAATTATAAATTGAATGTCAAGAAACAACTAAACACGTGGATGGCCTTGCCTTAACAATGATGCTATTACACGATGAAGTGGAGTGAAAAGGGACATGTATGAATGTTTTATAACTGATTGGCTGATTGTAGTAAGTTGTCGATCCGGTGCAGCAACAGCAAATAAGTGCAAAATACATAACATAATTGCCATAACATAACTAAAAGATAATTATCGCGGAGGCTGAAATAAGATGAAAAGCTCATTTAAAAGGAACAGATAACAGATGAGGGGAAGTGGTGGCCTTGACTTGGCTGACCGTCTTGACTCACCTTTCATTCTTACAATTGAATTGTATGTATCTCTGAATTTAGCTTTAAAGTTAACACAAAACTCCTCCAACGATAGTTTTATGTAGTGTACTTAGTTAAGACGTGATAACAGTCAAAACAAGTGCAGTTGGTACATACTTCATAATTAAATCAGTAGAAAACATGATAAGAAATAAGTTGGGCACTACACCGGCTAGCTTTAAATATGACTTGTTTATCCTATCTTCGAAATTGTCAATTCAGTGAATCGAGAAACAATTAAACACGTGGAGTGTTTAAACGATAAAGTAATTACTATTACATGAACTTGTATTCATGTTTTATTATTAAAAAGTTGCTTTTGAACTTAGTTAAATGGTCCATTAAAGATAACTGCCCAACTGATGCATAAACAGTACAAAATAAGCTCGAAATGTTAAAAATAGGAAAACCCATTGCAAAAGTGTCACCCAATCCAAATATGACAATAATTAAAAGATAATTGTACCTAAGGCCAAAATAAGAAGTAAACCTCATGTAGAGTTTTAAATGCAACAGATAACAGATGAGCGATGATGAGAATTACTGAGCGATGAGTGGTCCTGACTTGACTGACAAGCAGTCAGTTTTGACTCACCTTCTAATTGAACTGGATTGTATGCATCTTGTAATTTAGCTTTTAACTATGATTGCATAACGATAAGATCCATAGTTAATAATCATAAAATACGTACAGCTCCGAGTCAGCCTGATTTAGCGGTTATTAGTAATACCTAAAATACCTATGCTTTTTACATACTACCCTATTGCGTAGTATACAACATACATACTGCGCGCGTAGCAAGTCACCCCTCTCTGCATCATGAAGCTAAATCCTGCTTTAATCTTAATCTAATCCTAAGCCGATCCTAGTTTCCAGTGAGAATACCAAATTAAATCGCGATTTATATAGGATTTGATTAGGATTTATTAATCGTGAAATAAATCGCTTTTTGAGAATACGCTACC